>CM076578.1:273337922-273491588 GCA_034641835.2 Pinus albicaulis | reverse complement strand
CTTTGTTGTCGCAGCGTGGTCCATTGTATGTACTTGTCCTCATAGCTCCCCACGGGATAGTACTGTTCCTTGACGACGTCTCGGAAAAAATTCCAAGTTGGTACGGCCGAGAACAGAGAGGGTTCTGTCTGGTCCTTGTTCTCACAGTAGGTTTCCCACCAGTCCTTAACATGGGGTGTAGCTTTGAGGAGTGCAAAAATAATCTTCTCCCGGTCTGAAAAGTCATGAACCGAGAAATATCCTTCTAACAGATTCAACCATCTATCTACGGCATCTGCGTCTATTTGACCCTCAAATATGGAAATGTCAAAATTTACTTGTACCTTAAAAGGAGTCGCGCCTCCAGAGTGGCTGCTGGATGCAGATGCGCCGCCGGTGGGTAGCCGTTGAAGGATCTGAGCAAAGTTATCCATCATCATGTTCCTTTGTTTTTCGAGGGCCTCCTCGAGCAATATTTTGATAGGATCTCCTGCTCCCTCATCTTTCTTTTCGTCCCCCATGGGCGTCCGTCGAGGTTTGCGAGGCTGATCTTGCAAAGGTTCCACCAGATCAAGCCCTAGCTCCTTATACCCCGACCTCGTTGGGGACATACAAAGAAGGATCGAGAAAAAGCAGACCGCTCTGATACCACTGATCCGGATTTATGCAGGAACGCAACAGAATAAACACATAACCATAAATACAGAGATGCAGCGGAAATAACACTTCATTTCATTAATATCGAATAACAGAAAGATGCTTACAGACATAATGGAAATAAAATAGCTAGGGTGCTGGTAGCGAATCTCTGAGAAGAGATGTGGTGGCTACAGACCTCTGAACTGCTTTACAATGAGGCGCGAGGGCCTATTTATTATTGAGAAACAATGGAGAACCCTAAGCATCCCAAAAACCTAACCCTAGGAGATGAAGCGCCAAAACTATGGGCCCCGTTTGGGTAAATTGGTGTTTCAACTTCCCAGGGACGTAACTTTGGCATACTATCTCTGTTTGACGCACATGATACATCATTAGAAAGCTCTATCCGAGGACTACAACTTTTGTGACAATTTTGATGATCAAAATCACAACAAATTTAATACCCAAAAAACATCATTTAGGGCCTCAAAACGGCTCCGGAAGTTCAGGACCCGAAAAACTGCTAAAAATAGTAAGTTATGCCAAAAATGAAAAACTGAAAGAGACAATGGTGGGGGCCCAAGTGGAATAGGCGGGTGGCCACCAATATCCACCTGGATCACTAGCCCTTCCTGTCAGCCTATGATAAGAGCAATCTTTAGTTTTCAACTCATGTCTTGTTTCAAAAAAACATCCCTGTCTATAGCTGTCTTAGCCTTCTTTCTCTACTATCATTTCCCCCTTGTTTCTCATAAAACTCACTGTCCAACATTTGACAAAGTGTCTCCTTCCTATCCCTAATCTTCTTATCAAAAACCACCTGATTATGCCTAAGAAAACAATTAGAATCTATGAAATTTTCCCCTAAGTTAGATAGTGGTGATTAGGAGTCTTTTCCTTAGCAAAAATGTCCTAAGCCAAAAAGTCTCTATTTAGTACCAATCAGCCATAGATTGTCTTCCTGTTCTACAAAAATAAGTCTTGATTCATCCATAGGTCGCACACCACTAAGATTTCATTTTGTCTCAGTTCAGAATAAGTTCAACAAAGATCCAAATCAAAAGAAGATAAGCATGTTCACTGTCCATAAAGAATATGCTTAGATTAGGCAAAAATCTCCATAAGACACCAAAGGAGCTCTCCAAGGTTCAAAGTCATATGTTTTACATCTCTGCAGGGGTGTAATTAAAAGATAAACAGTATGCAAATAAGAGCAAAGGGACAAGTTCAAATAGGTCTCTCATGATTGAAGAGATTTGCCATCAGTAAAGTAGATGGAGAGCTGCAATGAAAAGAGAGCAGGAATACATGTTTAAAAGCCAAAATTTCCTAAAGAACAAAGGTTGTTAGTCATCAGTATTTTTTACTTGTTGGTGATGACTAGTTGTAACAGCCAAGTTTTCCAATAGCCGATCTAAAAATTTGTCAAATTTTCCAGCTAAGGAAAGACCCATAAGTTTTTTTCCCTCCTACCTTTCAGTTCACCCATGACGAGATGAAACCCCATTATCAAACCCTATCTAGCTTCAGCCATACTAGTTTGCCCATCAGCTCTAAAGAAACCATTCAAATCTGTCCAAAATGTCTCCCCTAAGTTAGGAAGTGGCGCTTTAAGGCATTTCTCCCTTGGAAAACTATCCAAGAGCCAAAGAACCTCCATCTGCTATTGACCAGTCATAGCAGACCTTCCCATTCTGCAAATAAAGTTGGTCACAACCATAAGTCGCGCCACTAATACACCCTTAAGTCTCAGCGATACATAGACCATAAGTCAAGCTGATTTTAGGTGTTTTTACAGTGTTTGATGGATTTTTCAAGGACAGAAACATACCAGCATCTCAGAAGACAATTTTTTATTCCACATGAGAAGACAGCTTCATCTCAATGTGATCTTGAGCCTGGGATGCAGCTACAGGGCAAAGAGTTTCTCATCAAGCTCTTGCGACCACATTCAAGGCCTGAAAGGACAGTAAAAGAAAAAACAACACTGTCAAGAGGCTGTTGATATGACATGACTAAGAACCTCCTTCATCTATAAGCAGAGGGTTTGAAGACCAAAGAACCTCCTTCATCTATAAGCAAAGGGAAATGGACAAAGTTTTTTTTTAAGAGCTGCAACTGACTGTAAGACATTTTTGTTTGTAATAAACAGTGAGACAGTGACTAGGGTTTTCTGAAGAGAAGTGATGATTGAAGGCAGAGGTAAAAGCAGCAGTATTTTTCAAAGTTTGTTTGCCTGCCATCATGTATAAGATAAACCATTTTCAAGCATGCTCATCAAAAATCCTTCAACAAACTAAGATAGAGGTTGAAAGAAACATCAGGCAGTTTGTCAAAAAGGGGCCTCCTTCATTCACAAGCAGAGGGCCAGAGCAGTGATAAATATTTAGGGTTTTCACTGATTGAGGGACAAATGGTAAGAGAAATAGGAGGTATTTGGGATGTTTCTGAATAGAGTAAGCATGTAAAAACAAAGGAAAGACATCAGTACTATAACTATAAAAAAGGATGGACTATCTCCTATCAGAATTTGCTTCCAAAGACAGTCTAGAGCTCAAACAAAACAGAGTTGAAGAATGATTAAGGGACAGGTCATGGCATAGGTCAATGATGATAATTATTTGTCAAAGGGTACTTTTTTTTCCTATTCATGAGGGAATTTCTTTCAAATAGCTCATCACAATGGATACAAAGGGATAGTAAAATTTGCATGACTGTTGAATCATGATACCTCTACCACAGTAAAATTAGGGTTAAGGAGCGCCCGGGAATTTTGTTTCAAAATGTGTTTCTGACCAAAAAGAGATGAAATTTACAAAATTGAGAGAGGTTTTTGTTCCTCATAGTTTCAAGAAGAAAATAATCCTTCATTTTCTACACAGGTATCATGGTTTGTGAGAAATGTGAAAAATACAGATGTCACGGGAGAAGTTCTGCATCAAGATTTACCATTTTGACCAATGTTGGGACAGTCAGATTTTTAACAATCAAATGGAATTGAAATAAAAAAATTAAAGTTTTTCTATAAACTATACTTCCATAGCTTTCTGACGAGCCATCTCAGACCAAATTCCGAGAAAAGGAAGGCATCCAAAAGTAGCCTGCAATCAACGCTATGTTTTCGTGCACCAGCATTCACCATTTTTGACCAGTGATTGGAAAGTCAGATTTTTAACACCAAAATGGAAACCAAATGAAAAAAATAAAGCATATTTGGAAATTATACTTCCATAGCTTTCCAACGAGCCATCTCGGGCCCAATTCTGACACCGGAAAGGCATCTAAAAGTGGCTTACAAACAACACTATGCATTTCTGCACCAGGATTCACCAGTTTTGACCAGTGTTGGGAGAATGAATCTTTGAACAACCAAATGGACTCAAAACGAAAAAATTCAAGTTTTTATGGAAATTAGACTTCCGTATCTTTCCAAAGAGCCATCTTTCTCCCAATTCTGACACAGGGAAGGCCTTCAAAATGGGCTGCAAAGTTGCGCGACGCGTTTGAAAAGATGTGTGGCGCGTTCAGGAAAAAAATTTCCAAAGGGATGTATTGATGCGCGACACACCTGTAGTAGCATGCGGTGCACCTCTAGCATCAGTCAAACACTCACTTAAAAACCTTAAAAAATTCTTTGGAGAGCTTCTCAACCAATCAAAAAGGGCCCTTAAGCTTTTTTAAGGTATTCTTCTCACTTCGTTGCCCAAGCACAGTAATCAATTGACTATTTGTTTTTCATTAGACCAAAACTTGTTGTTTGGCATAAAGGAGGACAAAACAGTGATTTATTGGAGGAAGAAAGTTGGTTGTTTAGAGACAGTAAAAGGAAGAAACCATATCTTGTTTTTTAAACATACCGTGTTTGTCATGATCAAAGAAACAATGACTTCAAATAAGTCCCTTTTTGTTTCAAATAAACATTGAGAAACAATGATTAGGGGATGAAGCTTTGTCAAAATTGTGAAGATAACCCTACTGTGGTAAAACAAAGTTAAACTCTGTCAGCTATATAGTGGAGAAAACAGTGCTTGGGAAGTTTGATCTTTTGCTTTAAAACTCAAGAGTGTTGTAGTTTTATGATTGCCCAGCACTGGCATAGTAAAAATGGTGGGTTTTTATTGATACCAAAGGACTTTATAAACTGCCCTCAAACAGTGTTCAAAGGTGGAGACAGTGTTTTCAGGGAAAAAACACAGTGTTTTAAAAGTGAAGCAGTAGGCCTAATTTCATGAACAGTGATCATTGAATAGGTGTTTTTGTCACTATCAAAGGTCATCTCTATATGGTAAAGAGCAAAGTCAGAGCTGTCTCTTTATCCATAAAACAAACTTTAGGGTGCGAAGCTGTCATTGCCATTTGAAGGTGCTTATCAATTTCTATGTGAAGAGCAGTGAAGAGAAGCAGTGTGTTGATTGTCAAGAATTATTGTTGTTTATCTACTACAAAGCTGCATGTTCCCACATCAAAAACACAGAGAGTTGGGTGTCCTTGCCACAAACACAGGAAAGTCACTTTGACTATGTATTCATTATAAATAATGGTTGTTTGGTATACAAAGGGTGAAGGCACTGTTTGAAAAGAGAGACACAGTTTTTAAAAAGCAAAACAACAAGCCTTTTTTCAGCCACTAGGATCATTATATAGATGCTCTTTATTTTAAGTCCTCCTTGTGGTGAAGAAAAGAGTCAAGGCTGCCATTTTGACCATAAACAAACTTTAGTGTACAAGGCTATAAATTTTCATCTGGAGGTATTGTCAAAATCTGTATGAGGAGTAATGAACACAAGAGCAGTGTGTTGATTGTGAGGAGTTGTTGTTGTTGACTATTACAGTGATGTTCATGCTCACACCAAAACTAAAGGAACTTGTGACCTTACACTATCACAGTGACCCTTTGACTGTGTATCTTTTATTGACTGTGTTTTTATTCTTGAGTTTACTTGTTGAGTGACATACAAAGGGAAAAGCCTTGTTTTGAAAAGAGCAGGGACCTAACACCAAAGAAAAAATGTTACACAATATTTTAAACCATGGTTGCCTTGATCAAAACAGTGACTGACAGAGAAGGCAGAGTTTTGTTTAGCAGCATGAAGATGATGAACAAGGTCATGACAGTGATGAGCAAGGGCAGCCAAGAGATGATACACAGTAGCCTGTTGATGAGGGCAAGGAAATACAAAACATAGATCATGAAGGGCATTCTCCAAAGCATGTGCTATCTGCCTCTCCAAGGCAAGGGGCCATGACTTCTTCACCAAAGCCGGAATGCCACACAACGAAGAAGAAAATCTCAAGGAGGCTAAAGGGAAGCGCTTGGCACGGAAAGTGAGGAAAGGCACATCAGGACTTGAGATTTTGGCCACTGCTTCAGAACATATTGCTAAGAACCCATGAGGGTCATACACACCGATTTTGGGCAAATTTTGACATACTTAGGTTTTTTGGCATTTTTGAGTTTTTGGTCAAAACTCATGAAATTCGCCATTTCATTTTGGGGATTCATCAAAGGAGGAGAATGGTATCATTGGATGCCATATTTTCATGAGCACACACTCAGCGATTTTCAGAACATTTGGAGATCATTTGCTCCCCCGAAATGGCGAAAAGGCTCGCTTTTTGCACACTCTGCCTGGTCTATCAGCAGACTGTAATTTTTGGTTTTTTACACACAGGTGCAATTTTGGAGGACTTCTAGGCATCAGATTGGGAAAATTTCAGTTGTTCCAGAAATTAGACACTCAGAGATTTCCAACGAGCTATCATGAGCCTTTTTTTGACATCAGAAAGGCTGCCAAATGTTGCCGGCAAGTCAGGGCACCTTTTACTGATGTAAATTTTGAATATTTTTGTAATTTTTGAACCTTTAAAAACTGATATTTCCTCATGTGAGTTTAGCTATTTTTGCACATGAGAAGTGATCAAAAGTCAAGTTTTTTCTCCTTTTTAGCATTTTTTAGATATTTTATAAGATATTTTTGTGCCTTGGGCTTTGCAAAGCCTCAAGGACAAATCTAGATATTTTGATTAGGCCAATAGGATGGCAAGTTGAACCATGAGGTTTTCCTCACTTTGGCCTATTTATTCCAAAGGATTTCATTGTAAAACAAGGCTGAACTTGAGAAGAGAAGCAATATATGGTCATATGAGCTTTGGAAGAAATACTTGTCTTATGCTTTTGGATTGCCTCTTGAATGCTCTTGGATGAATGATGAAGGATTGTTGATAGATTCCATGACTTGGTAGAATGGTATAGTGTGTCTTTCTATGTTTTGTCTTCTATTTTTCATTCATGAATACATGTTTCTTGCTTGCTATAGATCAGTAGAGAACACATTTGAGATATGCCCTTGGAGGCACCTCAAATTTCCTATTTCTTCATAGCTTTCATGTTTTCTTCCTCCTTAGTCATATTAAAGAATTCTTAATTGCTCTTTAGTAACTTGAGGATATTGTCGCTTGTTTCATTCATAGTTCTATATATTGCTAAGTATGATTTATAGTATGCCCTGCTTACCTATGGTTTTCCATAGCTCCATCCATGAAATTATCTCTTTGACTAATTAGATTATCATCTTGTTGAACCAAGGAGGCCTAGTTTTGATCTAGCCCTTTATCTAAAACTATGCAAATCTTGTTTTCAAAGTGCCCAATAACTTAAAGAACTGTGTTTAGGCATTCCAGCATAGTGTTTTGAGTTGTTAGTTTGTATTATGTGTTTTCCCCAAAGTCTGATAGCCATTTCCCGAAGTTAGAGAGTTAAAAGTCTCTATGCACGACTTGAATGTTTATTTTAATGTATTGATTAGCTTATAGTTACATTTTGCATGATTAATTTTTTGCCCTACCATGTTTATGTCTTCTATTAAACTAGTTATGCTTGAAATCCTTCGTTGTTCACAAACTTGATGTCCATTTATTCCATTTTTCCCAAAGATCCTTTCTACCTTGAATCAAATGGGCCCTCCCACAGCCTTGTATCACCATATAACAGCTTTGTTGACCTTTTCGACCCCATAGCCCAGTTAATCTGACATCTCTTTACTTATCTTATATCTTTGATTAGTTTCATCCCTCATAACTTAAAAAACCAAAACCAAAAACTTACTTCATAACTAGCTTAAATCAGAACACAATAAGCAAACACACGGATATCCCTTACACATATAGAGAGAGCCCTCTCTGAGTCCAGGAAGGCTAGGTCCTCGAGCTCCAAAGACTGGTTTGATGTTACATCGTCATTTGGCTTACCAATCGACCAAATCACGGGACCCTAACATAATGGCGATCATGGTGGGACTTTGAGTCAAAACATCCTAGGTATCCCTTACGAACTCTCAAAATCCCATTCAAACTTAGAAGAGTAGAATCTGGTTGTCTCACCATCCTAGCAAAATGATGACTCAGCTTTAGGACACTCTTACAAACCTTTTAGGCTATCCCACCACTCACTTACATAATGGCGATCACGGTGGGACTTTGAGTTAGTGACAATCTAAGGACACCTTAGAACTCCAGAAGTCCCTTATTTTCAAGAGTACCTACCAGTGAGCCACCTCATCGCCACACTAACATAATCGCGATCACGGTGGGACACTGAGTTATAAACAAGCTTAGTTTCCCTAAACATCCCAGCAGCCTTAAGAAAACTATCTGATTGACTTATCCCACCGCTCACTAACATAGTGGTGATCATGGTGGGACCTTCTGAGTTAGTGGCAATCTAAGTACTCCTTAGTAACTCTTGAAGTCTCAATCAAGCTTAGAAAACTTAAGTGTTGTTTGAAGAGTAGAAGCTAGCTCTTTCACCATCTTAGAAAAATGATGATTCAGTTATAGGACACTCTTCCAAACCTTAGGATTACATAAAAACTCAAAAAACCCCAAAAAATCCCCTATATTGGTTTTTGTCAAATTTGGTGGTGGACCATACACTCATATCTCAAAAAAACCAAGTTCCACCTTGCGACTCCACTAGCCTCCAGTAGGCCTTACTATTTTACTGAACTCTAGATTACTATCCAATCGACCTATCCCATCACTCACTAACATAGCGGGAGATGGTGGGACACTGAGTACATGACAGTCTAGCAAACTCTTATAGACTCTTTGGTCCTTCAGCATTAATTTCAGACCAGTAGTCCATAGACTCATTTAGAGTAAACTCTTTTTGTTCTCACCACCCTAGCAAAGTGTTGAAACAAGTTTAGAATACTTTAACAAACCATAGGCTGCACATAAACTCAGAAAAAACCCTAAAAACATTCTCGATTAGTTTTCCCTAGTTACTGGTGGTGGACCATAGCTACATCTTCACAAAAACAACCAAGTTCCACCTAGTGACTCCACTAGCCTCTAGTAGGCCTTTTACTCCACTAGTCCTTATAAAATCTTCCGGGAATGCATTAAGCAATCCAAATCATGCTGATGGTGGACATCACAGTTCAAATCCTCCACCTGGCGACTCCACAACCTTCATTAAACCAAAAGACTCCACTGGTAGAGAACCTTAGACTAGTTGAAGAGACATAGTGATCCTTTCTGATTAACAAAGATGGATCTAAGGATACAAAGGAGATATGCTCCGATGAGCAGAGAACATATCCCTGGATTCCCACATAAAATGCCTACAGATATAAATTGGATAGGAAACCTACCTCTCTTTCGAAATGAAAATGTTGACGACCCATTTTTACACCTCATCAATTTTCATATACATGTATGGAAGTTAAAGGTTGAATGGCATGATGACTGCCTCATGAAAATGTTCATGGGTACATTAGAAGAAGAGGCAAGAGAATGGTATGAAAGCCTAGAACCTGGCATCTTGTTATCTTTGAAGGATTTCCACAAAGTATTTTGTAAATGCTATATAGGGCATTTTCCATCTCTATCATTGGCTGAAAATTGTTGTGATCACTCTGAAAACCTCATACAACACCTTGTAAGCATTGAAGAACACTTAGGAAATTGGCATCCTAAGGATTTTTTAGAGGAGATCCATAATTTTCTTACCCAAGCTAACCATCAAGATGACCAAGAAGAGTTGATCCTAGATGAAATCCATCAAAAAACAAGAGAGGATCCATAAGAGCTCTTTGAAAAGGTTGAAACAAATAACAATCCATCTGCCCTTCCTTGTAAAATACAAGAAGACATTTAGCCACAAGATCAACTTCCACAAAAAATGGAAGGAAATTGTTGCCCACTTCAAAGAAAATAGAAAATACCTCCTGCTTTAACTGAAGAGGAAATAGATCGACTTATAAACATCCAGACAACTTATGAAACTTCATATAACCAAAACTTCTCTGATCTTTCTCCTGTTAATCTTGCATATCATAAGTCAGAAAATAGATTTGTAAATCAATTTGAAGAAAAGCAATCTGATAGTCCAATGTGCATGGCTGGTGACATTACTTATGTTAATGATTCTCTAATGTTTGATCAATATGTTGATGATTATGATTTCCAAACAGAAACTAACTTTGTAGAAGACTCAGTTTTTGATTTTCGGGAGGAAGCTCAGTTTCATAAACTTGAGATAAGTGAGCAGCCATTACAGGTCATCTATGACACTGATGAGAAGAGCCTTGAGAGTTTAAAAGTAAGTGAAGAGTCTCAGACTTTTTGCTCTACTTCATTTCAGTCCATCAGAGATAACATTCACATAATTGGAGATCAACAGTTTTTCAGCTTTGATGATGAGGTTGAGGAAGATGATGAATTTCTTGAGCATGTTGTGAATGAGAAGCCCTTGCCTAAAATGGTTGAGGAAATCATTTTGGACATAGAATCTTCCTTAACTCCAGATTTGCAGCCACCAAGTTCCATTGAGTTACAAATTGCAGATGAATAAATAGAGGTTGATAAACACATGAGAGTTGTCACACTATCCTTTCAAGATAATTTACAGTCAAAGTGTATCCCTGCTCATTAATCTGATGACCTTCACACAGTTTTCATTCCACTTAATCAGAACACATCAGCTTGGAAAGAAAGCTACACTGCAATATATGATGAGCCTGACAGTTCAAGTGATCATAAGCAAGGGGAAGAGTTGTTTTGCCTGGGGAGTCCCAAATATAGCCAAGTGGAAGAAAGAGTAGTCCTGAATGAAGCCTATATATCAAATCCTCTAGATAAGGTATTATTCCAAGATCCATTTGTTGTTTTCCTTGAGAAATATGAAGGAGTAGTGGGTTCTATCATGAACAAGTTGCTACCAAGAATGAGAAAAAACTTAAGCTCTACTGTCCAGAAAAAAACCAAATGGGAGTGGCCTTTTCATTATTTCTACATCATGAAAGAACAAAACCAAGATCAACCATGCAATCATCTACTTGACTGGCTATATTGGAAAGAAGAGTTCACCAAATGAATGTATGTTGTGTATAGTTTAGACTAGGATAGATAGATAGCTGTGAAAAATAAGCTCAGCCTTGTGAGCATCTTTTCAGTTTTAGTTTGTTTGAAGAAAAAGTGAAAAAGTAGAAAATACAAAAACAGTAAAAAGTAGAAAAAGTGGGTAGTTTCTAAACAGCAATGGTACAGCCCCATACCCAAAAATAGTCATGCTGAAAGCGAGCAAGTCTAAATGCCGCTACTAGTACTTCAATGTCTTGTTCAGCTATCTAGCCTAATCATAGCTGAACATGTTTAAATTTATTTGCTGATAAGTTAGTGAGTGAAAAATATGGTCAACATTGTGTAAGCTTGACTTATCAAAGAAAGTAGATTAGGAAAAGACATTGGTTCCACACGCCCAAAACAAAACCAAAGATAAAAGCGGGATGAAAAACACATTGTACATCTTAGCCCCGTTTTTCTAGATTTCCTTTTTGCAAAATAATATTTGTGTGTGGTTTGTCCTTTCATGCCACAAATACATGACAAATCAGACTGTTCAACCCTGATTTTATCATTTTAAATTTCATTTTTTAGATTAGAGAATAAATCCTGTCAAACAGCTTAATCTTGACAGTTGATCTAGTTTAGGTAGAGTAATGAAGGAGTTCATCAGTTTAATCTGAACTCCTGGAAGATATAAATGTAGATTTAGATAGGTTCATTTTGCAAAAATGAAAAATATGCATTGTCAAAAGGCTGCTAGTTCAAATGCACCAAAAAGAAGAAAAAATGTTAGGAAAGATAGTGGGGTAGGTAGAAATATCATTGATGCTAATCATGATGTTTCTTTTCAGAAGTAACATCAAAGAAGAGTGAAATTTGTGCCAATGGGTAAGGCACTGGTCTTCATAAGCCAAAGATTTGAAATTCTGGACACCTCCTGAAAAGGAGGTGCCCTCCCCAAATGGAGCCACTGTTAGTCATCGGTATTTTTTACTTTTTGGTGATGACTAGTTGTAATAGCCAAGTTTTCCAACAGCCGATCTAAAAATTTGTGAAATTTTCCAGCTGGGAAAACACCCATAAGTTTTTTTCCCTCCTACCTTTCAGTTCGCCCATGACGAGATGAAACCCCATTATCAAACCCTATCCAGCTTCATCCATACTAGTCTGCCCATCAGTTCTAAAGAAACCATTCAAGTTTGTCCAAAATGTCTCCCCTAAGTTAGGAAGTGGCGCTTTAAGGCATTTCTCCCTTGGCAAACTATCCAAGGGCCAAAGAACCTCCATCTGCTATTGAGCAGTCATAACAGACCTTCCCATTCTGCAAATAAAGTTGGTCATAGCCCTAAGTCGTGCAACTAATACACCCTTAAGTCTCAGCGATACATAGACCATAAGTCAAGCTGATTTTAGGTGTTTTTACAGTGTTTGATAGATTTTTCAAGGACAAAAACATACTAGCATCTCAGAAGAAAATTTTTGGTTCCACATGAGAAGACTGGTGCTTCTCAATGTGATCTCGAGCCTAGGATGCAGCTACAGGGAAAAGAGTTTCTCATCAAGCTCTTGCGACCACATTCAAGGCCCGAAAGGATAGTAAAAGAAAAAACAACACTGTCAAGAGGCTATTGATATGACATGACTAAGAACCTCCTTCATCTATAAGCAGAGGGTTTGAAGACCAAAGAACCTGCTTCATCTATAAGCAGAGGGTTAAAAGCGCCTCCTTCATCTATAAGCAGAGGGAAATGGAAAAAGTTTGGTTTTAATAGTTGCAACTGACTGTAAGACATTTTTTTTTGTAATAAACAGTGAGACAGTGACTAGGGTTTTCTGAAGAGAAGTGATGATTAAAGGCAGAGGTAAAAGCAGCAGTATTTTTCAAAGTTTGTTTGCCTGCCATCATGTATAAGAGAAACCCTTGTCAAGCATGCTCATCAAACATTCTTCAGTAGACTAAGACAGAGGTTGAAAGAAACATCAGGCAGTTTTTCAAATAGGGGCCTCCTTCATTCACAAGCAGAGGGCCAGAGCAGTGATAAATTTTTAGGGTTTTCACTGATTGAGGGACAAATGGTAAGAGAAATAGAAGGCAGTTGGGATGTTTCTAAATAGATTAAGCATGTAAAAACAAAGGAAAGACATCAATACTATAACTATAAAAAAGGATGGACTATCTCCTATCAGAATTTGCTTCCAAAGACAGTCTAGAGCTCAAACAAAACAGAGTTGAAGAATGATTAAGGGACAGGTCATGGCACAGGTCAATGATGATAATTATTTTCCAAAGGGTACTCTTTTTTCCTATTCATGAGGGAATTTCTTTCAAATATCTCATCACAGTGGATACAAAGGGATAATAAAATTTGCATGACTGTTGAATCATGATACCTTTGCCACAGTAAAATTAGGGTTAAGGAGCGTCTGGGCATTTTGTTTCAAAATTTGTTTCTGACCAAACAGAGATGAAATTTACAAAATTGAGGGAGGTTTTTTTTCCTCATAGGTTCACAAAGAAAAACCTCCTTCAGTTTCTACACAGGTATCATGGTTTGTGAGAAATGTGAAAAATACAGATGTCACGGGAGAAGCTCTGCATCAGGATTTACCATTTTGACCAGTGTTGGGAAAGTCAGATTTTGAACAACCAAATGGACTCCAAATGAAAAAATCAAGTTTTTCTGGAAAGTATACTTCCATATATTTCCGACGCGCCATCTCAGACCAAATTACAACAACAGAAAGGCATCCAAAAGTAGCCTGCAATCAACACTATGTTTTCCTGCACCAGCATTCACCATTTTTGACCAGTGATGGGACAGTCAGTGTTTGAACACCAAAATGGACACCAAATGAAACAAATCAAGCATATTTGGAAATTATACTTCCATATCTTTCCAAAAATCCATCTCGGGCTCAATTATGACACCGGGGAGGCATCGAAAAGTGGCTTACAAACAACACTATGTATTTCTGCACCAGGATTCACCAGTTTTGACCAGTATTGGGAGAATGAATTTTTGAACAACAAAATGGACTCAAAATGAAAAAATTAAAGTTTTTCTGGAAATTATACTTCCACATATTTCCAACGAGCCATCTCGCCCCCAATTCGAACACCGGGAAGGCCTTCAAAATGGGCTTCAAAGTTGCACGACGCGTTTGAAAAGATGCGTGGCGCATTCAGGCAAAAAGTTTCCAAAGGGATGTATTGATGCGCGGCGCGCTTGTCGCAGCACGCGGCGCACCTGTAGCATCAGTCAAAAACTCACTTAAAAACCTTAAAAACCTCTTTGGAGAGCTACTCAACCAATCAAAAAGGGCCCTTAAGCTTTTTTAAGGTATTCTTCTCACTCCATTGCCCAAGCACAGTAATCAATTGATTGTTTGTTTTTCATTAGACCAAAACTTGTTGTTTGGCATAAAGGAGGACAAAACAGTGATTTATTGGAGGAAGAAAGTTGGTTGTTTAGAGACAGTAAAAGGAAGAAACCATATCTTATTTTTTAAACATACCATGTTTGTCATGATCAAAGAAACAATGACTTCAAATAAGTCCCTTTTTGTTTCAAATAAACATTGAGAAACAATGATTAGGTGATGAAGCTTTGTCAAAATTGTGAAGATAACCCTACTGTGGTAAAACAAAGTTAAACTCTATCAACTATATAGTGGAGAAAACAGTGCTTGGGAAGTTTGATATTTTGGTTTAAAACTCAAGAGTGTTGTAGTTTTATGATTGCCCAACACTGACATAGTAAAAATGGTGGGTTTTTATTGATACCAAAGGACTTTATAAACTGCCCTCAAACAATGTTCAAAGGTGGAGACAGTGTTTTAAGGGAAAAAAAACAATGTTTTAAAAGTGAAGTAGTGGGCCTAATTTCATGAACAGTGATCATTGAATAGGTGTTTTTGTCACTGTCAAAGGTCATCTCTATATGGTGAAGAGCAAAGTCAGAGCTGCCTCTTTATCCATAAAACAAACTTTAGGGTGTGAAGCTGTCATTTCCATTTGAAGGTGCTTGTCAATTTCTGTGTGAAGAATAGTGAAAACAAGCAGTGTGTTGATTGTGAAGAATTCTTGTTGTTTATCTACTACAAAGCTGCATGTTCTCACATCAAAAACACAGAGAGCTGGGAGCCCTTACTACAAACACAGGAAAGTCACTTTGACTATGTATTCATTATAAATATTGGTTGTTTGGTATACAAAGGGTGAAGGCACTATTTGAAAAGAGAGACACAGGTTTTAAAAAGCAAAACAACAAGCCTTTTTTTTAGCCACTAGGATCATTATATGGGTGCTCTTTATTTTAAGTCCTCCTTGTGGTGAAGAACAGAGTCAAGGCTGCCATTTTGACCATAAACAAACTTTAGTGTACAAGGCTGTAAATTGTCATCTAGAGGTATTGTCAAAATCTGTATGAGGAGTAATGAACACAAGAGAAGTGTGTTGATTGTGAGGAGTTGTTGTTGTTGAATATTACAGTGATGTTCATGCTCACACCAAAACTCAAGGAACTTGTGACCTTACACTATCACAGTGACCCTTTGATTGTGTATCTTTTATTGACTGTGTTTTTATTCTTGAGTTTACTTGTTGAGTGACATACAAAGGGAAAAGCCTTGTTTTGAAAAGAGCAGGGACCTAACACCAAAGAAAACATGTTACACAACATTTGAAACCATGGTTGCCTTGATCAAAACAGTGACTGACAGAGAAGGCAGAGTTTTGTTTAGCAGCATGAAGATGATGAACAAGGTCATGACAGTGATGAGCAAGGGCAGCCAAGAGATGATACATAGCAGCCTCCTGATGAGGGCAAGCAAATACAAAACATAGATCATGAAGGGCATTCTCCAAATCATGTGCTATCTGCCTCTCCTAGGTAAGGGGCCATGACTTCTTCACCAAAGCCGGAATGCCACACAACAAAGAAGAAAAGCTCAAGGAGGCTAAAGGGAAGTGCTCGGCATAGAAAGTGAAGAAAGGCACATTAGGACTTGAGATTTTGGCCACTGCTTTAGAACATATTGCTAAGAACCCTTGAGGGTCATACACACCGATTTTGGGCAAATTTTGACATACTTTGGTTTTTTGGCATTTTTAAGTTTTTGGTCAAAACTCATGAAATTCACCATTTCATTTTGGGGATTCGTCAAAGGAGGAGAATGGTATCATTGGATGCCATATTTTCATGAGTACACACTCAGAGATTTTCAGAACATTTGGAGATCATTTTCTCCCCTAAAATGGCGAAAAAGGCTCGCTTTTTGCACACTCTGCCCGGTCTTTCAGCAGACTGTAATTTTTGGTTTTTTACACACAGGTGCAGTTTTGTAGGACTTCTAGGCATCAGATTGGAAAAAGTTTAGTTGTTATGGAAATTAGACGCTCAGAGCTTTCCAACGAGCTATCATGAGCCTCTTTTTGACATCAGGAAGGCTGCCAAATGTTGCCGGCAAGTCAGGGGACCTTTTGCTGATGTAAATTTTGAATATTTTTGTAATTTTTGAACCTTTAAAAACTGATATTTCCTCATGTGCGTTTAGCTATTTTTGCATGCTATTTTTGCATATGAGAAGTGATCAAAAGTCAAGTTTTTTCCCTTTTTTAGCATTTTTTAGATATTTTATAAGATATTTTTGTGCCTTGGGCTTTACAAAGCCTCAAGGACAAATCTAGATATTTTGATTAGGCCAATAAGATGGCAAGTTGAACCATGAGGTTTTCCTCACTTTGGCCTATTTATTCCGAAGGCTTTCATTGTAAAACAAGGCTGAAATTGAGAAGAGAAGCAATATATGGTCATATGAGCTTTGGGAGAAATACTTGTCTTATGCTTTTGGATTGCCTCTTGAATGCTCTTGGATGAATGATGAAGGATTGTTGATGGATTCCATGACTTGGTAGAATGGTATAGTGTTTCTTTCTATGTTTTGTCTTCTAGTTTTCATTCATGAATACATGTTTCTTGCGTGCTATAGATCAGTAGAGAACAAATTTGAGATATGCCCTTGGATGCACCTCAAATTTCCTTTTTCTTCATAGCTTTCATGTTTTCTTCCTCCTTAGTCATATTAAAGAATTCTTAATTACTCTTTAGTAACTTGAGGATATTGTCACTTGTTTCATTGATAGTTCTATGTATTGCTAAGTATGATTTATGGTACACCCTGCTTACCTATGGCTGTCAATAGCTTCATCCATAAAATTATCTCTTTGACTAATTAGATTATCATCTTGTTAAACCAAGGAGACCTAGTTTCAATCTAGCCCTTTGTCTAAAACTATGCAAATCTTGTTTTCAAAGTGCCCAATAACTTAAAGAACTGTGTTTAGGCATTTTGGCATATTTTTTTGAGTTGTTAGTCTGTCTTATGTGTTTTCCCCAAAGTATGATAGCCATTTCTCGAAGTTATAGAGTTAAAAGTCTCTATGCATGGCTTGAATGTTTATTTTAATGTATTAATTAGCTTATAGTTACATTTTTCATGATTAATTGTTTGCCCTACCATGTTTATGTCTGCTATTAAACTAGTTATGCTTGAAATCCTTCGTTGTTCACAAACTTGATGTCCATTTATTCCATTTTTCCCAAAGATCCTTTCTACCTTGAATCAAATCAGCCCTCCAATAGCCTTGTATCACCATCTAACAACTTTCTTGACCTTTTGGACCCCATAGCCCAGTTAATCTGACATCTCTTTACTTATCTTATATCTTTGATCAGTTTCATCCCTCATAACTTAAAAAACCAAAACCAAAATCTTACTTCATAACTAGCCTAAAATCAGAACACAATAAGCAAACACTTGGATATCCCTTACACATATAGAGAGAGCCCTCTCTGAGTCCGGGAAGGCTAGGTCCTCGGGCTCCAAAGACTGGTTTGATGTTACATCGTCATTTGGCTTACCAATCGGCCGAATCACGGGACCCTAACATAGGTAATTTTTCAAAGTCACATGAATACAAATACTGATTAGCAGTGTTCCAGTATCTCCTCCAAAGGTAGTGCTGCATAAGTTTTCCAAAGGACATCATCATGTAGTGCATGAGAAGACAACTGCTTCTTATGTTGTTTTGAGCCTGGGATGTGAATATCAGTCAAAGAGTTATTTCAAGGTACCCCTGAAAACACAGTCAAGAAAAAGTTGGCTCAATGATGTCCAAATAGAAAATACTATCCTTGTACCAATCACTTGCTCAAAACCCTATAACCTCACAGTGATATGGTGCCAAGCAGAGACATAAGGTTGAAAGAGATGAGGTGTCATGACTATGGTGAAACCTCCTTCAAAAAGCAGATGGTTTGAAATAGTGATGATAACCTTCTTCATGAAAATCAGAGGGTTAAGAAGATATGTTGTGGCCTCCTTCATAGAAAAGCAGAGGTTCAACATGTTCTTAAGTGACTTCAGAAACTAGTGTGAGCCACCTCCTCCAAATATGAACAGTAGGTGCATTAGCAGAGTTTCAAATTATGTTTAAGTGAGTTTTCTATTTGAAAAACAAGGTTGAAATTAGTGGATCAAATGAAATTTTATTGGTTGAAGGCCTGTGTTACATCATCAACAAAGCAGTGACATAATGGTGTCAAAGGGCCTTCTATTTTTCTGTTTGTAAAGGACCTCCTTCAAAGAGGGCAGTAAGGATTGGAAAGCTTAAAATCATGGCCTCTTTCATAAAAGGGCATAGGGACAACTCTCCAAGAGTTACACAGTAAATCAACTTATTCAAAGTGTAAAAAGGTGATAAACATGTTTCACTTTTAGTCAAAGAAACATCTCTTTCGCTTCACAAAAATAGAGGTTAAGGAGTGCCCGGGAAGTTTGTCAAAAATAGGCCTCCTTCAAAAATAAGTAGAGGGCCCACCATTGTTTGATGATATTCAAAATGACAAATGGAAAAGGTCAAAACATAGCCTAAATTCCTCCTTCAAAATAAGCAAAAATACGATATGAGCCATGAGTCACACCTAGGGCCAGTTTTGTTTCAAAATGAGTTTATGACCAAAAAAAGATGAAATTGAAAAAATTAAGAGATTTTTTTGTCCATTATATGTTCAAGAAGAAAACCCTCATTCCTTTTCTACACAGGTATCATGGTTTGTGAGAAATGTAAAAAATATTGGTCTCACGGGAGGATTTCTGCACCAGGATTCACCATTTTCTACCAGTGTTGGGAAAGTCAAAATTTTAACAACCTACTAGACACCTAATGAAAAAAATCAAGCATATTTGGAAAGTAGACTTCCATAGCTTTCCAACGAGCCATCTCGGGCCCAATTCCGACACCGGGAAGGCCTCCAAAACTGGCTGCAAAAGCGCGTGGCGTGCCTGTAGGTTTTTACAGTGCATTTTCCTAAGCAGCGCGACGCGCCTGTGTTTTTGCGCAGCATGCCTATGCAGCATCAAGAGCTACTCCTTAAAATGATCTATTCAAAGAGCAGAAGGTTAAATACACTTTGATATAACCTCCTTCAAGAGCAGATGGTTAGAAAAAACACAGTGATGAAGACCTCCTTAAAACTCATCAACAGGAAGGTTGCATTATGGTTTTAGGAAGTTGCAATAGTGGTGTGTGTATGATCTTACCTCAGGTGATAAAGATAAGGTATTAGGTTTCATCAAGCTTCCTACAAACTAAAGATGAGGCCTTATGATTATCAAAAGTTGAAATCTAGGTGTGAAAAGCAATGGATGGAGAAAGAGTTGGAGAATTCAATAAACATGCCAGTTTTCCTACTAGTGGACAAGAGATTAATTCACTGACAGCATCAGAGCTTCCACCATGTAATGAGCTCTTTCAATCCTTCAGGTCATCCTTCAATAATCTGAAATTTTAGGACATTTATAGTGAAATGTTATTTCCATTAAGGGATGAAATCGAGGTAGTTATGAGGACTCAATCCTTGGAACCTTATTCTGGGTCAACATGCCTTTCTGAGAAGGAAGCAGATCAGAGTAGAAATGCATCTCCAGATAAGATGCTTGAAGGAGAATATTTTGATAAAGCTAAGTATCAGAATCTTTTAGATGCTGTAGTGGCTTATGTGCATCCAACTGTTTACCAAGGGATATATGATAATAGATCTAGTAAACGTACCTTTTCAAGTAGCCAGCCACCTTTGCATGGTCTCTCAACTGAGTTTGATTCATGCTCAGCTAAACAAACCAGCAGATGTGAGAAAAAGAAATCTGAATTTATAATTACTTCCCAAACTAAGACTTTGAGCACAGTAAACAGGGAAAATGTTACTAATGATGTTAAAGTAAAGATAGTTTTAAGGAACTCTCCACATATGGCCTCTTCAAATATGCAACTCTATTCATTGATTGAAGAAGATCAGAATCCAATTCATGAGGACCTCAGGATTATACAAGAGTAAAAGTCAGAAGAGGCAGTCAACAAAATAGTGAGGAAGGAAGAAGGGTTGATGTGCCAATTTGAAAGTTTTTCTTTGTGCTATGAAACAGCCAAGAATACACACAATTGCTAGAAGAAAAAGCATAGTTTTGTAAAGGTCTTTCAATCATTTTGAAGGAGTATTTAAAATAGTGTCTTTGATGAGTCCCTTTTGTTTCAAATAACCACAGAGAGAGAGAGAGTAATAGAATAGAAGGGTTTTGTCATTTAAAGAAGGTCTTCTTACTATGATTTCAAAGGATAGAAGCAGTTAAATGGAGGAGAGTCAGTGTGTTATTTTAAGAAAGTTTTCTAGGAGTATTTTAAAACAGTGTTTTCAATGAGTGCCTTTTGCTTCAAATAACCACAGAAAATCACTAATTTCAAAGAAGCAGTGTTTGCCAAGGAAGATAGTAATTGGGAGGAAGAGTGTTATCAGTTTGAAAGGGGTTTTGTTCAGTCCTTTAATAACAGTGACTTCATAAAAACAGTGTTTGAGGGGAAGAGTCTTTATGCCAAAAAAAAAAGGAGACCTCTTAAAAAACCACAAACACATCTTATTAAAAGGCTTCTTTTCTCAAACATAGTGCTGAAGAAGTAAGTTTTCTTTCACTTATCAAAAACATGTTTAACAACTAAGGAAAAACTTAGTCTTGCAAAGAGGAAAAAGTGTTTTTGGTTGAAGACCATTTTTTCAGTGACCATCTGAATCAGTTTTCCTTGGTAAGCCAATAAAGAGTATCAAAAGCACAATGCCTCCAAGGAAAAGCAAAGTGAAGGGCAGAAAGATAGTACTGAAAAGGAACATAATGGAAGCCTACACAGCAGCAAGCATGAGGGTGATGAAGTGCAAAATAATGAAGGGGAAAAACATGACAGTCATGAAGAAAGCAGTGACAAGGATAAACAAGACAACCCTCAAGCAAGCCATGATGAGGGCAAGCAAACACAAAACTTAGAGCATGAAGAAGATTCTCCAAAGCATGTGCTAGTTGCCTCTCCTAGGCAAGGGGCCATGACTTCTTCACCAAAGACTAAAAATGCCAAAACAACAAGGAAGACAACCAAAAAACGAAACAAACTCAAGACTGCCCAAGGAGGGCACCCGGTGAGAAAAAATGGAAAAGACACATCTAGAATTGGAATTTTGGCTCGAACTTCTAGGCATGTTTCTAAACACCCTTAGGGGGTTTTCTCACCAAAATTGAACAAATTTTGACATGTTCTTGTTTTTTGACATTTTTGGTCCTAATTGCCTAAAATCATGGGCACCGACTTTTTTGTTTCGAGCATCCTTAGCTAGTGAGAGTGGTACCATTGGACGCATTAAATTCAGGGGCATCTACTCAGCAAATTTCAGATCAATTGAAGATGATTTGGTCCCCCAAAGTGGCGAAAAATAGTCATTTTTTCAACACTCTGCCTCGCATATCAGCAAAGGCTATTTTCTCGGTTTTTCCACACAGGTCAGATTTTCACAGGCTTCTAGTGATCAGTTGGAGGGAAATCAAGTATTTTCAGAAACTAGACATCCAGGGATTTTCAACGAGCCATCACAAGCTTCATTTTGACATCAAGAAGTTCTCCAAAAGTTGCCCGCAAGACAGGGAATTTTCTGCTGCTATATATCTGAAGTATTTTTTGTAAAAAATGAAGTTTTCTGAAGTGGCTTTCGCAAATGTGTGTTTAGCCTTTTTTGGCCATTTTCAGTTGGAAAAATTCAATTTAATTTCCCTTTTTAGCATTTTTAGGATATTTTTATAGATATTTTATGCATTGGGCTTTGCAAAGCCTCAAGGACAAAATCAAATATTTTTGATGGGCCAATGAGCTCGCTAGTTGCACTAGGAGGTTCTCCTTCATCTTGGTCTATATATTCCAAGAGATTTCATTGTAAACAAGGTTGAAATTGATGATATAGAGAAATATATGGTTATACAAGCTTGGAAGAAATACTTGTCTCATGCATTGGATAGTTTCTTGAATGTTTTGGATGATGAAAGAGGACTGTTGTTGGATTCCTTGACTTGGTAAAATGGTATAGTGTCCCTCTCTATTATGTTTCTTAGTTTTCATACATATTTCATGTTCTTGCTTGCTATAAGATAGTAGAGAATAGATTTGAGACATACCCATGGAGGCACCTCAGATTTCCTGTTTCGTTACAGTTTCTATGTTTTCTTCCTTCTTATTCATATCAAAGAATTCTTAACTACTCTTTGATCACTGAAGAACTTGTTTGCTTGTTTCATTTATGGTTTTATACATGCTAAGTATGATTCACGGTATGCCCTGCTTACTCATGGCTAGTCACAACTCCATCTCTGAAACCTTTCTTTGAATGTTTGATTGTCCTAGTTGAACCAAGAGGTCTTGTATCGATCTTGCCCTTTGCCTAAAACTCTGCAACCTTAGTTCAAAGTGCCTGATAACCCAAAATACTATGTTTAGGAGTTCCCTCTTAGTAGTTTGAGTTATTTGTTTGTCTTAATTGTTTTTCCCCAAAGTCTGATAGTGATTTTCCTAAAGTTAGAGATTCATATATCTCTATGTATCGCTTGAATGTTTATTTCTATGCATCTATCAGTTTGAAGTTACATTTATCATGATTAATGGCTAGCCCTACCTTATAAATGTCTGCTATTGAACTATATATGTTTGAAAGCCTTTGTCCTTCACAAACTTAGTGTCCATCGCACTTCGTTTTACCTAAAGATCCATTTTACCTTGATCAAATTGGCCCTTCAATATACCTTGTATCAACATTTGAGGTTTTCTCAACCTTTTCAACCCCATAGCCCAGTTGATCTAACAATCTTTCTATCTATTTAGTCTTTGATCAGTTCCTCCCTCAAAAACCTAAAAAAAAAAACAAAAACCTACTTCACAACTAGCCTAAAATCAGAAACATAAGAAGCAAAACACATAGATATCCCTTACACAAATAGAGAGAGCCCTCTCTGAGTCCAGGAAGGCTAGGTCCTTGGGCTCGAAAGTTGGTTTGATGTTACCCTATCACTTGGCTTTCCAATCAGCCAAATCACAGGACCCTAACACCTCAGAATTCCCATGCAATATTGGGGTAGCCCCTGGTGCTACTTGGGTTGACATCAATGACAACCGATGATCAACAATATCCCCCTTTAGCATTGTGTTGAACCCTTAGTTAAACTGAGAGGGGGGGGTGAATCAGTTTAACACATACATGGACTTTTAAAACTTTTCCCTTAAATCTTATTTACACCTTTATTTCATGGTCAACTTAATATGTGAGAAATCTTAATTTGTGAGCAGCAAGTATCAAGCAGATTTTTTAATTTAACAGTAGTCTTAATATGCAAGCAACATGTATTAAGCAGATTAGATAAACCACATCAACACATAGACATTATACACAGAGACACCAGATATAAGTGGAAACCCATAAAGGGAGAAAACCACATCTTATTATTGTTGTGATGCAAAGGCAAGCTCCAAATCCCTCTGCCCAGTTTTAAGCAGGCACCAACCCTACGGGGCTCCTACCTCAGAACCAGCTAACTTGCAGAGAAGCTCGACTCCCATCGATTTCTCCAGGCACCAACATACAGGGCTCAGCCTCGATGCGACTACAGCGACATTTTATCGACTACAACTTGATGTGGGCTTCCAGCTTCCATGTTTTTAGAGCACCAACTACGAGGCTCCTATAGTCCAGGCTGTTTGACATCTATCAAGGCCAGCAGTAAGGGAAGCTCCAACTTCCTTACTCTTTTCAAAGAAAAACACTTGCTGATTTACCTTGGATATCGGCTCGTGTACCTTCTCTTACGCTATTCATCGGTCTCTGTCATCCTGCTGCATCATTTCTACTCGGCCCACTTATTCTGCTCGGATCCTCCTTCCAAACTATCTTCTCCTCAATTCTTCATACTATACATTCTCTATATTAACACTCTCTGACCTCTTGCAGCTTTCTTATTTTCTTCAACTTTCTTCAATTCTGTTGCACACTCTCTCCTTTTCTCATTCTATTTTCATCAATCATCTCCCCTTGGATATTACCCTATTTTATACAAAAACAGCTTCATGGTTGTTTGTATTCCACTGGGAATTCGAAATGGACGGCCATGTCTCTTTGCCTTCTGCCTTCTCAACTCTTTTCAGCTCACTCAGAAAAATGTAACTGTAGGTGCTTATTTAATATTAGAGTGGGATATTTTCTCTCTTCCGGAGACTTGTCAATGCATCACAAACAATAAAAAATTCAATTACAATGTTTACATTCACATATAATGAAAACTCCAGCTCACTCATTCAGCCTCTTTTGGCTCGCTGCACGTATGTCTTTTCTTTGACTGTGTCTATCCTTTCTGTCACTGTGTTTTGTCTCTTTTTAGCTCTGTTTGCTCTTATTTCCTCTGCTGTGGTGTAACTGTTGCATACGTGTACCTGTGCCTTTTATATCAGTGCATTTTATATAAATATGTAATAACTGGCGTTTAAATCTGGGCAAATTCCAGCACTTCTGTACATAGCAAGTGTCTTGTTGATGTGGAAAATTCCGTAAGAAGAACATTCATACATCACAACCCAAGTAGAACATACATACGGCCTTTGTTTTATGGCCACATATCGCAATCGCCCTCCACCTTAAGCTGAGGCCCATGGGTCCACAGACCACGCGGCATATTTCAATACAATCGCAACATTCGTTTTATATTTATAACAATGCCTTTTATATACATATAACCCAATTTCATTTCTCAGCAGAGTTTAGTCATACAATCTACCTTTTAATACGCCTTAAATCAGTTCTCGGTGTAAATAATAAAACATGTTTAATCATTTTTTATAAGTCCATCAGGTCCAGTTTTTCATTGCAATCGCAATCTTTAATATAATGCTCTGATGCCCTGCTCTTTCTCCGATGCGATTGAGCACTGTTGCGATTACTCTCGATTGCGATTAATCGCAATCGCAACTTTTAGTTGCATGTTTCGATGCTCCACTTTAACTCCAATTGCGATTGGTCACTGTTCATTGTATTTTGCCGATGAGATCAATCACTATTTACCGGAACTCAGATATATATGAATTGCAGTTTATATGCCTATCTGGTCTAGGCTTCAATCGCAATCGCAACTTTCTGTTGTGATGTTTCGATGCTATTATAATCTCCGATGCGATTAGACTGATTCGATGCGATTATGCTGGACTTAAAATATGTTTGAATTACAATTCATACATCCATCGAGTCTGGGACTCAATCTGAACTCCTGTCAATATGTTCCGCTGCCACTCTTTTCTCCGATGCGATTAATGTGTGAACTCGACCATATTTTATATGATGGAGTTTATATGACTATCGCGTCCGGCTTTGCCAATCGCAATCACAACTCTTGTTTATATGTTCTGCTTCATTGTTTTTCTCCGATGCGATTGGGAAAGGGTCCCACCTTATGGTACTTTGGTTCTTTCGCTTATAAAGCGCTTCATATTAATATATATATGCTTTGAATCTTTGTGTATTAGGCACACTATATGTAATGCGCTGCATATATATATATATATATATATATATATAAGCTTTCGGAATTCAAACATATATCAATTATGGTTCATTGATCCATCGGGTCTGGAATTTCATCGCAATCGCAACTTTCTGTTGGTTACATGTTCCGCTGCCCTTGCGATCTCCGATTGCGATTGGGTAAGGGGTCCCACCATAAAATACTTTGGTTATTTTTTTAACATTAAGCACTCCATAATAGATTAATGTACGTGCTTTGAACCTTTGCAACATATGTAATGCGCGGCATTTATATGTATTGGGATGGATGTATATATATATGTATCCTCCATTGGGGTAGGCGATTCCCGGAATTTATGTGCCTTTCCGCTTGGGGTTAAGCGATTCCCGGAATAAGGTTTATGTATTATATGCAACGCCCATCCATGGAACCAATCTACTCAATAAAATCCTCTCCACTTTCTCCATTGCTTTGATGTCTAATACCTCTGCGACTTGTAACCATTCTGACTGTCCACGGGTTCATGCTCCTTTCAGCCTCTCTGCTACTTTGCTTCTCTCTTTGTTTCATCTGCCCCTTGACTGATGCTGCTCCTTACTTAGCTTTTTGCTACCTCTGCTACCTCTCTACTGCCTCTATTCCCTGTCTTCTACTTTGCCTTATTGCTGGTTCAGGTGCTACTCCTTTGTGCTCCTTTGCCATCAATGAGAACATTTCCAACACATTAATGGCAACACAAGTACTCCCCCTGCGATCATGACACCTCTTCCTACAACATTCTCTCCCCCTTTGACATCAATGGCAAAGGGTAACTCCCCCTGAAACACAACCATCCTATGGACCTGTACACACCTCCACTCCCCCTGACACACAACCATCATGATGACCTGTACAAACTTCGATGCCCCTTTATATTATGAATAAGGAAAATCTAATGAGAACTTGGGATAATCCCAAGCTTTTGGAGAATATATTCTAATGCTTCACGAGTACTCTCACGATCATCAACACTTCCTGCCCAATCTACATCTGCAAAGGAATGAATAATGAGATTTTTACTCTTGGGATACCACAAGCCATAATCTTTTGTTCCCTTTAGATATCGAAGAATTATTTTGATGGCAATAATATGTGATTTTTTTGGTGCTGCTTGGAATCTTGCTACTTGTCCAACTGCTTGCATAACATCTGGCCGAGAGGCTATTAGATATAGAAGACTACCAATAATAGATCTGTACAACCTTTGATCCACATCCTTAGATGAGTTGTCTATGCTCAATTTTCAACCTGTTACCATTGGAGTAAGGATGGATTTTCAATCTTCCATTTTAAATTTCTTGAGCATTTCCTTGATGTACTTGGCTTGACATATAAATATTCCTTTCTCTTGCCAAGATATTTGAAGCCCTAAGAAGTATGTCAGCTCACCAAGTAAGGACATCTCGAAATCACTTTGCACCTTTGTAGCAAACTTCTTACTTCGTCGATCATCATTGCTACCAAATATTATATCATCCTCTTTAGCTATTATACATGCTTTAGTTGCTTCATCCAAAACATATATGTCGTTTTGAGCTCAACTTGCTATAGCCACAATTTCACCATACACGCCTTTCCTAATTTCACATTTTGTGGAGTTGAATAGCATTGTGTGTCCTTGATCACACATTTTTCCAACACTGAGCAGATTGTGATTCATGTATTCAACCAACAGAACATTCTTGGCTAGAGCATCTTTTCTTTTGAGAGTGAAAGTACCTGATCCTATAACATTTGAAGATCCATCATTTCCAAAGGACACGATTCCATCCTTCTTCTCTTTCAAAGATACAAATTTATTTCTATCTCTAGTCATATGCGTTGAGCAAACTCTATCAACATACCACACATCTTTGTTGTTTTGAGCCTTGAGAGTGAGAGAAAAATTATTAGTCTTCTTATTCTTCCATGTTCGTTCGTTATGTGGCTTCGAAGATTCTTCTGGAGGATTTTCAAGTCTGCAATCTTTGGCTATGTGTCCAAAGTTTCGACATTTGTAACATTCAATATTATTTCTTAAATGTTCAAATATATTGATGTTTCGCTGAGCCCTGGGAGGTTCATATTTGACAGATCTCCTGGAATTATATTCGTTCCTAGGGTACGTGTGACATTCTATAACTTTATGACCAAATTTTCCACATGAATAACAGTAGCCATAAAAAATATGTTGGTACCTGGATGGAAATTTTCGTCGAGGAATTGTCTTCCAAGGCTGTTCTTGTGAATCTTATCCAATGAAGTCTACATGCATGTCAGATCTCATAGGTTCATTGTATTTTGTTGTAGAAGGTCCTACTTCTTCTTCTTTGTAACCAATGTTAGTTCTGTCATTGTAAGATCGTTGATTGTTGATGAGTTCTTCCAATTCCCTTGAGCTGTTGGCATATTTTTGGATAGTTTTTCCTTTCTTCACTTCCTCACACAGTGAGACTACTTCAACTTCTAATTCTTCCCTTTCTTGGTTGCTTTCTTCCAACTTCTTTTGAAGTGACTCTTCAATGTATTTTTGTTATTCAACTTCAATTTTGAGACCTTGAACTTGTTCTTCAAGAGTATTGGAACAAATCTTCTCTGCCTTGAGATATTTTATAAGCTTAATTGCTTCCTTATAAAATTCTTCTATGGTCGATCCTTCTTCTTCATTGTTTGATACCTCTTGTTTATTGTGCTTAGATTTATTATGCTTGGCCATGAAAAATACTCTCTTATTGGCTTCTTCTTTGCTGTCATTGTCTTCATCAGATGATGAGCTATCTTCTTTAGAGAGAAAGTTCCTTTTGGATCCTTGCTTGTTGAATTTTGACCTACCAAATTAATATATTCTGGGTTAATAATGCTTATGATGGTTTCTACTTGTCGAAATGTTTCCGTTGATATATGACACGCCATGTAATTCTTCACGGTTTGAGAGATATTCATGTTTGAAGTTTGTACCCCCAGTTAGTGGGCTAAAACCCCATGGGGTTGTGGCATGGGTCATTGAAAAGCCATAATTAATATTTTTTAAGCTCCTAAAATCCATCCCACATTGACGTGTTGAAGCCCCTCTCAACATAAGCATTTATATAAATTGTGATCCTCATATCCTCCTCATGTAAGGGATTTCGCCATCTGAAACAGGTCATCTTGGAATTTTCTCTCTAACTTTGGTTCTATGAAGGGTAAAAAGCTAAAAAATTTATGAGGTGAAGCCGAAATCCTAAGGAAACGTCTGTGAAAATTTCAGATCAAGGTGCATAACATTTTTGGAGATATGATCTATGGAAGTCGGCGTTTTTGCAGGCTCCTAAAATTCATCGCAAATGAGTGACCTTGCTAAAATCTTCATAACTCTCTCTCTGAGTATCAGACTGGAATTCCATAAAAAGTGGTAGATATTGCATAGACTATATTTTTCACTCTATCAATTTCAAAGCCAAATGAAGAAACAGTGAGACGTGGCATGCCATACAAGTTCACTCTACTGAAACAGTCCATAATTAGGGCATTGTCAGAGATTGGGTATAACTCTCCCTTGAAGAATCCAGATTGGGTCAGACCTGTGGCATTGGAAGGATGACCCGGAGGATTAATACAGAACTGAAAATCAAATATTGGGGATCTAATATAACAAATATACACCAGATTCAATATCGAGCTCGTAGAAGGCAAAGAAAAAGCTAGATCATGTGTTGTCAAGGGCTGCAAAGGACCAGAATTTCTAGGGAAGAAAAACAAAGAAAGGTGCAGCAGAAGGTAGCATGACAAGATTAGAAACCAAGGTGCATAACAGCAGCAAGAAGTTCATCACATGAAGTCTTCAAGTGGGTAGCATTGCATACAATCATTGTAAAGGTATCATTGTACTAAGTCATTGTAAATACATTATTGTAAAAAAATGTACTAGTGTCTATCTGCCAAGAGTTGAAGAGGCAGTGTTGGGTGGTCTAGGATCATCATTAATTGGAAGTGTCAAAGTTGGGGTTATGGTCTAGTGTATCTTCTTCTTCTACATCATTCTATATCATTGTAAAGTGGACCATTTTCCTTGGTATGGGAGTCCATTCTTCTTTTATTCTTCTATAGGGTGGTAGGGTGGTGCTAGGGTGAGTTGTAGCTCATTGGGTGTTGGGGCATCCGTTCAGTTGAATACTGAAGAATATCGAGTGTTGGAGCGTCCATACACTAGGAGCTAGAGAAGAATGCTTTTCTAGATTCTAGGAAGTTGGAGCTTTATTTTCAATTGGAGTTGAATATTAAAGAATCATTAAAAAAACATTAGGTGGTTTTTGTCTCGGAGTGGGTTTCCACCTTAAAAAATGTGTGCATTTTTGTTCCTTTTGTTTGCTGCTATCATTGTACAAACATTGATAATAATTGAAGATTAACTAATGCTCTAATTGAAAGGAATACTGATTCACCCCCCCCCCCCCCTCTCCGTATTTCCAACAGATTTTCTAGCATCGTTCTTTCTCATTTTGAAGTAAAGAAAATTTAATCCTGAAGTTAAAAAATGTTTTCTAGAGATAGTTGTTGAAAGATATGAAACTAGTGTTGAACTTTTGAATTCTCAAATTCAGTCATATAATTTCCGAGATCCTAAAGAATTCTTGGAAAATACTCCTTCACCCTAAGCAAGAGGAAATTGTACTACCTCTTGAATTACATATTGAGGATGATTGTGATTTCAAGTCCTAGACTGAAGATTTGGTTTCAAGGTTTAATATTGGGGATACAACTGATCAACTAGTCATTGAAGGCCTAGAAGTAGGTACTATACACCATGCTTTAATTGATCCTATAGCAGAGCATATAAAGGTTATTTTTAGTCCAATATTTCAAGTATGTACTCTCTATAAGGATCAAATGCATCAGCAGTTGCCATTACATATTATAAGTTTGGTTGTGAGGACACATAATCAAGTTATACTGCTGATTGTCCTCAAAAGCAGTCAAGTTGTCCATTTGTTTTTGCTGCTACTTGACTGGCTGCACTGGAATTATTGTATCATTTAGAAAAACATCCATTTTAGTAGAGTAGGGTAGGTAGGTGTGAAAATCAGCTCAGTACTCCGAGCATCTTTCCAGTTTTTGGTGCAAGTAGTTTGTAGACTTCAGTTTGCAGAGAGTGTTTATTTTGAACTAACCCTTCTCAACCACATAGTTTTTTGTAGCAGATTAAGTTGCAGAGTTTAGATCATCCCAATGAGTCAAGCCACTAGTCTATCACATTCTTGAAAGCTCCTGAAGGAGCTGCCATCCCCAGCTGGAGCCATTGTTAGACTCCAGTATTTTACAGTATCACAAGGTAAGTCATCATTTCTTATATTTTTCATATTGAAAATAATATTCCATGGCTATAATTTATTTTTAGAGAAACAAAGGGAACTCTTGACTATAAATAGCTTCAAAGAAATCAATCTACCTTTCCATTCAGTAGAAGGAAGAAAGTGTTGCTGATAAGGTGTGATGGTGATCAAACTTCATTTTTTCCCTCATTTCATTTTATTTCATTCACCCTCTGTCCCCCCCTCTATTTCTCCATATTCTCCCATGCTTTGAATCCCATTCAAACCCCTCAAAATCCCACATATATAAATTTTCGAGGCTTATTACTTTTTAAACCCTTTTATTATAAAGTTTTGGACTTTATAATTATAAGCTCTGCCACCCACGAACAACTGTGTTATATTAAACCTTATCGTTATATCATATATATATATATATAATAAAACTCATTTAAAACCTTTGGTAGGACCCCTTATGACTCATCTCATAGAGTTGTCACAACATTTTGTTATCTATCAAATGCCAAAACTTATAAAATCGCCGATGCGATATAATGTGGGACCCAATCCCCGTTGCCATTTCCTTTCTATTTCATTTTTCCTTTGAAAAGCATCAAACTTTACCTTTTCATTACTTTTCCCTTGTTTTGCTTCCCAATTCCTGATCATGATCAAAAGTGGGCCCTCGTCGCATTTCGCAAACTTTACATATTTGGAATGGAAACTAAACTGTAAATGTCACGATCGACAATTTTTTATTACGATATATCATCGCATTTGACTTACCATTGTGCGTGCCCACAAGCCTATCCATTTAGTTTTGCGATGCAGTAAGCCAGTCCCACCTTCACAGCTTTGCTCCCACCTCATAAGCTGTTGCAATACATATGAATACAATGTAAGTTGTATAATTCTTACCATTCAAAACCATCGCCGATTCATATCCACCGATAGCTAGTGGGTCCCTACTCCCTGCACTTCGCAAATTTTAGTGATTAACTCCCGCAGCTCATAAATAAAGGCCAAAACCTGTGATATGCACTATAGTCCAGTTCCACTTACCCTCCACATCATTTCCTTCCCCTCGTTGCCCTCCATCCTTCCTCCATCTCCACATGTCCACCATACATCAAACGATCCTTATTGCATTTCACACTTCCCCTAGCTTTCAAACTTTAACAATGAGGGTGGGGCTGCACAGTTTGGGATGAGCGGTATCTTATACTATCAGGCCCGCTACATGTTGTGCCCACAGTCTGTCCACACCCCATCTCCAAACACCGCTTACCACTCTCACCCCCCTTCTGAAATTCCTTTGGCCATTCATAAAATAGCTATGCCTTTAACCATTGCCAATGCCACCACGCCACATCCTCCATATTACATTCTCGTTTTCCAACATCCATCCCTCCACGACTGGGCATTTGAGGTTTGAAAACTCATTCTACGAGGAAATAAGTTTAAACACGAAAAAGAAGGACTCAGGTGGAACACGAAAAGGAGAAAAATGACAGGACAAGGCTAAACATCACAAGGAAAGGACAGAGAAGGTCAAGTCAGGCATTGATGCAGATATGTAACAATAGAGACTAAAGGGGAAACAAATCACATCAGCACAAGCATCCATAAATGAAAATAGCCAATGTTGCACCAGGCTTGATTTCCCATCGTTAGTTTTCTGAAGAGAAATGCCAGATGTCAGGAATATTTTATTGGCCACCTCTTATGCATCACTTGAACCTGTTTCAAAGCACTCTGTAATTAATAGTAGATTTCCAAAAGCCACTATTGAAGGCCAAGCTTGTCTTATCACTGCCTACAATGTTTCCACTTGTCCATTTTTTCTTGAATGTAATTACTGCGGTAGACAGACTATCCAACTTAATTTTTCTATAAATACTATATGCATTAGCAGCATATAGAGAGGCCCAAAAGGGGGAAAAACCATTGTAATAGATTTTGTTGGTTGTAAGAACTTTCTGTTGGATGAATGAATGAGGATGCTGTTTTCCATATCCTTGTGTTACGATCTGTGGTGAAGTGCTTCTCCCATGTAATTTGTTATTTTCCTATCTGCTCATACTATTTTCTTTCTTTGATGTTGTTATCACTCATTTAGTTGTAAAATCTCCTTGATAGGGTCATGCAGGTCATTCACCAAATGGATGAGGTATCCTAAGCCATTTCAATGTGATATATGAATTTTTTTCATTTCTTGAAGCCTATCCTAAGTTTAATATGCACCTCCATCCATGCCACTTCAGTCAAATCAGTCCCATATCATGTCAGTTTTCATTCCCGCACATTTAAACTCAAAAGTGCACACTTGTCAGTTTTTTAGAATTTCGTAGTGATTTACAAAGGAAATCTGTAGATTTCGCTATGAGACTGCCTAATAGTTTCATAGTGAATCTGTCAGTTGCGTAATTGTCTTCGCTACGAAACTACATATTTTTTAGCTAAGGTTGTCAGAGCAATGTGAGGTGTTATTTTATGATTAGAGAAGTAAAGGTGGAGGTATTTAAAGGTCGTTTGGTAAGTTTCAAATATACACAGCTGTATTTTAGGTAATCATGAATATTTTTGGTTGCATGTGCTATGATTAAAACCTAATCTATCAGTTAACCTTTTAAACCTTACCCCAAAACAACCTTTTGTCATATTATTGTTTATCCTTGATTGTGATTCGATCCTTGGAGAGCTACTTCATCAATCCAAGCAGGTTGCTATCAAATTCAAATTCTACAGGTGTCATCAACAAGCAAGGTAGTGAAGACTATAAAGCATCTATGGCTACAAGAAAGAAAGTGAGCAAAGGTGGCCATTGTCTCAGGTATGAACCCATGGATTTAAAATTACTCAATGAAGACCCTACTGCTATGGAGATTTTCAAGAGGACTGGTTGCTTGCAATTCTGCCAGAGGTTGTAGGGTTTCCATGCACAAGTTGCAAATCATTTTTCCACTAACTTTACTATAACATCATCAAAGGTTGAGATTCTGAATCTCGCAGTGACACCAGAGAGCATATCACTAGCTACAGGAATCCCTAGAGGCAATGAAGGGTGGTTTAAAGGTATAAAGTTTACAATGCAGGATTGTAAGGAGTTTCGTCAGCAAGAACACAGTGGAATTTATTTGACCAATGCTATCCCTAGGAGTTTTATGAAGGATAATTATGCAAAACTATTGATGGTCATTCAAAAATATTTCACCTGTGAAGGAAGATTCCACATGGTTTACTCATACCATCTCAGACTCCTTTTGCACTTTGTAGGTAAGAGATCACTTGACTTAGCTTTCTAATATACATGAGTTTAGGGAAAATGTGAGATAGGGTTCAAGTCAAGTCAGAAGGAAATGAGACATCTCTTTTTCATCATGGTAAAATAAGGTTTTTAGTGTTCGAAGAATTGAGAAGGTTAAACGGAGTTTGGACTTCTTTTATGTTCATCAGTGGTTATGAAATAGATGTGGACACTCCAAAGAAAATATCAATACCTAGAACTACTACATCACCAGTTATGACAGAAGAATTTGAAAAAGAAAAAATATCATCCTCTGCAGAACCAATGGACATAGGAGCAGAACCTATGCAAGAGACTGACACCCCTCAAGCAGCACCTACAAAATAGAAACATAAAGTCAGAAAACAAGGCAATAAGAGGATGACTAGAAGCTAGACATTGGCCAAAGGGAATCTAGAGGATATCCTTCATGCAATTGATATTGAAAAGTCACCAATAGTGCAAGTAGAAGATATTGAAGGTGGTGGAAGAAAACTGAAGAAAGGTAAGACTGCAAAGAAATTAGATTTTGCAGGTGAAGATGTTGGCTTTATATTTCAGCCAAGGAAGCCAATGACCAGGTATGAAAAGAAGGCCATGGAGAGAAAAAATACAGATAAAATTAGTGAAGTTGTACAACCAATAAGAATTATAGATTTGTCTCGCTCGGCAGAGGAAGAAGTCGTTATCAGGCAAAGAAAGGGAAAAGAGAAAATAATTAAAAAATTATAAATAGAATCCCTCAAAGAACAGCTAAAGGAAGCAAGTAAAGAGATATTAGATTTGAAGTTAAAGGCAGAAAAGAATAGGTCTGAGAAGGTTCAATTTTAACAAATGATGAAAATATGGGAAGGTCAAATCTCAAGTGTCTCAAAATCTATGGACAATGCCAAAAGATTGTTGAAGAGGACTCAACAATTAAGAGGGGTGGTCAAACACACCAGGAAGATGAACTTATACTTGCAAGCTAAAATCAAAGCATTAAAGGATCAAGTGGAAGACCTTCAGGAGCAGCTGGACTTGATTCAAGTTGAGTTGGAGAATAAAGGGCTGAGGATGAGAGTGGTTGAAGAACCTATAGGCCAACTCATTGTAAATGAAGAAGAAACTCCTAAAGAATAAAGAATTGAGTTGAAACATGTTTGATGAGGTTCATGACTTGCAAAGAACATAAATTTTTCCTCAAGAGATCAATTTTTTAATACAATCACAAAAACAAAAAATTTTGGTTTTTTAGGCAGTTTCGTAGCATGCTTCAGGCTTGAAGCTAGAAAAACGCTACAAAATTTTTGAAGATTCTATTTTGTTTGAAATTCAGTTTTTTGAAGGATTAAGGAGGAATTTTAGTTGTTTTCAAGATATTTTGGCATAGTAAAGGTTCTTTATCAGCAAAGGTGGCAGAGATATGGATGAAAAGGAAAATTTTCATATGCTACGAAACTGCCTAAACAATCCTCTTTTGTAGCGAGAGGTTTTTTGAAGTGTTTTGAGGGTTCCAACAACACACCATTCATCTGGAGACATCCATATTGTCAGTGGGCCATCCCAACATAGAATCATTACTCAAAATGAGTATCACACATCCATCTCAACATGCAGGCCAATGATTAAAGTGGAAATTATCCATTCTTGAAAAATAGGACTGTATTTCCTAAATCTAGGGGGTGTATTAAATATTTTAGTGATGGTGAATTGTCTCTTGAACATGTGATATCTATGATGTAACTATTTTACTGTTAAGAAAATTGAATGTAATAAATAGGAAATAGAGTCCTATTAGGAGTGTGACTTCTTAAAGGATAGTTGTCCTTTTTCTGTTCCAAGAAATTAGTTTCAGTTATGATTAGGTGTTAAGATTAGAGTTCGAGGATCTAGCCAGCTGGGTAGATCATTTGCATTGTAAATAATTTCTATTTATAGACTGAAGATCGAAGAGAAAAGGGTTGGAGAATGCTTTGATATAGCTACTATTGTAAATTATGATATCAGTAATAGACAGACAGTGAGTTTTCTTTCTTTACCTGAGATTCTTGATGTGTTTCAATGGGTTTATGTGTCTCTTTTATATCTTGCTTCTAGTAGTATTGATGCTAAATTACTCAGAATTCATATGATATATGCTCTGACTTCCTTTTAGCATTGAATCACTGATTATTCTCATGTGTTAGTGTTGTTCTATCATTGAAACAGAAAAATCCTCAACTTCCATAAGTAGGAATGCTTATCATTGAGTTCCTTTTACTGACTCCATGAGCCCAATGGTAGTTGAATCTTCCTCATTTTTCAATTGCAATCACATACACTAAAACAATCACAGAGTTAGCCATCTATTTTAAGACCTAATTAAGTAAATCCTTTGATAAGTTGAGAGAGCCCTCTCAGGCTGAAGAGGCTAATCCTGAGTCAAAAGTGGTCTAAGATAGTTACTCCAAGTTGACCATTGAAGTAGCCCAATGTGACATAATTTGGTGATAACAGCAGCGAATAGAAATTTTTATGTAGGATTTACCATGGGGTACCCTGCTTAGTCTTGAAACAGTACATTATGTTTTACTCTAAAACTTGGATGCAGAGTTTAGAGACGGTCTACTTTGCATCCATGTTGAGACCAGAATGTATAATTCAGAGATGTTTTTCTCTGCATTCCTGTTGAACCTAAATCTCCTCCTCTTTTACATTTCTCAAGATGTAAAGATCCATTAACATGGCTAGCTTGCCTGGTTGCATCTGACCTTAGTTATTCATCTATTTGAGTTTTTTTGCACCTATTTGACTCCATATCCCAATGGTCCTCTTCTGCTGCCTCAACCAAACATCTTCAAACAAACCTATGCACTAATAGCTAGCCTAAAATGTGCCTGTAAAAAAATTATATCTAACAGAGAGATCCCTCTCTGAGTCAAGGAAGGCTAGGTCCTGGATTCCAAAGTTGGTTTGATGTTTCCCTCCGTATTTCTCTCTTCAGCCCTCAGAAATTATAGAGTGATAATATAATGGTGACTCCACTATGGAACACTTATTGAAAAAGCCTAGTGTTCCTTCAGAACTCAGAAAGCACATCAAAGTTCAGATATGATTACTAATGGTGGACAGTGACCAGACACAAGAAGGCTACATTATTCACTTGGCGACTCCATGACTCAAAGAACCTAACTTTTAACGCATTCATGGAGACTCCACAACATGCCGACCAAAGTTCTTGATGAACAAAATGACAAAGTTTGTGGTAGACCTTCTATCTAGTGAAGTTCTAAATGCATTCAGGAATCAGTTATTAGAATTTCAGCTTGATGAAGATTTTCTAGCAGCCGTCTTTCTCATTTTGAATTCAAGAAAATTTAATCCTAAAGCTAAAAAATGATTTCTAGAGATAGTTGTTGAAATATATGAAAATAGTATTGAACTTTTGAATTCTAAAATTCACTCATATAATTTCTGAGATCCTAAAGAATTCTTGGAAAATCTTCCTTCCCCTAAGCAAGAGGAAATTTTACTACCTCTTAAATTACATATTGAGGATGCTTGTGCTTTCAAGTCCTAGACTGAAGATTGTTGAGTCCCGAATTTGCCTCTTGTCCATACACTTTTCCATATCTTTTTCACTCACCTAAACCTCCAAAATTGTCAATATCATGTGCAAAAGGGTATCTAACATGGTTTTTAATTATGTTTGTGTGTTTTCTATTTGATTTAGATTTTGTTCATACAGCTGCGGAAACTTGTCACTTTCTGCAGCCTGGCCAAACAACTTTCCTGTCATTTGTGAATTCATGACACAGGGAACATGGATGAAACAGCCATGGGGTAAAGTAGAATTATGGTAGATATGGGCCTGTGTCCTGGTTGGTCTAAGTAAATTGCCAAAGAAAGTCATGGCCAAAGCCATCCATGTGAAGTCATAAATGAGTTCTATGTCACGTGAGTGCTTAAGAGTAGAAACATCCATACGCCGTTTCGAAGCTTATGGAGGTTAATTTGACATCCGTGAAAAGTTCGAGTTGGAATTCAAGCGCCCACCTTCCATAGATCTGATTTCCAACATGGCCATACTCCTATATCCGTGGCCTTAGTGGTCTACGTGCTGGCTGCTATCATAAACTTCAGGAGACAGTTACAGTTTATTGCTTTATATAGAGCGTTTGCATACGCACGTAGAGTTAGTTGATATAGTTGTTGAAGGATCAGCCATGGAGTTGATGTGGGCACTGCTATGTAGTGATTACGCCCGTCTGGAGCCGAGCACTGGGGCTCAATGAACAGCTTAGTCAGAAATCAAGTTAAATTTAATTCTGTGTTGAGGATCGTTATCAAGTCGGCGTAGAGGGCCCTGCCACGCGAGGTTCTTGTATACGATATATTTTTCATTTCTATTTTTAAAATGCTTCTATTGTATTATAACTATTATATGTCTATATATTTCATAGTTGTTTCATTTCGTTCACATTTCTATAATTTCCATTTGCATTCTTGTCTTTCATGTTTTTATGATTCTTAAATCACCGATCGTTTGTTTGTTTAGGTAGATGCCTGGCATTTTGATGAAGTAAGGATATGAACTGACATTATTCATAGTTTTTCTTTCCACAAATTTTTGTTTGACCTTCACTTTAGCTGCTCATTTCAGTTTTGCTTATCTGATTCAGTAGTTAAATTTAAATATATTAAGCTACTCATAGTGTCTTCGGTTACCTCCGAAAGCCACAGCTGGACTGATGGTGAGGGGCTGCATGATGAAATGTGTAGTTTAGTAATGATGAAATGTGTAGTTTAGTATTAGTTTCCTTTCTGCAAAATTAGATATATTAAGCTGCTCATAGCGTCTTCAGTTACCTCCGAAAGCCACAGCTGGACTGATGGTGAGGGGCTGCATGATGAAATGTGTAGTTTAGTATTAGTTCCTTTTATGCAAATTTAGATATATTAAATCATGTATGACATCTTCAGTTGCCTCTGAAAGCCACAGCTGGACTGATGGCGAGGGATTGAATTATGTGTGTATGGTTTAGTATTAGTTTACTTTCTGCAGATTAAATATCAGTTACACAAGTTGTTTATGATTACTTCCGCAAGTCATAGCTGGTCTAATGATGAAGGGTCAGAAAATGAATTGATGTAATCTGATTTAGATTTATTTCATTGCAATTTTGAATTTCCATAAGCGTAGTTTCTTTTGTGTTCAGTTGGCAGCAAGAATAGTTTAGTTTTCATGTTCACTAGTTTCTTGTTTTGATTCATTAGATTAGCAGCACTTTTCATTTCAGTAGTTTACTTTCTTTTGTCATTGTAATTTCAATTCGCTTTTAAAGTTTCAAGATTGGTAAATCATTATAGGGGATATCACTTCCTTGAATAAATATAACCAAGCTTGTTTTTCATTTTAGAATTTCCATTCCACCTTAGAAAAACCAAAAATGACAAAAGTTAAGAAATAGGTTATCTTGCACATATTGTGCGCCGCACTTCATCAGCTTACGATTCCCGGATTGACAAATTAAATGCAGCAATTTAGGACACACTAAATTGACCAAACATTTTGGCGCCGTTGCCGGGGAAGTGTAACTAGGTAGCCAATTTCTTAAAAAAAAAAAAACATAAAATCATAAAAGAAAGGAAAACTTGATAACTTCTTGAAGTATGCTCTCCTCTTGCACCTAGTGTGATCTGGAGGATCAGAAAAGAGAGTTATTGGTTTAGTAATTTCTTAAGTATGCTCTCTTCTTGCACCTAGCGTGATCTGGAAGATTAGAAAGAGAATTATTAGCCCAACTTTTTAAAAAATAAATAAAAAAATGACATGCATAGAGCAAGAGATTCTAGGGGAAGGTTTATAGCTAAAGCCAAGAGTTCGATTTTCATAACTCCATCTTCTTCAAGGCATAGACCAGATTCACCACCATCTACCCCTAGCCTTAAGATTTTTGGAAGTCAAAGAATAGCTGAATTAGAGGATTCTCCTATACCACCTACTAAAACCCACTTAGAAAACAAAGAAACTTTCTCTCATCCTTCCTTGGTAGAAGAACTAGAGGACTATAAGGACTCTAAAAAAACTATCATGGCAGAGGAAGTAATAAATAGAGGTGGAGGTAGAGGAGGAGGAGATAATGAAGATAACAATGGTGAAGGAAATAACGGTAGAAATAGGGACAATTTTCTTGGATTCCCTATATTTGATGAGGAAACTCATGCAACAATGAAAAATATCTCACCATCTGTTCTCCCTAACTTTTATGGATTACGAAGTGAGGATCCTGAAACATTTATGTTTGAGTTTGAAGTAGTGTGCCGAACTTATGACTATATGGAAGATTCTCAAAAACTCAAACTGTTTCCTTCAACATTGAAGGGATCTGCTTTGAAATGGTTCATGGGATTAGCCACTCAATCTATCGGGACTTGGAATGATATGAAACAAACATTTTTGGATAGATACTTGGACTATTGTATGCCCACCAATCACAAGGATGAGGTATTCAAAATGATGCAAAAAGAAGATGAAAATTTGGAAGACTTAATTGAAATATTTCAATACAACTTGAAAAGAGCAAAGATGAGCAACTTAGATAATGAAACCTCGAAAGCCCTCCTATTAAAAGCCATTAGAGATGAATGGATAGACATTTTAAACATGATGGGTAAAGGAGACATTTCTCAACTCCCATTTCATGATATAACGGAACTATGTATCCAATTCTCAAGGGGAAGATCTAAAACTGGAAAAGGGCCTAGGGATTCTTCTCTTATTAGGGCTAACAAATCTGCAACTGGATCAGTAAGTAGGGCAGAGATTGGTAATATTCTTGATGAGTTTAAAACTGATATCTTAGGGGGTCTTAGTGAACAACTAGACACCCTTAAAATCCAAAACAAGCAGAAAGCAGAAACAGATGCTTTAGCCATCTTTTGTCCGAAATGTAGAAAGAAACATGCTTTAAGGGAATGTCCCTTGGATGCAAAAGTTGTAGAAACATGTAGGATTTGCTCAGAAAATCATGAAATCAAGGATTGTCCTTCAATCCCTGGACTCAAAGCTGTTTTTCAAGAAGATCCAAATTCAATAGAATCTCTCTGTTTTGTCGCAAGGAGACCTTGGCGGGGACAACAATCTCAAGGGTTTAATAACCCTATGAATCTTCAAACCCCACCAAATTGGACTCCTTGGCAACAACCTTGGCCCCAACATCAAAATTCATATCAGCCATGGGTACAAGGGATGCAAAATCCTTATGGGAGATTTGCTCAATTCTATCAATATCCTCCATCTTTTCAAAATCAACAAGCTCCACAATTTCCAAGCCAAAATCCACAACAACTTTCATTACCATTTCCACAACAACAACCTTCTCAACAAAATACAAATCCTCAACTCATGTTCCCATACCAATAGAAGACAAATCAACTTCCAGCTCAGCCATTGCCAAATCCTAACAATAAGAATCCTCAAACTACTTATATGGTAGAAGGATAACAATTTCCTACCTATATGATTGTTCCTCTCAACGATGTACAACTCAGATCTGGTAGAGTTTTAGAAAAACCTTCTATAAACATTCAAGAGCAAGATACCTCTGAGGAGGACTCTCTTCAAGTCAATAAGGGTTATGAGGAAGAATCTCTTCAAAATTCAAAAATTCAAAAAGAAAAAGAAAAGCTAACATCCACAACTCCTATAGTTGAGCAACCTGTATCTTCATCTACACCTCCTTTTCCGGAAAGACTACAAATTGATAAGGGGGTTGAAAAACAAATCTTGTTGCCTAACTATGACTTTCTAGATGAATTGAAGAATGTTTGTATCAAGATTCCATTGCTACAAGCCATTCGAGAAATTCCTATTCTAGCAAAAAACCATAAAGGAGTTGAGTTTCAAAAGACCAGGAAGGAAGCTAAAGGACACAAGAAGAATCCACCTGGTAGGAAAGATTGCAGACATTATGATGGGAAAAATTACCATGCAGAAGTATGTAGATCCCGGAAGTCCAATTGTCAAGACACATAAAAATGGGATAGAAATTCCAAACACATTGATTGACTTAGGGGCTGCTATCAACATTATGAGTAGACAGACTATGGAACAGTTAAAACTTCCTAACCTTCTTTTTACACCTACTTTATTGCAACTTGCAGATCGATCGGTTATTAAACCGGATGGTGTATTAGAAGATATTTCAGTCTCCTTAGATTCTTGGGAATATCCAGTAGACTTTATGATTTTGACTCCCAAAAGCAATCTAGGAGGACATCCAATTATCTTAGGAAGACCTTGGTTGGCCACAGCTGATGCTTTTATTAGTTGTAGATCTGGAGACATGTACATTTCTAATGGTAATTCGACAAAGAAATTCAATTTGTATCCTCCCGCAAGAGCAATTACAGAAATAGGAAACAATGAATGGGTCGATGATGAGAACACTATACAACCTGTCTTTACCATTTCTGAGATTAGTGAGGATAGTCAAATTCTGAACACATTAGAAAATTTTGAGATAACTTCAGAATATGACCCCACACAATTTCAGTTGGAATTTGACATAGAATATTTATCATCAAGACAAATGTCTCTTTACTCTATGGAAGAGTTTGGTAATTCTGCTATTGAGATTTTTCCAGAAAAGACATTGAATATTAACAAACATCTGGAGAAGTCACAACAAGAAGAACTAACCAGAATCTTGTAAAAACATTCTACTGCATTTGCATGGGAGTATACTGACATGAAGGGTATTGATCCTAAGACTTGCATCCATCATATCTATATTGAGGAAAAGAGTAGACCAATCAGACAACCTCAAAGAAGGATGAATCCAAATCTTAGGGAGATAGTGAAAGAAGAGCTCCAAAAACTTCTCAATGTAAACTTCATTTATCCAATTTCAGATAGCTGATGGGTTTCTCCTTTAGTTATAGTACCTAAAAAGAATGGTAAATGGAGGGTATGCATTGATTACAGGGAATTGAACAAAGCAACTTTGAAGGATCACTTTCCTTTGCCTTTTATTGATCAGGTATTAGATACATTAGCAGGTAAAAAGTACTTTTCATTTTTTGGATGGTTTTAGTGGTTATAATAAAATTCAGGTAGCACCTGAAGATCAAGATAAGACCACATTTACTTGTCCATGGGGAACTTTTGCCTACCGAGTGCTTCCTTTTGGGTTATGTAATGCACCAGCAACATTCCAAAGAGCAGTACTAGGAATTTTTTCTGATCTAATCCATGATTGTGTAGAGGTTTATATGGATGATTTTACGGTTTATGGTAATTCATTTGAAGAGGCATTAGAAAATTTGGAAAAGGTTCTTATAAGATGTAAAGAAACAAACCTTTCATTAAGCCATGAAAAATGCTTTATGATGTTTACTGAAGGGATTGTTTTGGGACATCATATTTTAGGAGATGGGATTAAGGTTGATAGATCAAAAGTTGAAGTCATCTCCAAGTTACCTATTCCAAATTGTCAAAGAGATGTTAGAAGTTTTCTAGGATTTACTGGTTACTATAGAAGATTTATAGAAAACTTCACTAAAATACCATCTCCACTCTTCAAGTTGCTTACAAAAGACTGTGAATTTAAATGGGATCCTGATTGTCAATCCACTTTTGAAACTTTGAAAACAAGAATATCTGAAGCACCTATCTTGAGAGGACCAAATTGGAAACTTCCTTTCCATATTTCTACAGATGCTTCAGATACAGCTCTTGGAGCTGTGTTGGGTCAAAAAGATTTAATTTCTTATGCCATTTATTACACCAGTAAAAATTTGACTCCCACAGAGTTGAATTATACTGTGACTGAAAAAGAGTTCTTAGCTGTTGTTCATGCAATTAATAAGTTTAGAAATTACATAACAGGCTATGAAACTTTTATTCATACTGACCATTCTGCAATTAGATATTTAATGAACAAACCTGTTACTAATGGCAGAGTGACAAGATGGCTTTACTTTTGCAAGAATTCAATATTACTGTGTTGGATAGACCAGGAAAACAGAATACAGTAGCTGATTTCTTGTCTAGGATTCAGAATACTAAAGAAGATTCTCCTGTAGAAGATAAGTTTCCTGATGAATATTTGTTTGCAATAACTATTAAGACCCCTTGGTATGCAGATATTGCTAACTATTTGGTTACAGGGAAACTACCTTCACATTTATTTCCAAGAGAAAAACGAAAAATTATTCAGGAGAGTTCAAGATATTCATGGATTTCTAACGAATTGTTTAAAACGGGGCCAGATCTTGTGATCAGAAGATGTGTCAGGGAAGATGAAATGCCTGATATTCTTAAGGCATGTCATGATGAACCATGCGGCGGACACTTTGCGGACAAAAGGACGGCCTATAAAATCCTTTCCTTGGGATATTATTGGCCTTCTCTCATCAAAGATGCAAAACAATATGTCAAAAGGTGTGATAGCTGCCAAAGAGTAGGGAAACCTACCCTTTCAAATGAAATGCCACTGCAAACACAGGTACTCATTGAACCCTTTGAAAAATGGGCTTTAGATTTCATTGGACCTATTAATCCACCATCCAAGCAAAAAAAGTATATATTGGTTTGTACTGATTATGTTACTAAATGGGTAGAAGCCAAAGCATTAGTATCTGCTACTGAAAATTCAGTTATTCATTTTCTTTATGAGGATATTTTTACTCGCTTTGGTGTTCCAAGAGAAATTGTGACAGATCAGGGGAGCCAATTCACATCTAATTTGGTGGAAAAGTTGATGGAAGAATACAAAATCAAGCACAGAAGATCTACTCCTTACCATCCACAAGCAAATGGTCAAGTGGAGTCCACAAACAAAGTTCTTGAAAGTATCATCACCAAAACTGTTCATCTACATAGAAGAGATTGGGCAGAAAGGCTTCCCGAAGCCTTGTGGGCCTACAGAACTACATGGAGGAATACAACAGGACATTCTCCCTATGAACTTGTTTATGGGAAAGAAGTCTTGTTTCCCATTGAGTTCCAAGTCAAGACCTTCAAGATAGCAGTTCAGTTGGGAATGGACTTATCAGAAGCCCAAAAGCATAGAATGGAGCAGTTGAATGAGCTAGATGAGATCAGACAAGAAGCAATTCTAAGAACTGATCTAGTTCAATATCAAAGAACTAAATGGCATGACAAATATATCAAAGAGAAGAAGTTTCAAGAAGGAGATTAGGCATTGTTATTTGACTCCAAGTTTAAAGATTTTCAAGGGAAATTTCAGACTCATTGGCTTGGGCCATATGAGATTGACAAGATCTTTAACAATGGAGCTGTAAGAATCAAGACCATTGATGAGTTTCAAACTCCTCCTTTAGTGAATGGCCATAGATTGAAAGTTTATCATAAGCCACTCTCTAAAGAGGATTTTGTCAAGTTGTTTCAAGAAAGTTCTGCAATCAGGCTGGTACAGAAGAATCCTTCTTCTCTACCAAGCTAGTTTTTGTTTTTCAAGTTAAAAAAAAAAAGAAAAAAAAAAGAAAAAGAAAAAAATGGTATAAGCCTGAAAACCAATCATTGATTGGCAGTCTTATACAGAAAATATGGAGTGAAAATCAGGGACACCTGACACTCTATATTTTCCAAAAAAAAATTATGTCTTTTATTTCATTTCATCTCACCACCCACTCCATTTCATTTCACTTCATTTCATTTCATTACATTTCATTTCACTTCATTCCACTTCATTTCATCCATTCCATCAATAAAAATCTTTTTATGACCATTTCCACCTGGTCATTTGTCATTTGTTCATTTCTATTTTCAGCCAAGTAATAGCTGTGTCAGTTTCCGCAGCTGACATCTGTTTCCGCAGCTGACTCCAGTTTCCGCAGCCAGAAGCAGATTCCGCAGCTGTTACTACTCTGTTTTCAAAAAGAATGTACAGTTAGTTGTTATTTTCATAAATCATGAAATAAAATGCAGGAGAGGATCAATGGGACATTCAAGACACTAATGAATATCAATCAGTTGAAGACCAAGGGCAAAAGCAAGGATTCCAAAGGTATGAATAAATTTTATTTCAAATAGTATCGAAAAACACATTTTTATGTAATTTTAAACTATGAGCTCTACCCATAACGCGCAATGATTATATTGACAGTCCGTAACCTTCCACGATCTTTATGCTATCCTCTTGCATTTATTCACAAACGGTTTCATTATTGAAATTCCGACTCTCACTCATATTCAAATATCCCACCGTAGATAATGATACGTATTTGAGTTGACAAAGGACTCTTACAAGCCGCATAACTTCATAATCATTGATTGAGACGTGTTCATATTTATGACACAGCCACCAAAAATTCAAAATGCGGCCGAATGCATTATACTTTGTTAACCTCTTTGACGTTTCTCTGTCGTGGTTACAAAACCCCACTCTACTCATACTCACTCTCTGTTTCATTCCATTCCGTTCCTTTTGCTCACTCTCATTCCCGTATATCCACCCACAGTCTTATTCCATTCTGTTTATGGTGCTCATTTCCGTTTTGTGATAACATCTCCACAGTATTGTGCTATACTCTGTGTATTCCATCGTTCCATTTCCGCTTAAACCCTCACAGAGGCAAGCCTGTGAAGCACAGAGAAGAAAATGGGAAAATTATTAAGGGCAGAGCCAGAAGGACAGAAATTTATAGAGGGATTTCCGCAAGCAAAAGAGATGTTGAGGAAAGCTAAATGGCTGCGTTTTATTCAGAAATTTAGGGGTTACCACAGAGACGTTACCAAAGCGTTTGCAAGATCATTTGATGGCTCGGAAGCAGAAGTGGGAGACCTCAAGTTTTTAGTCAATGAAGCATCAATAGCAGCAGCCACAGAGCTTCTTCAGGAAGGAGAACGTTGGTTCAAAAACAAAAGTATCGGTGATGAGGCATGGAGAACAATCCTCCGAAATCAAGGTATGGATATCACTGTTTTCAAAAGAGGAATCCCTGTGCATGCAATAAAAGATGAATGGGCCACTTTATTACTCATTGTTCAGAAGTTTATTACATGTGAAGGCCGTTTTGGCTCTATGTACATGTATCATACTAGGATTTTGATGAATTTTATTGAAAACCAAACTCTCAATCTTCCTTATTTCCTATTCAATAGCTTGAGGAAAATGGTTGTCACTGTGCAAAAACACCTAGGAGATGTAGAGCCTCATTTATATCATCATGGGTTTATAAAAATTCTGATTGAAAAGGAGCTAAAAGAAAGAAAAGATACATGGGAACAATTCCTAGTTAGAAACTTCTTTGAAGAACCTCAGGAAATTCCTGAAGGTAATCCAATTAGAAGGAGTAGAAGAAAGAAAATGGATGTTGAAACCCAAGTTGCTCCTACACCGGAAATTTCCGCAGCTAGCACAGCAAAAAGAAGTAGAAGGAAAAGAACAGTAGATGAAATCCAAGATACTTCTACTATTACTATGAAGAAAAATGATAGGAAAGAGAGATTGGTAAAAAGGAAGAAGAAGGAAATCAAAACTAAGAAGCCAATAATACCAAAAGGGAAAGAAATTATTGAGGCTGTCCATAAAACTCCTTCTTCTGAAGAAGAAGATCACCAAATTCTATCTGAAAGATTAGTTTTTCTTCAAAAACAATCATCTCTATCCAAGAAGGCAGAGACAGGAAAACAAGAACAAAAGGGTAGTGTACCACAGCATGTGAGGAGAAGCAGCAGGCTTAAGGGAAAATTGAGAACAACACAAATTAAAGGTCCTCATTTCATTGATTTGGGTGAGGAGACATCTGAACAGTCTCCAACTGACCATAGTCCATTTCAGTCAGTTAGTGAACCTGACTCCTTTCACTCCCAATCAGACAATGAGCGTACTCCATCTTATTCTCACCAAAATATTGATGAAAGTTCTCCTCAGCCAAATTTTGAACATAATTCTCCCTTGCAGCATTTTGAGGACAGTCCAATGAAAAAGACACCGGAAGTAGACCCCAAACAGCAGGAGGTCTATGACTATATAGAATCCCTGGAGAAGGCAGCCACAAGTCCAAGTACCTCTTCTACTCAGCCTCATACATTGCAGGATGACTTGGTTCAGTCATTAAAACAGGAGATTTTTGAGCTTGAGCTTTTGAACCGGCATATCAAAAATGAAAATGAAACACTCAAAGAGCAAGGCAAACTAGACAAGATTATCCATGAACAATACTATGTTACATTTGGGTATTTGGCAAAATAAGAATAAGAAGCTAAAAAGGAAATGCCAAAAATTGAGCAGAGCACTTGTGAATATCAAATTCAGGTGCCTCATGAAGAAACCCAGAATGATGGCAGTACCAAAGAAGAAGAGAAGGGGGTTAGATGTGCTGGCTGAAGTTTCAAGACACATGAATTGAACAAAGAGTATCAAATTTTTGGTTGCATGAGGACATGCAACACCTTCACAGTGGGGGTATGTTGAGTCCCGAATTTGCCTCTTGTCCAAACACTTTTCCATATCTTTTTCACTCACCTAAACCTCCAAAATTGTCAATATCATGTGCAAAAGGGTATCTAACATGGTTTTTAATTATGTTTGTGTGTTTTCTATTTGATTTAGATTTTGTTCATACAGCTGCGGAAACTTGTCACTTTCCACAGCTGCTGCAACTTTCCGCAGCTATTTTGTGGAAATCGATGTTACAGGTGTCTACGAAGGAAACGAGCCACATGGGCAGGCTAGGAATTACAAGGACATGGTTCGTGTCCTATTGGTTCAAGTAAAATCGTCAAAGAAAGCCGCGGTCAAAGCCATCCACGTGGAAGTCAACTATGGAGTTCTATGTCGGCTGGACTCTGTTTCGTGGCATATAAACATCCATACGGCCGTTTCCAAGCTTGCGGAGGTTAATTGACATGCAGTACGAAGTTACCGGGTTAGTTAAACGCCCACCTTCCATAGATCCGTTTTCCAACATGGCCATACTCCTATATCCGTGGCCTTAGTGGTCTCGTCTTGGTATCATAAACTTCGGAGACGATTCACAGTTTATTGCTTTATATAGAGCGTTTGCATACGCACGTAGAGTTAGTTGATAGTTGTTAGTTGATCATAGCTGTTGAGTTGATGTGCGTACTCTGTTATGTAGTGATTACGCTGCCTTGAGCCGTAATACTACCAGTCTGTAATGAATTTCTTTTTAATGTGAAAAGCTCTGTTTTCAACTTAATTTGTGTTGAGGATCGTTACCAAAGCTGCGTAGAGGGCCCCTGCTCAGCCGAGGTTCTGTGTATTAATGTATATATTTTTCATTTCATTTCTTTAAAACAGTCATTGTATTATAATCCATTACATGTTCATATTTCATAGTTGTTTCATTTCTGTTCATACATTTCTATAATTTCCATTTGCATTCTTGTCTTTCATGTTTTTATGATTGTTAAATCACTGATCAGTTTTCTTGTGCAGGTTTTAGGTAGACAGCCCGGGGCATTTTCATAGTATTTTGGCTAATGATATGAAACTGACATTATTCTGCTGCTAGTTTTCTTTCCACAGATTTTGTTTAACTTCAGTCTTGTTTTTCACATTTCAGTTTTGCTTATCTGATTCAGTAGTTAAATTTAAATATATTAAGCTACTCATAGTGTCTTCGGTTACCTCCAAAAGCCACAGCTGGACTGATGGTGAGGGGCTGCATGATGAAATGTGTAGTTTAGTATTAGTTTCCTTTCTGCAAAATTAGATATATTAAGCTGCTCATAGCGTCTTCAGTTACCTCCGAAAGCCACAGCTGGACCGATGGTGAGGGGCTGCATGATGAAATGTGTAGTTTAGTATTAGTTCCTTTTCTGCAAATTTAGATATATTAAATCATGTATGACATCTTCAGTTGCCTCCGAAAGCCACAGCTGGACTGATGGCGAGGGATTGAATTATGTGTGTATGGTTTAGTATTAGTTTACTTTATGCAAATTAAATAATCAGTTACACAAGTTGTTTATGATTACTTCCGCAAGTCATAGCTGGTCTAATGATGAAGGGTCAGAAAATGAATTGATGTAATCTGATTTAGATTTATTTCATTGCAATTTTGAATTTCCATAAGTGTAGTTTCTTTCGTGTTCAGTTGGCAGCAAGAATAGTTTAGTTTTCATGTTCACTAGTTTCTTGTTTTGATTCATTAGATTAGCAGCACTTTTCCTTTCAGCAGTTTACTTTCTTTTGTCATTGTAATTTCAATTTTCTTTTAAAGTTTCAAGATTGGTAAATCATTATAGGGGATATCATTTCCTTGAACAAATATAACCAAGCTTGTTTTTCACTTTAGAATTTCCATTTTATCTTAGAAAGACCAAAAACGACAAAAAGTTAAGAAAGAGGTTATCTTGCACATATAGTGCGCCGCACTTCATCAGCTTACGATTCCCGGATTGACAATTAAATGCAGCAATTTAGGACACACTAAATTGACCAAACAAAGATGTGGTTTCAAATTTTGATATTGGGGATACAACTGATCAACTAGTCATTGAAGGCCTAGAAGCTGGTATTATACACCATGCTTTAATTGATCCTATATCAGAGTATAAGAAGGTTATTTTAGTCCAAGATTTCAAACATGTACTCTCTATAAGGATCAAATGCATTAGCAGTTTCCATTACATATTATAACTTTGGTTGTGAGGACACATAATCAAGTTATATTGTTGATTTTCCTGACAAGTAGTCAATTTGCCCATCTGTTTCTACTGCCATTTGACTGGCTGCACTAGAATTATTGTATCATTTAGAACAATATCCATTTCAATAGAGTAGGGTAGGTAGGTGTGAAAATAATCTTAGTACTCCAAGCATCTTTCTAGTTTTAGTTTTAGATTTCTTTCCAATTTTCAGTGCAAGTAGTTTCTAGACTTTAGTTTGCAGAGAGCGTTGATTTTAAACTAAGCCTTCTGAGCCACAAAGGTGTTTGTAGTAGATTAAGTTTTAGAGTTGGGATCGACCCAATGAATCAGGCCACTATTCTATGGTGTTCTTGACACCTCCTGAAGGCGCTGCCATCCCCATCTGAAGCCATTGTTAGACTCTTGTATTTTATAGTATCACAAGGCGACTGATCATTTCTTATTTTTTCATACTAAAAATAATATTCCATGGCTATCATTTATTTTCAGAGAAAGAAAGGGAACTCCTAACTGTAAATAGCTTCAAAGGAATCAATATTACTTTCCATTCAGTATAAGGTATAAATTGTTGCTGATAAGGTGTGATGGCTATAAAACTTCAGTTTTTCCCTCGTTTCATTTTATTTCATTCACCCTCTATCCCCTGCTCCATTCCTCCATATTCTCCCATGATTTGAATCTCATTCAAACCCCTAAAAAAACCACATATATAAATTTTCGGGGCTTATTACTTTATAAAACCCTTTATTATAAAGTTTCAGACTTTATAATTATAAGCTCCGCCACTCATGAACAGTCGTGTTATATTAAAACTTATTGTTATATCTTATATATATAACAAAAATAGTTTAGAACCTTTGGCGAAACCCCTTATGCCTCATCACATATCATCATCGCAATTTTTTGTTATTTATCAAATGCAAAAACCTATAAAATCGCTGATGCGATATAATGTGGGACACAACCCCCGCTGCACTTTCCTTTATGTTTCATTTTTTCTTTGAAAATAATCAAAATTTAATTTTTCATTGCTTTTCCCTTGTTCTGCTTCCTAATTCCCAATCACAATCAAAAGTGGGCCATCATCACATTTCACAAACATTACATATTTGGAATGGAAACTAAACTCTAAATGTTGCAACCATCGATTTGCGATTGCGATGTCGCATCGCATTTGACTTACCATTGTGTGCGCCCACAAGTCTATCCATTTAGTTTTGTAATGCGGTAAGCCGGCCCCACCTTCGCAGCTCTGCTCCCACCTCATAATGCGTTGCAATACATATGAATACCATCTAAAATTTATAATACTTACTATTCAAAATCTTCGCCAATTCATATCTTCCGATAGCTAGTGGGTCCTTCCTCCCTGCAATTGCAAATTTCAGTTATTAACTCCTATAGCTCATATATAAAAGCCAAAAACTGCGATATGCACTGTTGTTCAATCCCACTTACCCTCCACGTCATTTCCTTGCCCTCGTCGCCCTCCATCTTTCCTCCATCTCTGCATGCCCACCATACATCCGACAGTCCTTGTTACATTTCGCACTCCTCCCAGCTTTCGAACTTTAACAATTGGGGGGGGGGTGGGGGGGTTGGGGGTCCAGAATGAGCCGCACGACACCATCCCAGCCTAATCGCATGTCAGCTCACAGCCTAACCATAACTCCCTCAAACACTACTACCACTCACCCCTTCTGAAAGTCCTGCGCTATTCGAAACCGTTGCACCTTTGTTGGTAAGCAGATGCAGAAAAGAACTTTCTGATGGCATAACCTCACTTAATGAAGATGAAGACAAGAGACTGCATGCTATCCTTTATTTTCAATCCAGGAAGTTATTCTTGATTTGATGGACTTGGTAAATGATGTAAATATGATGTGATATGACGTTTGTTGGCAATATGATGCTGAGTGTTGTCCTTGATGACAACCCACTTGATAGAGTGTTGTCCTTGAATGGAAACCCACTTGATGAAGATGATGGCTACCTACTTGATGAAGTTGTGCTTGATAGAATATGCCTTGATGAACCCGTTAAATGATGTAAATCTGATGTATCTACACTGAGTACAGAAGGTAATGAAGAAAGGAATTAAGTATGTGTTAGATCTATGATGAAAAGAGTATGTCTCAAGGCATACGCGGATTTGTCTAGAAGAAGTTGCGTATGCAAGGGAACAACGTGCCAAGTCGCGTATGGGAAAAAGCGCTCATAAAGTGCAAAACCAAGGGTAACCACCATGGTATTGACCCATTGTATCGGGTAATGATTTTTCTAAATGACCCCGTCCAGGAATACCATCGGAAGTAATGTGGTTTTGGCTCATGGTATTGAAAAAGGGTAAACCTATATAAAGAGAAGAAATTCATTGTGCAAATCATGAGTGTGGGAGCAAGATGTCTCAGCTTGAATGAATACTTCTCTGTGAAGTATATCTGTATGGAAAGGGTAAAGGTTTGATGATAGATCTGAATCTATGATGCACCTATGAAGAAATGATGAAGTGGGATATCTAGATCTGAAATGTATCTGTATTTGCTAGATCTATTTATGGAATGATTAGATCTGAGATAAGGCAAACATCTGTCTGAAGTAAAGGGTTAAATCTGTGTGATGTATCTGTTCTGAAGAATTGCAATGACCTAAATGTCTGAAGAACCATAAGCTAGTTCGCCGCAGAGTAAGCACGTATATACGCGACTTCGATGAAGAGAAAGCACGTATGCGCAATGAAATTAGCTCTGTAATATGTACAGAAGTATACGCTAGTTTATGTGAACGGAAGCGCGTATATACACGACATAAGTGAAATGAAAGTGCGTATGTAAACTAGGGTTTGATGAAGCATGGGGTATGAAATGTCTGATCTGTTCTGTTGTGTTGTTGCTATCTGTATTCTACAGTTCTGAGTTGTCTGTTTCAGTTTGGTTGAATGATGGAGCTTAAATATGTGGAGTGGGTCCAGTCTGAAAATATGATGAAACGTGGCCTGCAAGTTGTGTCCTAAAGGAAGCGCTGGATCCAGTGTGAAAATTGATGAAACGTGGTCCATAGAGGTGCTGAGGGTTGTAGCCTTCAGTCAGGGGGTTGAAGCTCCCTTCCAGGTGTGGCTGGTGAAACGTAGCAGGTCGTAGCCTCCTTTCCGTGAGGCTGTAACGATATAGGTCGGGTGAGTTCTCTTCCGTGGAGAGGCTGCAATCGAGCGCAGTGGTGTGCCTCGTGTCAGAGACTTCACCAACATATATGTTGTAAGATGTTTTCTATAATAAAAATATTGAAGGTAATAAACTGAAATGTGCTTTCACCCGACTTGCTCACCTAAACTCTGCTCATGGGATGGCCAGGTGATGGTTTATTCCTCGTTGTTACTACACACATTTTTACCTAACTTAATAATTTGATGAATGACACAGAAGAACTGTTAATAAACATTCAGATATTTAGATCTCTCAATACGCGGAGTTGAAGAAGATACTGTGTGTAGAGCACGCGAAGTTTACCAAAGGAAAGCAGCGATGGGTTTTAGAAATGAAAAGTAAAAAGTTTTGGAATAAAGAAGAAATACTTATTCACCCCCCCCCCCTCTCAGTATTTTTCCCAACAATTGGTTTCAGAGCAGGTCCTTGTGCAGAAGCTTGATCGCTTAAAGGAGATCCGTCGCAATGGGAAGTCAAGAAGGAGTAATGTCTATAAAGCCACCTCTATTCAATGAAAGCAATCTGATATTCTGGAAGGTACGTACAAAAGCATATCTGCAAAGTCTTGGTGCAGATGTATGGGCAATCGTGGAAGAAGGTTATCAATACCCGGCAAGTATTCCTACTGATGCAGCTGAAAGGAAGAAGTATGAAATCAATGCCAAAGTAGTGAATGTCTTATTAGGAAGCATGTCTGAATCAGAATTTGCTAAAGTGATGCAGCTACATTCAGCAAAAGAAATATGGGACAAAATCATTCTAAGCTATGAAGGAGACACAAAGGTAAAAAGTGCAAAACTCCAAACTCTTAGAATTTAATATGAAAATTTGAAGATGCATAGTGATGAAAGTGTTGCCAGTTTCTTTCTTCGTCTAGATGATATTGTAAATCGGATGAGAAATTTGGGTGAAACCATAACTGATACTACTCTAGTAGAAAAAGTCTTAAGATCCTTGACTTCAAGATTTGACTCTAAAGTTTCAGCTATTGAAGAAAGGCAAGATCTGCAAACTCTTACTATTGTTCAATTACATGGTATTCTGACTGCTTTTGAAATGAGACAAGGAGGTCCTTCTCAAATCAGAGAAGCTGCTTTTAAGGTATCTGCAAGAGGAAAAGAAAAGGAAGTTGTCAAAGAACCCAGCTATATATCCGAAGAAGAAGAAGCGAATTTTGTGAGAAAACTCCAACTAGGTACTGGAAGATCTGTAAGCTCTTCAAATGAGCCAGAGGGAAAGCGACACTATGGCCTAAACAAGTGTCCTTATAGAGAAAAACATGCCAAGGGGAAGCAATTTGAAAAGAGGAAGAGTTATTATGCAAATGAAGATGATGATGAAGTGTCCAGTGAAGATGAAGAAGATTCTGACCATGATCTGAAAGTGTTCATGGAAAAGAAGCAAAAGAGGAAGGCTACTCGAAGAAAGGAGATATCTCAGAAAACATGTATAGCAGAAATTGACGAAGATGAATCAGATAGTGATTGGGGTCCTTGTAATCTTCTTTGTGCAATAAATGGTGTAGATAGTGAAAGTAATGTTGTGGACCTAGAAGAAGATCAACAAATATTATTTAATGAGAAGGAATCTGCCTACAATGAGATGATCTCTAAAATGAATGGACAGATAGAAACAATGAAGGGACAGATAGAAATACATCAAAGAATGTAGGATGAAGTAACCAATCGAAGTAAAAGACTTGAAGCTGAAATCATCTCCCTCAAAGAAGACCTGGATAAATCAAATAAGAAGAATGCAGAACTTGAAGCAGAAAACATATCTCTGAAAGTAAATCTCGAAGCATCAAATAAGAATAATGAAGAACCTCTGTCATTTGAAAAGGAAGTACTTGAAGCAGAAATCATCTCTCTCAAAGAAGATCTAGAAAAATCAAATAAGAAGAATGAAGAGCTGCAACAAACATGTGAAGAAAACGAAAATTGGTTGAAAGAAGAGATTCTAAATCTGAAGGATCAAGTAGAAGATGGAAGAAGGAAAGAAGAAAGCATGACAAAGCAATGTCAAGCCTTGGAGGTGGAGGTAAACATTCTCAAAGGTAAATTAGAAGAAAAGGTTAAACTTTTGAGGTTTCAAGATAGTACTAATATTTTGGACAATATTCTGAGTAATCAAAGGTCTCCCGCTATCAAACTTGGTCTTGGTTTCCATGAAACTGTTAAAGGAGAATCTAGCTCACAAGGAAGTGCTAAAAATTTAGAGGATGTCAATGCAAAACCTGAAGTGTTGAAAGAGACAAAAGGTCAACCAAAAATGATGAAATCTCAAAGGAAATCAGTCAATAATGTTGAATGCTTTAAATTTCATAATTATGGGCATGTTGCAGCAAATTGCAGGAGCAGATCATTTCAGCCTCAAACAAACAGTTCCTACATAGAAAGGTACTCTGGTTTCTTCAAGGGATATTGTTTTTCATGTAACAAGTATGGACATAAAGCAACAGATTGTAAAAGGAGGAAGATTAGAAATACTCATTATGATTCTTATGCTTATTTCTCTGGACACATGAGATGTTATTCTTGTAACAAGTATGGACATGTAGAAAAGGAATGCAGGTTGAATAGATATGAGAAATTGGATAACTTCCAGCACACAAATAGAAAGATCAAACAAATCTGGAAAAAGATGGAGGACCGATCAGAAACGTAGGGAATTCTGACCCTACTGCAGTCATCCGCTTCTGAAGCTTACTTCTCTGATTGACTGCAAGAATGATGTGGGATACATTATGAGATTTAGTAATGTATCGTCACAGGGGGAGCAATGTATGATGTCTCTCATGATTGATTTGATTATTCTGGTTATATGTATTTCTGACAGAGCATCTGATATGAAGAAGACAGGTACAGGAAGTACAAGTTCAGGGGGAGATGAAGGAATGTGGAAAATTTCTATGCTTCACTTTCCATACGCAGCTTAGATGAATGTTTGTGATAATATCTATATTGTTGTTATATTACAAATGCGTATGCATTTAAGATAGAATGGGATGATAAACAAGATCGTATGAGGTCTGGGAGATCATCTGGGATCATGAAGATTGTCATAGCATTATTCTGGTTATACTCATGCAAATTAAATGATACATGGTTTCGTATGTTGAATATTATGGATGAGTCCTGTTTGGTTTTTGATGAAGAGTATTCGTTGCTGAGATGAAAGTCTTATAATTCAAAGATAAGGACAGATCATGCAGAGATTTTTGCTGATGACTTGCTTATGAAGGTGTTCAGGTTGCGCAAGTTAAGGAGGAGCACTGGTTCAGGGGGAGCAGCAGGTTGAATACTAATGATTGCATTGTTGGCAGTATGACTGCTTATTCTTTATTGTGATACTCATGCTCAAATGATGATGGCTTGGTACATGGTTTATTATGATGAAACTTTGAATGAGCCCTGTTTAATGCTTGTTGAAGTTTATCTGTTGGATGAAATTGGAAGTCTTATGTTTCAGAGATAAGAATAGTTCATGCATAGTTTGTTACTATGGTTGAGATCTATTTCCTACATATGTTACTTCATGTTAAATCTTAAAGATCATGGTGATGTTGGACCACATGGATGATTGCTTGACACTTATGTGAAGATGCTGTTCTGGTATGATAATCTCTCTTGGAAAGAATGTATTGATGCTGCAAAGAACCTGAAGACTTGGTTACTAATGTGCTTATGCTACAACCGTTGGATGACGCTTGAAGACACATCTACACTGTTCTATCTATCTGCCCAGGGAAGCGTTCGAGCATCTAAGACAGAAGCTGGGAGTGTTCTCTGCTAGTCAAAAGAACAAATCTGCATAAATTTAGAATATGGCATTGGATATGCGGATTTCCTGAAACACAGTCGCGTATATACGCTAGTTCCTGCACAAAAAACCGTGTATGTATGATTGCTGAAAATTTTTTGTTTGGAGTCAGCTCTCTTCAGCACAGCTGCAGTGCTGTTTGGTATCTTTGATACTGTTTGGTATCTCTGGTGGTGTTCCAGTTCTCATAATTATATTTCTCTTGTTTTGATAAAGATTCCTTGATGATTTGTTGGTGAAAGTGTTCAGGATGCACAAACTAAGGGGGAGCCTTAGCCATATGAAAAGGATGCTTGGATGCACAGATTCAGGGGGAGCATTAGCATTGTTGAGTATAATGCATTGTTGGCATTATGATAGTTTTGAAATATGTTCTCTTTCTTGAGGAATTTCTGGTGTTGGTCATAAATGGTCATATTTGTATTTTGATGAAAAGGTCTTGTTGAGACCCATGATGTAAAATTGTAATATTCAGTCATGTAAGGACTTGCAAATTTTTAAACCCACTTGGTTGGGTAGCTGAGTCAAATTTTGTGAAACCACTTGGTTGGGTAGCTGAGTTGAAATGTGTAAACCCACTTGGTTGGGTACTTGAGTCTCATATGTAAATCCACTTGGTTGGATATTTGATGTAAGTATGAGTCTTTGGTGATAGGAAGTTCATAGACGTACTTTATTAGAAAATATGCTTTAAAGATTCAAATATGAACTGTGGGGAGCTTGGTCACTTCATTATACATCTTATCTCATAATGCTTCTATACATGAGGAGAAAAGGGAGAGGTGTGTTGTTTTGATTCTACCTCTTTCTGAATGTCACAAGAGAGGATACAGAAGTTGAACAAAGATAATAGGCCAAAGTAGGTTTGTAGATGATAAGGTGTCATTGTATTTTTGTTTACCTATCACTATGGTGATCAAACATCGTGGTTGCCATCAAGTCCAAAGGGGGAGATTGTTGGAAATATGATGCAGAGTGTTGTCCTTGATGGCAACCCACTGAATGAAGATGAAGACATGCGACTATTGACATATGTTGTCCTTGATGGCAATCCACCTGATGAAGTTATTCTTGACTCGATAGACTTGGTAAATGATGTAAATCAGTAAAAATTATGATGTTGTTGGCAATATGGGAGCAAAGTTGAGTGTTATCCTGATGACAACTCCACTGGACGAGTGTTTTCCCTGAATGGCAACCCACTTGATAAGATAGATGGCAAGAATCAGGGAAGTTGTGCTTGATAGAATATATCTTGATGAACCTGTTTAAAGATGAAAATCTGATGTATCTACAGAGAGTACAGAAGGTAATGAAGAAAGGAATTCAATATGTGCTAGATCTATGATGAAAAGAGTATGTCTCAAGGCATATGCGGATTTGCCTAGGAGAAGTCGCGTATGCACGGTGAAAGAACAGTTAAGTCAGATGGAAAAGCTACCATAAAGTGGTAAAACTATGGTAAATCATCACAGGTTTAATCACTATTGGGTAATGATTCGTCTAAATGACCCCGTCTAGGAATACCATCGGAAGTAATGTGGTTTTTGCTCATGGTATTGAAAAATCATAAACCTATATAAAGAGAAGAAATTCATTGTGAAAATCATGGTTATGGTAGCAAGATGTCTGAGCTTGAATGAATACTTCTCTATGAAGTATATCTGTATGGAAAGGGTAAAGGTTTGATGATAGATCTGAATCTATGATGCACCTATGAAGAAATGATGAAGCGGGATATCTAGATCTGAAATGTATCTGTATTTTCTAGATCTATTTATGGAATGATTAGATCTGAGATAAGGCGAACATCTGTCTGAAGTAAAGGGTTAAATCTGTGTGATGTATCTGTTTTGAAGAATTGCAATGACCTAAATATCTGAAGAACCATACACTTGTTTGACGCAGAGGAAGCGCGTATATACGCGGCTCCGCTGAAGAGAAAGCGCGTATTCGCAATGAAATTAGATCTGTAATATGTACAGAAGTATACGCTAGTTTATGTGAACGGAAGCGCGTATATACGCGACATCAGTGAAAGGAAAGCGCGTATGCAAACTAGGGTTTGCTGAAGTCTGTGGTAAGAAATGTCTGATCTGTTCTGATGTGTTGCTGCTATCTGTATTCTACTGTTCTGAGTTGTCTGTTTCAGTTTGGTTGAATGATGGAGCTTAAATATGTGAAGAGGGTTCAGTCTGAAAATATGATGAAACGTGACCTACAAGTTGTGTTCTTTTGAAGTTGTTGGATCCAGTGTGAAAATTGATGAAACGTGGTCCATAGAGGTGCTGAGGGTTGTAGCCTTCAGTCAGGGGGTTGTAGCTCCCTTCCAGGTGAGGCTGGTAAACGAGATCAGGCGGTCGTAGCTCCCTTCCAGGAGAGGCTGGTAAACGAGTCAGGGGGTTGGAGCTCCCTTCCAAGAGAGGCTGGTAAACGAGCGCAGGTGGGTGCCTGCGTGCTGGTAGGAGTCTACACCAGCACATATGTTGTAAGATGTTTTTTCTATAATAAAATATTGAAGGCTGAGCAACTGCAGTGGTGGTTTTCTCCCGACTTGGGTTTCCACCTAAAAATCCTGGTGTTCATGTGTGATGCTTTGTGTGATGGTTTACTCTGTTGTTACTACACATGTTTACTGTTAACTTAACATCAGATGAATGAATATTGCAAAGAACTAAGTTAATAAATATCTGCATATTTAGATCTCTGCTAATACACGAGTTGTATGAAGGATATCCGCGTGTATACGCGAGTTTACTAAAGGAAAGTAGCGTATGGGTTTTAGAGAATGAAAAAGTAAAAAGTTTTGAATATGCAGTAAATACTGATTCACCCCCCCCCCCTCAGTATTTTTCCCAACACCTTTGACCATTTCCAATGCCACCAAACCACGTCCTCCATCATACATTCCTATTTTCCAACCGCCATCCCTTCATGACCAGGTATTTGAGGTTTGAAAACTAATTCTATGAGGAAATAAGGTTAAGCGCGAAAAAGAAGGGCTTGGGTAAAACCCCACAAGGAGAAAAATGGTAGGGCGAGGCTAAACGTCACAGGGAAAGGATAAAGAAGGTCGAGTTGGTCATTGATGCGGATATGTAACAGCAGAGACTAAAGTGGCTGAAAAGCACATCAACACCAACATCCATAAATGTAAATATCCAGTGTTGCACCAGGCTTAATTTCCCAATGCCAGTTTTCTAAAGAGCAAGGCCAAATGTCAGGAATACTTTATTAGACGCCTCTTAGGAATCACTTGAACCCATTTCCAACCACTCTGTAATTAATAATAGATGTCCAAAAGTCACTGTTAAAGGCACAGCTGGTCTTATCACCACCTACAATGTTTCCGCTCATCCAGTTTTGCTTGATTGTAATTACTGAAGTAGAGAGACTAGCCTACTTAAGTTTTCTATAAATATTGTATGCATTAGCAGCATAATGAGAGGCCTGAAATGCGAAAAAACCATTGTAATATATTATGCTAGTTGTAAGCACTCTCTATTGGATGAATGAATGAGTATGCTATTTTCCAGATTCTTGTGTTACGATCTTTGGTGAAATGCTTCTCCCATGTAATTTTTTATTCTCCTGTCTTCTCATACTGTTTTATTTCTTTGATGTAGATAGAAATTTTTTGTAGGATTTACCATGGCGTACCCTACTCAGTCTTGAAACAATACATTATGTTTTCCTCTAAAACTTGGATGCAGAATTTAGAGACGGTCTGCTCTTCATCCATATTGAGAGTGGAATGTAGAATTCAGAGATGTTCTGCTCTGCATCCCTGTTGAACCTCAATCTCCTCCTCTTTTCCATTTCACAAGCTGTAAATATCCATTGACATGGCTAGCTTTCCTAGTTTCACCTGACATAATTTATTCATCTATTTTAGTTTGTTTACACTTGTTTGACTCCATAGCCCAATGGCCCTCTTCTACTGCCTCAAACAAACATCTTCGAAAAAACCTATGTACTAATAGCTAGCCTAAAATGCCCATGTAAACAAAGTTATATCTAACAGAGAGAGTCCTCTCTGAGTCCAGGAAGGCTAGGTCCTAGATTCCAAAGTTGGCTTGATGTTTCCCTCCGTACTTTTGTCTTTAGCCCTAAGAAATTATAGAGTGATAACAATATCTTCCACTCCATTTGGCTTAACGAATATTATGTGTGATTCTCAAGTTGCTATGTTGGATGAATTGCTTTCGCCCAGCACAATTGAGCTAGCATAGAAATCAATCTATATGTCTTGGGCGACGAATCTGAAATCATCATCGCTGGTCGTTTTGGTTGATTGTTCATTAGATTTTGGTACTCTATCTGATCCTTTTTCCTCAACTTTCTTGACAGATGAGAATATTGTGGAATCCATGATGCCAGAAGGAGAACCATGGGAATACCATCATCATTGCTCCCATCTTCAGGATTATGAAGAAGATAATGTTATTGAACTATATTACACATCGATCAAAACATTCTTTTCGAATACTTTTCCCATTAATGCAATCAAATCTGAGAAAAAATTATCAAATATTGAAGAAACCATTTCTATCGAGATTTCGACTAAACCTATCATTTTAGAAAACATTCATGTCGACATGTATTGTTCTCCATCATAACTCGAAACATATCGCTCTCTCTTTCGTGAATTTCGTGACATATTTTCTTGGTCTTACGAGGAAATTATAGGCATAGATACTAGTATCGTTGAATACACCATTAAAATGTACCTTGATGTCAAATTTCTATGTCAATGCCTTCGTCCTGTTCATCCGAAGAAGGCTTCTTCCATTAAAAAAGAAGTTGAAAAAATTTTGCGTGCTAGTTTCATTTACCCTATTCCGCTAATTGATTGGGTTTCCAACATTTTTCTTGTCATGAAGCAACAAGGGACAATCAGAGTGTTTCAATTATCAGGATGTCAATCTTGCTTGTCCAAAAGACAACTATCCTACTCCCTTTATCGACCACATTATTGACGATTGTGCTAGATGCGAAATATTTTCGTTCATGGATGGATTTTATAGCTACAATCAAATAAATATATGCCTAGAGGACTAATAAAAGATAACATTCATCTGTCCCTGGGGCACATTCACTTATCATAAACTCCCATTTGGATTAAAGAACGTTGGGGAAACTTTCCAGAGAGCAATGGATTATTCTTTCAATGACATCAAGCACATTGCTCAACCTTATCTAGACAATTTACCCGCACATTCATGAAACCGAAATGATCACCCGATGCATTTGAGAGCTATCTTTCTACGCAACTGACACTACAAAATATGCCTCAATCCACACAAATGTGTGTTTTGTGTTGGTTCTAGTCGTTTTCTAGGACTCCTCATCTCAAAATAAGGAATTCAAATAGACCCACTGAAGGTCCAAGCCATTCTTGATTATCTTATGCCATCAAATTTTCTTCAGCTACAGAAACTTTGGGGAAAGGTTAACTTCCTAAAGAGGTTCATACCCAAGTATGCCATAATGGCTAAAGGATTAACTTAGTTCTTGAAAAAGGGGATTCCCTTCCATTGGGATAAGGTTGTGCAAGCTTCTTTTGATGCTGTCAAGGATACAGTTGTCCGGGCATCATTAATGTATCCCCCCAATTATTAGAGTGATTATTTCTTATATATCACCACGGATGATACGAACATTTCTATGGTATTGGGCCAAGTAGAAATTGGGATAGAACATCCGATCTATTACTTGAGTCGTAATCTCAATGATACAGAAGTGAAGTATTCATACGTAGAAAAGATTGCCTTGGAGGCCATTCATGATGTCCAAAGATTTTTCCACTATATCTTGTTCCAAAATACCATTGTCATTTCAGATTGCAACCCCATGACTTACATCTTATCATGTAAATTTCTGGGGGGAAAGTATTCAAAATGGATTGTCATTTTGTAGGAGTTTGATTTGGAATTCATGAAATCCAAGTCAAAGAAGTCTTTAGTTTTGGCTGAGCTTCTCTGTAACACTCCCTCTGATAGTATTGCTACTACATCAGAACCATCTATTCCTGATGAGTCTTCATTTCTGATCGAATCATATGATCCTTGGTATGGGGATTTTATCATTTATTTCCAGACCCAGAATTTTCGGCCTGATACCTCTTGCTCAGAATAGTGACGTATTTGATACCAAGCCAAAGATTATGTGATCGTTGGTGATACACTTTATTGTCATGGTGTTGGTATGATTTTAAGGAGGTGCCTCAGTCATGAGGAGGCTGAAAAGGTTTTAAATGATTGTCATGCTGGGGCTTGTGGTGGAAATTTGTCTAGATACGCTGTCGCGCAGAAGATACTCTGTGTCGGTTACTTTTGGCCTACCATATTTCGTGACTGCATCCTCGCGGTCAGAAGTTGTCATTCATTCCAGATATTTGATCGTAAAATCCTCAAACCACCAGTGCCGATGCATCCTGTTATATCTATGGGACCATTTGCAAAATGGGGCATTGACTTCATGACCTGTAACCCTCATTCATATGTGGGAGTATGGTTATATTATTGTTCCAGTAGACTACTTTACCAAGTGGGCTGAAGCGATGTCTACATTCAATAACACAGGATAAACAAATTCATTTTTTTTATTTAATCATGTCATTTCATGGTTTGGTGCTCCATAGTCTATAGTCATAGATCATGGTTCGCATTTTCACAATCATATGATGAATGAGTTGAATGCCAAATTAGGACTGTCTCATGATAGTTCTAATCCTTATTATCCACAATCAAATAGAATAGTTGAGGCTATTAATATGATTCTTAAACCAATGCTTCAATGAATGATAGGAGTTCATAAACGAAATTGGAATTTGATCCTATACTTGGATTTATGGGGGTACTGAACCTCGGTGAGAAACAAAACCAGATTTAACCCCTTTCAATTGGTGTATGGTCTGAAAGCTATCTTGCCAATCCAATGTGAAATGCCATCGTTAAAACTTGCAATTGACTTGTTACGTCACACCTCTTCTGAATAAGTGCGTCTTTTTAACCTCATCCATCTTGATGAAACGTGTCATGAAGCCGCATTGGCCAACAAAGCACATAAGAGATGTATAAAGGCATAATACGACAAGTGCATCTAGACTCGCATCTTCTCAGAGGGTGACCTGGGCCTCCTTTACGATCAATAAGTTGATGTAATGGGTACATGGAAATTTGAGTTGTTATGGCATGGCCCCTATATTGTCAAAACATTTCTTGCTAAGGGTGCCTATGAGTTGGTATATTACGATGGAATTCCATTGGCATAGCCCTGAAATGGGTTGTATTTGAAACGTTACTATGCTTAAACATGAGTGTAGTAAATTTTTGTATTACATTGTATATATGTTGTTGATTTGCATTTAATGTCTTAGTTTGTTTTTCTAGAGTTTTCTTGAAGTTAGTAATCTAACTTACATTTCATCTCAAATGTATGAATCTTTGGAACCATTAATTGGGTATGTTGATGGTGGTAATCGTAGTACGCAGAATCTATCCTTTGCGGTGTGGGCCATTTTCACTCCGAACGAAGAGTTAGTGAGTTTTCAAGAGATTTGTATCAGTCAATGTACAAACAATATAGTTTAGTATAGCGCATTGATCAAAATTCTCTCTGATGCCATTTCATTTGGTATTAACCACATCATGATTAGGTTAGACTCACAACTTGTGGTACTGCAACTTACTAGTGTTTATAGTGTCAGAAATCCAACACTGCATCATATGTTCCTAAGAGTTCAACTTTTGGAAAGACATTTTGAGTTCATTCAATATGAACACATTTCCAGAAACTTGAACACATTAACTGATTCCTTAGAAAATTATGATATAAACATACATTTGCAACTCATGTAAAGGCATATTTTCAATTAAAATCACATAATTGAATAGGATTGCACAATAAATATAGGAAAACACTGAGCACAAATAGATAGATAGTTATAAGTTTTTACAAAATTTGTGCCCAAGACACATTTGTCATTTGACCTAAAAATGTATACAAAATGTCAAAATTAAACTAGTGATGCTCATGGTAACATGCTACTGGTCTAGCGATCCTACATAATAACCACATCCAACAGTTAGGAATGCCAATAGTATCGTTTTGTAGTCACATGGGTAACTCTTTGATTCGGCAATACAATATCCCGAGAGTCAACCCCTGTAAGTGATGTTATAGCTCAGCAAGAGTCTCATCCATATCCAAATTCCGAAGGACTGCTCTCCCGACAGCCCTCTCTGCTGGCACATCCACTCCCTGCTTTGGTTGTCCCACTAGTTGAACTCGACCTACATCTGCATACATAAAAAATTTAGTTTAGTCTTGGGAAAAAATCAAAATACAAAAACATTTATAAACCTTAGAAAAATAAAAAAGCATGGTCAAAACATTCTTACCAATTTCACCCCATTGAGCGCCTTCTGGTAAAGCCAAACTTAGATCTCCTCGGAATTTGATTCCTGTATATGCGTAATCATCAATGGCCATCATCTGTTGCTTGAACTAGGTAAATAATGCATTAGATAACATGATGGTTGATTGACCAACATGTATAGCCATCAATTCTACCTATCTCTGCATCCTTGGACCTCTAGAGTTGGATATACTGAACATCACATGCTGAGGCTGCATTAATGGAATCTGCTTCAAGGCAAACAAAATGAGGATCGAACCATAGTTGAAAGTTTTCTTCCTTCCTCCCTTTTCCTTGCTTAGTTGTTCTTTCATTTGAGAGAGTACAAATTTATCCTAGTTGAAAACCATTGGTTCCAATCACTCTAATGCATACTGCATATAAGATCTACTTGCTACGTTTAGTGTAGTGGTATTAGCAAGCTTTTCGATCATGAATAAGATGGTTCTCAATGGCAAGTCATGAACATCACAGATGTTTATTTTCCCATCCTTGCTAGGTTCCACCCTTGGATTACAATACTTCAATATATAATCTGTCACCGTCTCTCCTCCAAGAGCTGATCCTCAAAGAGAAATGGGAAAATCTCTCCTCAATAATCCTATGCGGAAATAGATATCCTCCACTAAAATTGGAACCACTTTGTTCCCAATGTGAAATTCCTCTATCACTATTTCCCATGAATGAACAAGGAACTCCAATAGTTCCATCTGCTTCCTCATTCTCAATAGTCTGAAGTAATTTAGTAACCCATAGTCTCTAGGGGCTCAAGTGCACCTGACCTTCAATTCCAATGCACTCCAATGCACCTTTTGACATTTAAGGGTGTGTTGCCCTGTTTGCAAAATAAATCTACCCTAAGGGGCCAAAATACATTAAAAATTGCAGTGAAATGAAACATAAAGACAACTGAAGGAAAGAGGAGCTTCATAGCCCTAATCTGGATTAAACGACGAGGAAAACCATCCATAGAATCTCTCGCAATCAACTGCTAAAGTTCGGCGTCAAAAACTGGTTCAAAGCTCCAAAATCCAAATGGTAACTTTCAAATGGTAAAAATGAATGGTAAAACTCTTTTAATTAGTCATTTGATTATTTAAAAATCATATTTATTGCTGTGACTATGGTATTTTATTCATTTTTTATCATGAAACAGGTATTTTTAATCCATTTGATGTTGTTCTGAACATGTTTATAGCTGACATAGCATATTAGTCGTGAACACTTATCCAAGAATGATGTGACCACAAACCATACTTTTATCCTTATTTTTCGAGCGTTGATAAAAATTAAAAAGGACTTGAAGCACACTTTTTTCTCTTTTTTGAGCTTCGATAACATCAAAAAAGGAACCCCTAGAGTCTTCTTTTAGCTCTTTTCAGACTCTGATAATGTGAAAATATTGCCGAGAACTTGTATTTTCGAGCTCATGAAAGTAAATGAAATGACATCTACTCAATATAATTTTAACCTTTTTCCAGACTAAGATAGATTATTTACAAAAAAGGAAAACCTTAATTGAACATGGATAGGAGGTTCTCTTAGATATTATTTTACACTTTTTCAGATCTGAGTGACAAATTTACGAAAAAAGGACTCATGGAGTTTTCTTTTGTCCTCTTTTAAAAGCCTCTAAATATGAAAACGGATAGGGCTGCCACTATCGTTGGGCTCGTTAAAACAAAAATTAGCGACGGGCTTGTTAATCATGGTAAGAGTCAAGTTTCATTTATCGCTATAATTGTTAAATTATTAAATAGTGATGCATATTCACCCAAAGGGTTGAATTATAGATCAAGCATATGTTATCATCCTCAAGCTTGTTAAAAAATAAAGAGGTACTGACCGGAAAATGACCAGGGAAAATTTGGGAAAGTGAACAGAACTTTTTATAGTAGGAGATCACTCTTGAACATGACACTTCACTCTATAATTGTGAATTTTTTGGTTGGTAATCTTCTTGATGTTTCATTCATACCTATGGTTCATCATACCTTCACTTCAGATTTGGGTCAATGCTGCCAACTCATCTTAGTGTCGTCGATATGTTTAAGAGAAGTTATCGAGTGAATACTCATCCTTCTGCAATACTCAAAAACCTTCATTTTTATGATAGTTATCCCTGTAAATTTCTATATCAAGTCACATTTTGTATCTGAAATCAGTAACTCCCATTTTGCGATAAAGTGGCTTCCTGTCGACATCAAATCATCATCGAGGAATTTTACTTAGAAACATCATCTTCCAATACCATGAGGCTTGTTACAACATTGACAAGATCCTCTCTTTCAGACCTTTGACCGAAATGTTTTGTTTGGCATTCAAGATCAAATCATCTATTCACGCCCTAAAAAATATACTACAGTACCTTAAGATCCATTAACATAAATGGTGGTTCTCTCGCATTTGTTAACAACTCACATCATTGCCTGGTAATCAAATGATGTCTTACCCTGTTCGACTACAAATCATATATTAACATGGCTAGAATTATACCTGAATGATCGAGTGAATGAGATAAGAAGACCCCAGATGTACTTTCATCCATCCAGGTTGTGATTTTAGGATTGTTGTACACATCATCTCTACGGTGACCTTACATACAGATCGTCATCCGAACATGGGCCTATATCTGTAGGCATGTATGTATTGGGAAACATTCCAATATAGATGAATTTTTGAACTATGTACATGTTATCTGATAGTTTATGTGCTGAGCATGGGAATGATTTCCTCAACAATTCGTGATCAAGATGAGAATATCATGATGTAATGTATTGTAATATTGATGCAGGTCACCACTCCACTTCAGTTCCACGTAAAACATCTCATTCAAATATATTATTATTATTTTGAATTCATGATTTAGGGGGAAGCTATTATAGGTCAATTTTGGCATCATCCCCCATGACTTGGTAAAACTAGACATCATCCCCAGGACAAATGAAATAGGGTCTATCATCCCCTTACATTTTAGTTTCTATATGCCCTAATAGAAGAACAATTCATTCATGTCTTCTATTGTGAGATTTCCAAGGTTTGAAGTATATGTTATATCACTTATGAACTCATCAATGTTGCTTCTAAAGGGACTAAATGTGTTTCATATGCAATATCCTCCATTCAAGGGTGCACTGCAATGCACTTCCCAACATTCAAAAGTGCGTTGGTCACCTGGGAGCGGAATTCTCATTGTTCCATGAATCTCCACATGGCTAGTTCCTTCTAGAAGAGTCCATATGTGTCAAAATTTGAATCCCAGTGTCCATATAACACCTTTGAACTTGGGAACATGTCTTTTCTATTCTTAGAAAGTCATTCAGTGAGAAACTGCCATCAGTTTCCCTATAAATTCAGCACAGATCCTAGTGCTAGGGAGGGAAGAATTTTGGTAAAGAAATTCTGTTGGATTCTATTTGAGAGAGTGAAAGTACTGATATGTTGCTGGTGTGATGTTGGATGTGATGAGGCTAGGATGAAGTTGGAGCTGGTGGCAACAAATCGATCATTGGTTGTAACCTCCCACTTCTACTCTTTAATAAAGATTGTTGTTCATTTTCCCATATATGTATCTCTACATGTTTCTATTTTTCATGCAATGTATTCTTGAATGATATATATTTTATATGTAATTTATTTGAGTGATCAATATAAGTAGATATATGTATATGCATGTTGTTTTTTGTTCTTTGTTTGTGTTTGCAGGATTTGATCCGGTGATTTGAGTTTGATTGAGAGTGACAACAACAATGATCGAAGGATAAGGAGAAGTTATTGGATCACAAGTAGGTTCTTTCATCGTTTTTTGTATCTTCTTATTTTAGAGAAAGTGATAGCAAATTATTTTTTTTTGTTGTTCTAAGTGCCTAGCACCACACTTAGGGAATTTGATTTATCCATAGATCATAATTTTGCATAACAATAAGGATCAATGTCCCATCTTCTGAATGTTGGAGGACCTAGCCTACTGAAGAGTGCAATATGGTGCACAATGTGTCAAGTTACAGGATTGCATGAAACTGGTTTCTTTCCAAGGTGTTATCACTCCACCAGATCTCTAAGGCTGAGAAAGAGTCCAAACATAGGTAACCACAAACCAATATTTTAGTTTGGTAGCTAGCCCTACCAAGCCAGAGAGGTCTCTCTCCACAAAGTCACATCCAAGAGGGCTGGTGAATTAGGGTTTTAGGCTAGGTATGAGTACAGGGGTTTGTTTGTTTGAATTGATTTGTTGGATGGGTGAATTAGGTCAAAGAGGCTAGGTCAGGGAGAATAATATTAAGATTGTAGTCCATTCAATGGGGAAAGGTATGTAGTAAATCTAACAATTTAGGGTTCCAAGGTGAGATGGATCAGACTGATGAGGTGCTATAAAGAGCAAGACAATGTATGTATTCTTTCTAAACTGAAGAAATGAGACAAACTATGAAGATTTCCCCAAAACAGAGCATAGAAGATGTATCCTACTTATCAAATTTAAAATCAAAATATAATAGAGATGAAATGAATCATGAATATGAAACATTTATACATATGTAATAGAAGAAAAAACTATGCTAAATTTCCATACCACAGTTATCCCAAAGAAATAGTTGCAACTCTTTCATTAAATTCCTACCAAATATTGATTACACTAGAGTCTCTTATCAATGAAAAAATCCAACCTATGAAAAGAGGAAAAAAGTGAAATATATAGACATCAAAAAACTTCTACCATCCTTAGGGGTCGAAACCATGAGTGGAGGAGCAGTTCCACCAAAAACTGAATTGAAACCTAGAGTGTAGGGAGGTCAAGCTGACTCATCCCTCACTTTTTGGAAACTGATTTATTACATCTTATAAATAGTTTTTAGCTAAATTATTTACCCTAGTTAAATAAAAAAAAATCAAAATTATATTTACATCCATGAATTACATCGGTAAAAACATCATTTTCCAAGGTGAAACTAAAAAAACTCAAAAAATTTACAAATATCATGAAACTCGGAAAATTGGTAAAAAGCGTAACACCAACTTCAACTCCACTTTTGAAGGGTTCCCGGTGTCCAAATTGAGCTCAGGATAGTTCATTGGAATTTTTTTCCTGTCTAGTTGTGATATATGTGCTTATTTTCGAAAACAGTGTTGGTTTGACGCTCCAAAACTTCATTCTCCCAAGACTTGTCAAAAGCGCAGTGCCAACCTCAAAAATATGGCAGAAACATGTTTTTTGACTGACATGTTGACCCCCAAAAACTTGAAAAAGCTACTAGGGTGACCATATTTGGTCTTCTAAATCCAATGGTGCCTTCATTTTTTCCATTGGAGGTCCCTATAAAAATCACAACACCTAGCGCACTGCGCTTTTGACAGTGCAATTGTGAAAAATTGACAAAAGTGCAAAAAACTCCAAAAGTTTCAAAATTTTCTCAAATTCTCGAAAATTTGTTCTATATAAGGCTAATGAGACATGGTATGCAATGAGTTATGCCTCAACAAGTATATTAAGCTTTTACCCTTATTTTTTCTTAATTACGGTTTCAAGTCTTGATTTGACGTTTTGGAGCTTGGACCTTGCAATTTGATTTCTCTTGCAATAGTGATTTGCTATCTTCCTCTGTATTTCATTGTCCTTATTTTCCTTTTCCAAGAGCTTCTCAAGATTCTCATTGACCCTCTCAAACCAATGCTCCTGTTTCTCATTTACCATGATGGAAAATTGCTCATTCAAGGTTAGTTCATTGGAAAGTTCAACCTCTTTTTTCCTCTCTAGTTCTAGAGCTCTTTTTAGCCCTCTAGTCCTAGGCCTATTTATTGGCACCTAATCTTCTTCCTCATTAGTTTCACCATACCTCTCATAATCCTCATCAAGCAAAGCCTTTTCTGTGATTTATTCTCTTTTTTCCTTTAGAAGTTGCATCTCCATGATTGCCTGCTTGGTTTGGAGTTGTTGATTTTTCTACTTATAGTATGAAATCACAAACTTAGATGTCTCTAATTTGGTCCAAAGCTTCCTGAATTGGGAATATTTCTCTGTGATAATAAATGAAGTGTCATCATCATAAATTTGATCCAATTTAACAAGATCAAATTCTACCTCTGTATCATGGAGGTCTTCCTCCTCATTAGTTTCTTCATGAACATATTACTCTGCCATCTTTTGTTTCCCCTTATGTACCTTCTTTTTGGATGAATAATGAAAGGTACCTTCCACTTTCCATGGAACAAACACTTGCATGTACCCTCTCTAATATGTTCTAGCAAATGTGCCCATTGTAGCCCTTTTACGCTTGTTAACCATAGCTCTGCTAGGTGACCCAATCTGACCTTGAAATGGTGATGATGATGGTGAAATGGGTGTAGTATGTTGAGATGATGAAGGAGTAGGTGATGTGGGCTGAGATGATGAAGGAGTAGGTGATGTGGGCTGAGATGGAGGAATATATACAATTGGATGAGATGGAGGGTGAAAATTGTCAGCATGTTGATCAGTGGGATGAGATGAAGAAGGCATATCTTCAACATGCTGAGCTTGTGGAGATGTGAATATATCATTGGCTATGAAGGTATCCCATGAGATATGAAACTGGTTAAGTTGAAGGAGGATAATGATCTTGATGAGAGAATGGTGCAAAAGGCTATTCATCTGTTGGTCATAATCTCTCCTTTGTACAATGTATGCCATCTTGTCTATGCTCCTGAACAGATAGTATGGGATGTTAATAATTTTGACTCTTGTGAAGTGCATAAGCAGTCTAATATGATATGTATAGAGCCTAGAGAACCTTCCTTCACAAGATAAATACTTCATGATGGTATTCATCATGGGGTTATACGTATAAATAAGGTAGCTGAAAGGAAAAACTATCTTTCTCTCATTTCTATACCTTGGTTTGATGAATGGTTAATAATACTGATCATCCAAGTCTTTGGATTTAAACCAAATTTCATCTATGTTTGGAATCCCTATGTCCACAACAATGATAGATGTAGATAAGATGAAGGTTATACTTGCAAGGGTCACCTGATTGTCTTTGAGGTTTGAAATGAAAAGCCTACTCAAAATAGGGTGGTGTTGAACTTCTTCAATCATACTGCAGAAATCAAGGCAACCAACATATTTGAAATCAAGAGACTATCATTGGTGAAACCATTAGTTCATTAGTGTTGGTAGGTTCAAGGCTTAGGATTCTTCCTCCCTTATGTGGCCTTATCTCTTGTCTGTCCTCCTATCTCTGTCTATCCTCCTCCTGCCCATCCTCCTCCTCTTCCATGTAACCTTTATCTTCTTCCATGGTGTCTTAGTCTAGAAACCCTAGGGGAGGGAAATGGCAGCGGGGATAGGTCTAGGGAGTAGGGATTAGGGTAGAAAAATTTAGGGAGATGAGGGAATGGGTTAGGAAAATTTAGGGACTGATAGGGGTTCAAAATACTTAGGGAATTAGGAATAATAATTTAATTACAGGTCTTGTGTATGGGTGACTAGGAATTTTGAAATACCTAGGACATATGGTTTAGGGGAAAAGGGATTTAGGGAAAGGGATATGGTGGTGTAGGAATATGAATAGGGATTAGAATGATGTAGGAAAGGAATTCATGGTTTATGGGCACCAATTTGGGAATGAGGAGTGAATTTAGGGTTTGTAGCTACGAAAACTTCCAAATTTGCATAGAAACCAAAAATAGCATGAAAATTCCTCTTGAAGATTGCAAGGAGCTAGAAATTAGTTTTTACTTACTTGGGAAGAGGTGTTGAGAGTCTTTGCAGGAGGTTTGAAGCAATTTGAATGATTTTTTAAGCTTGGAGAGCTTACTAGAAAAAAGTGCAGTGCATCACCCAAAAGTGCAACTCCTCACCTAGAAGTGCAACACCTTTTAGCAAAAAGCGCAGCGCCAACTACGAAAAGCACAACGCCACTTCCAAAAGCATAGTGCCTCCCTGAAAAACGCAGTGCCACCCACAAATTCCAGTTTTGACCCTGCAAATTGGTTTTTCGATCTGAGGGAGTGTGAACTTGATGGTTGCAAGAGAAAATGAGTTTCTTTTTTATGTTTTTGTGGTCTTTATACTTCATGAATTTGATGTTTTGGGCCTTGGGACCCACTTTCTCCTCTTCACATTCACTTCACATTTTGAAACTATGCCCTTTTCACTTGAATTTTTTCTTTGACAAATTGATCATTTAATGACTTTGAGAACTCTTTGAATTTGAAATTTTTGATTCTTTAGCATTTTGGAACTCTGAGTTAGAAGCTTTGGGAATCATGGAATTATTACATTTTAAATGACATAAAATTACATAGTGGAATTATAAATATTACATTTGAAATCTAAATTACATGTTGAAATAAGAATTTCTCTTTACAAATCATCTTCACATGGTGAAGAAAAGTTACTGGATCACCCTTTACTTGCTGGTCTTATGCAATGGAAATGAAGTTTTATTACTACTTGAAAAACCCTAAACACCTAATGTTAACATTGATTGGCTGGAATTCATGATGACATGACTGATGTGATGGCATGATAAAATTAAATTTATGGATGATGTACAATCAACAAGGTTTGAAAATATGTGATCAAGTAATGAAATCTAAGGAAGAGTGATATTTTGGGGCTAGGGCTACCATCAATGACTAAATTTTTTGAATCCAAACCTAGTGGAATGATAAAAATTTCTAAATGAGACCCTAATATGATATGAAAAGAGGATTTTTTATCACTGATGGCAGGATGCAAATACTGACACTAACACAAGTGTTAGGAAGTATCACCCTGACCTGAAGCATCTGTTTTTCATATTATGTTTGTCACTAGGACATGATGAGCAAAATTTACGAACTTATGATATGATGTTGGACCAAGCTGAAATCTATAGAATGCAAGCTGGACCTACCTCACTAGCATCCCCTTCTGGGCGTCGTGGATTTCAGGGTAGAGGAAGAGGAAAAGTAGGTGGATAAATTAGTCGAGGAAGGGGGAAGTTTATTTGCTACAACTGCAGGGATGCTAGTCACTACGCACACGACTGTCCAAATCCAATGCGACAATCAAGTAGGTATTGTAGAAAGTTTGACAATGTGATAGAATATTGCCCTGTTTTGATTGCTAAGCTGCAAGAGAAAAGTACGTAGACTCCAATGCATAATCTTATTATGGTCAGAGCATAAACCCATGAGGAAGATCCTAGTGTGAATGTCCTCACTAGGAGCAATGGAAAAACTAACAAAGATAAGGGAAGCAACCAGATACTGACCTTTGGATTCGTAAGGCACCTAAGAACAAAGAGAGATTTTAGTTATAGTGCGCAAAGGATACTTTTTTTGAAGCGAAAAAGGAATTTGCAGAAGTAAGTGCATCAACATCAGGTAGACCCATGAAGGAGATAGGGGTATATGAATAAATCAAGCCATTTTTTCATGCTTACATTAATTTACTGCGAAACAAAAATGAGGTAGAGAACCTTCAGGCTTTGATAGATAACTACACTGGAAAGGAACAACCTCTAGTAGAATAGAAATATGTCAACAAAATCTATAAGAATAAGAAGAGGATAGGGTTAGAGATGCGTATGACTGCAAAGATCGGTGTCTATAAGATGGATCAAGTTATTCTTGATTTGGGGTCCAATGCAAATTTCCTACCTAAGAAAACCTGGTAGCATATGGGAGAACCCAAGCTGGAATGGTCTACCATTCAACTACACATGCAATATCAACAGAAAATCATTCCATTAGGAAGGTTGTCGCAGGTCATGGTCAATATTAAAGGTGTTAAAGTGCTTGCATACTTCGAAGTTATACAAATTGTGGATAGTACTGATCCTTATCCTGCACTTTTAGGATTAGACTAGGCTATTGATATCAATGTGGTCATAAAACTGAAGAAAAGAAGAATTTATTTTGAAATCAATGGAACCAGAGTCATCATTCCCCTAGATCTTTCAGAAGGACAAAGACACATAGAACCTATGCCTGTTGATGATGATATTGATTATATATACAAGTTGAATCTACACGAGGAAGATTGGATCAACCAAACTGCTGATGGAAATCTTAATTGGGAAAAGGACCTCTCTTGTTTCTCAGATTTTGATGAAGAATTAGAAGACTAGCAGAACCAGTTGCATGAAGTATCTGCACTGCACTGTAATCGAGTGACCCTATCTATTCGATGCATAACATATGAGGTACGCAAATTACCACATTATGATAGTTTAAATGATGTAAACATGTTTTTGGGAGAGCTTGAAAGAAATCTCCCAGAAGGACAGGGATTCCATGCGTTGGGTCTTAAACTGTGTGCTACTCTAGCACGATGGTGGGTGAATCATAAAGAAAACATGGAAAATTGGGATGAATGTGCACACATGATGAGGTTATGCTTTTAACATCCAACTATTAGAATGGAAGAAGTCTACTCTAGAAAGGATGATCCGAGCGGAAATTTGGCTCGATGGAATGAGGTATGTAGCATATAACTAAGACCTGAATGGGTCCACATGTTCATTCATAGATTGGGGAAGATAAATACTGATTGGTATCTAGAGACAAAGCTACAAAGAGGTAGTAGTGAATGGTTTGCTCTAACAAAGAGTTTCATTATAACATTCAACTTTGAGAGTGGCTTTGAAAATATTGGGAAACTTTGCATATTATTCAAGAAGTAATCTTTGATACAATAAAGCCAATGATAGAGTGCACTTTGCCAGAATGGGATGCGCATATGAAGGATATTGTGAATTACAGAATGACGGTTGACTAAAACGAAGAAGATCCAAGGAATATTACCATTACAGAATCTGAGGGACAATGCATAGTTGTTGGGCCTTCAATTACTTCACTAGATGTCACAAAACCTATAAATATTCAACAAGTGAATAATAGATATGAAGAGCAACCAAAGTTGGCAAAGATTGGAGACTATTGGGATGATGACACAGTAGGAAAATTTGTTGAGCTGCTAACAGAGTATCAAGACTTATTTCATAAAAGGTGTCAGAGTTGAAAGGAATAATTGGAGAACTTGGAGTTATGAAGATCACTTTGAAACCTAATGCGTGCCTGGTGAAGTGGTGCCCATATAGATTGAATCCAAAATATAAGCAGAATGTAAAAGAAGAGTTGGATAAGATGGTTTTTGCAGGCATCGTAGAGCTAGTAGAAGAATCTGATTGGGTGAGCCCCATGGTAGTGCAAGATAAGAAGAAAAAAAGAGAAATCGAGATCTGTGTAGACCTATGCAAGTTGAATGATGCCTGTGTGCATGATCCATTCCCAACTCCATATTTTGATGAAATATTGGACAATTTTGAAGGACAAGAAGCTTACTCATTCACGGATGGTTTTTCAGGGTATCATCAGATATGGATTGCGCTAGAAGATCGTAGTAAGACTACCTTTTCAACTGAATGGGGATATTTCTAGTATACAGTCATGCCCATTGTCTTGAAGAATGCGCCTACCATATTCTCGCACATAGTAGTAGCTACCTTCAAGGATTTTATTCATAAGTTCATGGAAGTATACTTTGATGATTGGACTGTTTTTGGGCTATTGAAAAAGCATGTCTCCAATTTGATCTTAATGTTGGATACATGTAGAAAGTATCAGATTTAATTGAACTTGTAGAAATGTATATTCTGTGTGCCATTCGGGATATTTTTGGGACACATTGTCTGCTAGCAAGGGTTGATGGTAGATCCCACGAAGATTGTTGTAATTGTTAATCTGGAGATACCTGAGAATGTCAAGAAGTTTCACTCCATATTGGTCCACAATGGTTATTATCAAAAGTTCATTCAAGGTTATGCGTTGATCATTGTGCCCATGGAGAAGTTTCTCAAGAAGGGTGTTGGCATTCTGTTGGGATGAAGAATGTAAGAAGAGATTTGAACTATTGAAGGAAAATATGGTCATTGCGCCCATACTGGTCTTTCCAAATTGGTCAATGGTATTTCATGTGCATGTTGATGCCTCCTGTATCGCGCTTAGAGCTATCTTAGCACAACTAGGAGCTAGAGAGATCTCTATTCCTATCTCCTATGCTAGTCGGAAACTCTCAAGCACAGAATGGAATTATGCAACCACAAAAATATAAGGATTAGCAATGTTGTATGCATTGTAGAAATTCCACCAATACCTGTTAAGAGGACATTTCAAGATGTTTACTAATCACTTTGCTTTAAAGTACTTGGTCAATAAGCTTGTGTTGGGGGGGAGATATGCAGGTGGTTGTTACTATTCGAGGAGTATGAATTTGAGATCATTGTGAAGCTAGGAAGACTGAATGTTGGGCCAAACCATCTGTTGTGCATTGAGACTGGTGAAGATTGTACAAACTTGGAGGACGAATTCTTCCTTCAAATGCAAGATTTCTCACCAAATATTTCAAGGTAGAATAATCTATGAATAATTTGAAAGGTTCCCCCATAAGGTAGCAGTGAAAATTCTGAAGTGAATGTACCATTTTGAGTTCCTCTCACTCTATTGTCGTATAAAACAAGTGTTTTCCTTCAAAAAAGAGGAAATGTGCCAAGCAACGGTCTTAGCTACACCAGACTTCACAAAATCCTTTATTGTGGAATGTGATGCCTTAGGAAATGGAATTGGTGTTTTTTTAATGCAAGAAGGAAGATCCATTTCATTTGAAAGCCATCCAATTAAAGGAAAGTACTTACTGAAAGATATTTATGAGAAGGAAATGTTGGAAATACTACATGAACTAAAGAAATGGTGACCTTACCTAATGGGAAGAAATTTCAATGTAAAAAATGATCATGATAGTCTTAAATACTTTTTGAAACAAATAATATCTTCAAAAGAACAATAAAAATGGGTCACAAATATGTTAGGTTATGACTTTCAAATCATCTAAAAAAAGGGAAGCTAAATGTTGTTGCAAATTCACTCTCAAGAAAGGATGAGGATGTGGAAGCATTTCTTTGTGCCATTTATATTATCCAACCATATCAGATAACCGAAGCAAGGGAGGAATGGAAGAATGATGAAGAAGTATAGACACTCATTCAAATGTTGCAGCAAGATCCTAGTACACCTGATACATCTAGTTGGAAAAATGTTTCCTTATGCTACAAAGATCACTTATTTATTTGTAAGAATTCCCACCTAAAACAAAATATTCTTTTGGAATTACACATCTCTCCCTTAGGAGGACACTTTATATTGTTAAAAACTTACCAGAGGGGGGAGAAATAATTTTTTTGGGATGGTCTAAAATATGATATTTAAAATTTTGTGGCGAAATTTTTGGTGTGCAAGCAAAATAAATTTGAGAAAATTAAGACCTCAGGTCTGCTAAAGCCTTTATCCATTCCAAATGAACATTGGGAGGAGGTTTCAAATGATTTTATCACAAGTTTACCTAAGTCCGAAGGAAAGAGTGTCATCATGGTGATAGTTGATAGAATTACCAAGTATGCTCACTTTTTCACATTATCTCATCCATTTAAAGCGAGTACAATTGCTACTGCATTTTTGGAAACAATTCAAAAGCTACATGGAAACCAAAATATTATTGTAAGCGATAAAGATCCCATTTTCACTGGAAATTTTTGGACTGAATTATTTTATTATTTGGGTACTCAACTATCTCATATATAATCTTATCATCCTCAATCCGATGGGAAAACTAAGATAGTGAACACATGTTTGGAAGGATATATTTGTTTCTTTTTATATGATAAACAAACATGATGGGTCAATTGGTTACCTCTGGCTGAATGGTGGTATAACACCTCCTTCCACAATGTAGGAAAAATGACCCCATTAATGGCACTTTATGGATATAATTAATCATCCATTACATCAAATTTAAGAGAAAATTCTAAGGTTCAAGTAGTGGAAGATCACATTGAGCATCAACAACAAGTTCTCTAGCTCTTAAAGGATAACCTAAATTTGGCATAGAATCGAATGAAACGACAGAGATATCAACATCACAGTGAGAGAAGTTTTGATGTAGGTGACTGGGTATTTTTATGGCTGGAACCATACAAACAAATATCCCTCAAGAATGCTAAGAAGGATGATAAACTATCACCAAAGTACTATGGTCCTTACAAGGTGTTGCAAAATATTGGTACTATGGCATACAAAATGGAGTTTCTTGCATCTTCCCAAGTGCACCCAGTTTTCTATCTTTCATGCTTAAGGAAGGTTATAGGTGACAAACTTCTGGTTCAGACAATATTTCCAAAACTTGATGACGAAGGAAAAATCATATTGGAACCTAAAGCATTCACTGAAATAAGAACTCGATAGCTATGAAATAGATCAATTTCGGTGAATCTCATCATGTGGAAGAGCTTACCCACAGTGGATTCCAGATGGGAGGATGGGAATTTTATACAGAAGCATCTAGAACTACTCAAGCATTCAGGATAAAACTTTTTTGAAAGAGAGGGGCATGTTAGGGCCCTATATTACTAGTGTAGTCCCTTATTGTTGTTAGTGTATCCCCCTTATTGTTGTTAGTGTAGCCCCCTTATTTTTATTGTTGTACCCCTGCAGTCCCCATATTGTTATTATTGTGCCCCATAATAGCCCACTATTTTTTATTTTGTGCCCTTACATTAGGTCAGCTATGATTATATTGCGACCCCATGGACTACTATATATAGAAAGGAGGTTTTTTCATTTGTATAATGTATAGGATATTTCCCCATCAAATAGGTTGATTTCTAAGGCGTTGATCTATCTTTTATTCTATTTTGTGAGTTGGTTTCATAACATATAATTCTTCTCTACTATTGATAATTGTATACTTTGAGAGTATATTGGATGATCAAGGTTCCCTTCTACAGTTTTGGACAAAACTACTCCCAAAGCGATTCTTGATGCATGAATGTGTACATGTTATTTCTTTTTCCAGTCAGGATAAACTAAGATTAGTGCACTAGCCAACTTCTCCTTGAATATGTTTAGCATAACATTATATTCCTCATACCATATGAATTGTTCATTTTTCCTGAGTAATTTCTCCATTGGAGCAGTGATCAAAGCATAGTTGTGGATAAATATCCTATAATAACCATTGTGTCCCAATGTGGATCTAAGTTGTTTAACATTTGTTGGCAGGTCCATATTTACAATATTTGTAACCTTGGAAGGGTACACACATGCTCCTTCCTTGCATACAATATGTTTGGGTATTGTCCCGAAGGGAACAACAAAGATACGCTTCTTTACATTCAATTAGATTTGTAATTTCCTACACTGGTCGAACATATCTTAGAGCAATCTATAGTGTTTCTTCAGTAAATTATAGACAGTCCAATCATCCATCTAGACTTTAAGAAACCTATGTATATAATCTATAAATGTAGTTATCATAATCTGTGAAAATATTGTTAGTGAATTCTTGAGCCCAAAGGGAATAACACGGTATGCATATAAGCTGTATTCTATGGTAAACATAGTCTTATTCTTATCTTCTTATCCAATTCTGACATTATGGTAACCTGAAAACCCATATGTAAATGAATAAGCCTAATTTCCCTCCATAATATCTAGAACTTCATCATTGAAAGGTGTGGGGAAAGGGTGATGAACAAAATCACTATTTATGTTGTGGTAGGCCACACAGACTTTGATCTTTATTGCATCTTTATTATTTTATATCACAATCAAAATAACTCATTCAACTTCATCAACATGGAATATCAATTTGGCATCCAACATCTTATCTATCTCTTTCTTCACTTTCTCCTTCATCCTTGCATTTAGTCTATAAGGTTGGTGCTTTACTGCCTTTACGTCTGGCTTGAGCATGGTCTTAATTTCCCCCAAATCACCTTTAATTCATTTCAATTCCACAAAAAATTAGGGAAATAGGTCCTTGTATTCCTTTAGAGTATAAAATGTTTCTTTAATGGTTTCCTCATCCCAATAAACTCCAATTGAGGCAGCTTTGGATTTTCTTCACTCCCTTTGTTGAGTTTTCTCAACTTCAGTGGAAGTTTATTAGGGCCTTCAGTTGTGAGTTCATTTATAACCCCTCATTCCCCTTCCATTTCACTGAAATATAAATGAATCAAGTCTTCTAGATCATCTTCTTCTGGATCTTTATCTAATTTTCTGCAAGCTACTGATTCATTATATGTTGACTCATATAGGTGTTGCAACGTAGCCTTGTCTATTGTTCCCTGTATCATAATTTTTGTTGTAAATAGAATTATATTGACAGCTTGCAGACCATTTTTAATCCTCTTATCGGTATCTGCAAAGGAAAAAATACTAAAAAATTGACTTGTTAAACAATCCCAATCTCCCATTTTACTTTGCACTTCCTCTTTGACATACCATGCTTTGGGGAAGGTTCCCAATCTATGAAAAAATTCATGCACCCATAAATATTTTCGGAAGCTCTCCCTATTCCATCAGTCTTCACAATTCCTCAAGTGTTACTGAGGATCTATGCTACCTCTGTACTTTAGAAATGGTTTCAATCCTCCGGAATGTCGAAATATAACTCTCAATGATGTTGAAACTTCATCTCATTCCTTGAGATTGTTGTGATGGGATCCCCACCACCCGTCTGATGTTTCTTATAAGGTGTTATCACTCAGAAAAAATGAAGCATCATTTGACAAAATCCTATGGGTTCATATGTCAAGGGTAGGGTTATAGGATTCATTTTTCATTACTTGGTCAAGGAATGATTTTTATTTTTCTTATTTAACCTATCTTAAGGTCTAAACCCTCCTCTCATGTCACATCAATCATAATTTTCTGAAAATTCCCATTTCCCAAGGTTATAACACCAAACGTGTCATTTTAGCCAAGAAACCACACTTTCGTAGCGAAATACACAGAGAAATTGCTCTTTTCGCTACGAAACTACTAATACTTTCATAGCGAAAATGCCCAAAAATACACTATGAATGCTAAGAAAGTAAGGTTTCATGTCTATCATGTCAAATTAGTTGTTATGTTTCAGAAAATGATTTGAAAAGGATAATTTAGATTCCATTTGAGTCAGTTAGGGTAATGATCAAGGTACATAGTCAGGGCTGAAGTCATCATCACCATTTTAAGCATGTATGAGTCATCATTGCATTATGAGTGGTCATCAAACTTCAAAATATTTTCAAATAGAGTCATTTGTCATTCTCTATTCCTTCTTTGCATGTTATTGAGCTCTGGAGAGCTATTTCATTGAACCCAAGCTATGGCTGATTTCTTTCAAAGAATTGCAGATATAATTATCAAGCGAGGCAGAGAATACATTATCAAGGGAGGTAGAGAAGACTTCAAATAACCATGGCTGCAAAAAGGAAGACAAATAAAGGTGGCCATTGTCTCAAATATGAGCCATCAGATATGAACCTGATAAATGAAGACCCAACAACTGTAGAATTCTTCAGAAGGACAGGGTGTTTACAGTTTTGTGAAAGACTACAAGGCTGCCATGTACAAGTTTCCAAAGAACTTTTCCTAAACTTCAATGGAATAACAACTAAAGTGGGGATGCTGAATCTCACTAGGACACCAAAGATAATTACAACAGCAACAAGGATTCCAAAAGGACAAGAAAAATGGTTCAAAGGGTTGAAATTCAACATGAAGGAGTGCAAAGAGTTTATCAAACCAGAAAATAGTGAAGTTGACCTTACAAATGCCATTCCAAGGAGCTGCATGAAGGACGATTTCTCAAAACTACTACTCATTATCCATAAATATTTCACATGTGAAGGAATATATCATAAAGTCTATTCTTACCATTTCAAGCTTCTCCTACACTTTTTGGGTAAGATATCTCTTAGCATTCCTTTCTATTTACATAGAAGCCTAGAAAAAATGGCATATAAAGTTCAAGAAAAGTTTGAGGGAAGTGAAACCTCACTTTTTCATCATGGCTTAATAAAATTCCTGCTTTTAGATGAGTTACAAAGACTAGGTAGAGATTGGTCTTCATTTCTGTTTGTTAGTGATTTTGAAGTGGATACCATTACCCCTAAGAAAAGTCGTAAACCTAGAGGGATACCATCACCTTTAGTGGCAGAACAGAGCGAACCGGTAGGGGCAGAGAAAAGTGAAACAATCATGATAGAAACAGAGCAGTTACAGAGATACACCCATTGTTCCACCTACAAAACAAAAGTAAATAATGATCAAACCTGCAAAATAAGAGCAAGTTGTGAGTAAACAAGGAAGTGAAAGGATTACAAGGAGCCAAACAATGGCTAAAGGAAATTTAGAAGACATACTGCATGCCATTTATATTGAAGAGACTCCTATAGTTCAGGCTGAGGATATAGATGAAGGTGGAAAAAAACTCAAGAAAGCTAAATCTACAAATAATTTGGAATTTGAAGGTGAGGATGCAGGTTTTATGTTCCAGGAAAGGAAGCCCATGAAAAGACATTAAAGAAAACTATTGGAGAGTAGTAAAGAGGTTCATCCAGTCACTAAAAAATTCCAACCACCACAAGACATTATTAATCTTTCATGACCTGCAGAAAAATATCTAGTCAGCAAGGCCAAGAAAGGAAAGGAGAAAGTCATTGAAAAAATAGAGTTTGAACTCCTTAAAGAATAGTTGAGGCTAGATAATCATGAAATTGTAGTTATGAAGAAGGGGGCAAGGAAACATAATGTCCAAAATTTTCAGTTTGAAAAGATGAAAGAGGTTTGGGAAGAGTAGGTTGATACTGTATCTAAGACTCTAGACAACACACAAAAATTGATCAAATTGACTATGCCATTAAGGAAAGAGGTGAAAAATGTCAAAAAAATGAATATGCATTTGACATATACCAATAGAAAGCTAAAGGATCAAGTTAAAGATCTCCAAGAATAGCTAGAGTTGATCCATGAGGAGCTGGAGAAGAAAGGTATAAAAATGACAGTAGTTGAGGAGCCAATAGCTCAACTCATCATCAATGAGGAAGAAACACCTCAAGAATCCTAGTTTGAGCTGGTTTATATTTTGAAAGGTAAATGGAATGTTGAAAACAAATTTTATACAGCTGGAAATTTCATTTTTGAAACTGAGAAAAAAATCTAGAATTAACACATTTTTCCACAGTTTCGTAGCGTTTCCTAGGCTTGAAGCTAGGAAAACGCTATGAAACCACCTGTAGCTTTATTTTTGCATTTAGAACTAGTTTGGGGAGCTTCCAAGGGTAGGAATTTATATTTAGGATGTGTCAGGGCATGATGAACACAATGTAAATGGAAAGAGGCAGAAACTTTGATGGAAAAGGTTATTTTTCGTATGCTACAAAACTGTCATACTTTCATAGCGTGCTATTTTGAAGGTTTATGAGCAGGTTTTTGGGAAGTTTTGGACAGGTGGACACTTTCAAGGGGTCAGGGGACTTTTCCAACAGTCATCCAAGACTTGAAGACCATGAGATGAAGAAAACTCATCAGCCAAAGCATTCGTTGAAGATAAGGACCTGTTTTCCTTAAAAATAGGGTTTGCTTCCAGATTTGGAGGAGGTTAATCAAGATTTCAAATAGTGATGAGTTTTGTAATAGCTCATTCCAACATGTGAATCATTAGTTTTCATATTTCTAACTGTTTCAAGAGATAAGGTAGTTGATGTCTAACTAGTTGTTTGAGTCGTATCAGGAAAAAGGTTGTTTAAAAGAATAGTTGTCATTTTATCATTAAAGTAGATTTTTTCTTGTTATGCAAGGTGTCATTAGGAAAATTTTGATGAACCTAGTGAGAAGGTAGATCATCTCTCATGTAACAAGGTCTATTAAAGAGCATATATTCGAATTTGTAATGTGTTGGAGATTTTTTGGCAATACTGCAACTTTATGTAATTTGACTGTTTTCAGTAATACATAGGACTTTTTCTTGACCAACCTGAGATTCTCATATGGTTTTTAGTGCTTATTTGATTAATATTTTCTATGTGTACCATTTTTAGTGGTTTTCATCTTTAATACTCAAAATTCATAGGTGTATGCTCTGACTTCCTTTATTGAGGAAAAGGTTGTATTATTTCATGTTTCATGTGTGATTTAGCTCTGCTAAAAACACTTACCTGCCTCAGCTTCCATATCAAGAGAAATTACCACCAAACTACTGAATTTTTTGACTCCATAAGCCCAATGATTGCAGACTTATACCCTTTTCAACCTACACACTTTACAAGAAAGTTATTTTCCAAGTAGAGTTAGCCATCTAGTTTCATCACAATCAAATGTCATTAACCCCTTTTGAGAGAGCCCTCTCAGACTGAAGAGGCTAAGCTTTAGTTACAAGTTGGTTTGAACAGTTACATGAAGTTTTCTGATTAGCATCCAATCAAGTGAACTTTTGTGATAACCTTTTGGTGCGTTTTTTGGGAGCCTGGAGATTATACTTTCCTGAAATTTTGAAGCTAAACTTATAAAGGTAGTAGGATCTTAGAAAGCTATTTGAGGCTCCATCTACCTTGGTGACTCCATTCAAAATTCATATGATCAAAGGTGGATTCGAGAAGGAGATACACGAGGATTAATCCTGACCCAGATCCACCTACCATTGTGGACAATCCAAACACCATATCCAGAGGTATTCAAGGCATTTCTCCAATATCAGGTACTCCATTACTACAAAATCCTTGTCGTCTAATTTTTTAAGAAGTCCTGAAGATAAAAAATTTGATGATAAAATTCAGGAAGTCTTTTTTACGTCTAAAAGTGGAAAAGAATTATTGGAAATTGTTTTAGACCTACATAGAAGAGGTATTGATACCTTAGCCTTAGTAACTCAAAAAGATAAACAAGAGTTTTGGGAAGAAATAACTTCAAAATTACTGTTAGAAAAAGGGTCATTGGATAGGTTGAAGGAACTAGAACCATTTGAAATTTTGTTAAGAAGTAAAATTGGTATTCCTCTTCCTGATTGGAGTTCAATTGTGACTGGAAAAAAAAGACCAAACATCCCTCCTCCTAATAGTTCCTCTTCCTCTACTGCTGATGTCCATAAAAATACCACAGTCCTAGTCATCATGGCTAGAAATGTGCCACCTCCACCTGCTGCACCTACTAGGTATGCCCCTCTTTCCCTTATAGCTGTCTTAAATGCCCTTCCTAGAAAATATTCTACTAGAATAAAAACTTGGGGAAGTGATGAAGAGATTATAGCTGAAGAGCATGTATATTAGTTCAATGACTTTATATATAGGGAGGAGGTTGACCATGAGGATGTTAAGATGAGACTGTTTGCTTAGAGCTTCACTGGTGAAGTTAGGAAGTGGTTCAAAGCCCTTACTCTTGGAAGCCTACATAATTGGAATGAATTTGAAGATAGATTCCTGAGGAAATGGGGAAATAGAACCAACCTTGTACAAGCCCTCACTGAGTATAATAGTTTGAAGAGAGTTGTTTATGAGACTATTTAAAAAATTTCAAATAGATTTAACAAAGCGTATGAATCTATCCCTACCCATCCAAAGCCTCCACCTTGAGTAGCTCAGCTGAGATATGCTGAAGCTTTCGTTTATAACTTTTCTATCCTGCAAAGAGAAAGAGAATCCCCTTCGCTTGTTAGAGTGAAAAATGATGAAATGAAGGTGGAGTTCAATATGATAGCAGCAAAAAGGTCTAAGATGGGAAAGACTAAGTTGAAAGAAGAAGATAATCCTTCTACCTCCGATGAAAAATTTGATTTCTTGATGAAGACAATGGAAAAACGGATGGATAGGCTTGCCCTTGGGAATGTCTCTGCTCATCCTACAAAACATGAACCTCAGTTTAGAAATCCTTAGTTCAGAAGACATCAAAACCAAAAAACACCAAGGGAAAACAGAAATCAACCACCTGACCCACAGGTAAGGCCTCCTTTTCAGCAAAAATTAGTTAATGAAGAAGATCAATGTTAAATAGAAGAAGAATCAATTCATTTCTTAGATGAAAACATGCCAGGGATGTTTTTAACTAAGGAGGAACATGATGAGTCAGATCATGAAGTAAACAAGGGTGAGGAACCATATTATTATGTTAAAGGGTATCAACATGCAATCTTTGAGATGCAGAAATAGTACAACCTCGGAAACAAAAATGTGCCAATTAATGAAAAAAAAACACAACCCAAGAAAGATGCCCCCAAGGCTACTGAAGTTAGGAAAGATACACAACCTCCTCTTCCTGATAAAGAGACTGGAAAATATGTTTTTGTTTTCAGTTTGGAGAGTGATATCTCTAAGACCAAAATCCCAGTACCTTTTGGAGGAATTATTAAGGTGAATGAATATAAAAGTAAGGTTGTGAAAATGTTGAACTCCCAACTAGGAGCTGTTGATATTCTAAATGTTCAGGAAGATCATCCAACCATATACTTGGGTCCAAGATTAGAGGATGAGCAGAATGAAAAGGTGCCTCCTTTTTATGTCAACCTTAGTATTCATGACATGACATTGCATAATGCCATGTTGGATTCAGGAGCCTCTCATAATATTATGCCCAAATTAATCATGGAAAGGATGGGATTGGAAATTACTATAGCATATAAGGATTTCTTTTCCTTTGATTCAAAAAGAGTTCAGTGCATTGGTTTAATAAAATATGTTGTTATTGGTCTAACACAAGTCCCTGCCAAAACAATGGTCATGGACATTGTGGTAGTAGACATTCCACCTAAGTTTGGCATGTTGTTATCAAGGTCATGGGCAGAAAAAATCAAAGGTACAATGCATATGGACCTAAATTAGGCCACCATTCCTATTTTTTGTGAGCAAAGGAGACTTTATAGAGAAACAAGGATGGCTTACATGGTAAGTGTTGGAAATATTGTCATTTATGGCAAAGGATGTGGCAAAGGAATTGGCATCTAAATGTAGTAGATAATTTGCATCTAAATGTAGCAGAGAAGAACAAAGAAAGAATGCATCTACAGTTTGAGCTACAAAGAGTAGTATCAGTCAAGGAGCAGGGACAAGCAGTGAATTGAAAGTTGTCCAGAGAAAGTATAGGAAGAAAAAGGGCATCAAACAGAAAAAGGATCTGCATTTTCTGTGAATTATATATATATTCTTGATAGAATTTAGAAGGAAGGATAGTAGAGTCCCTGTGGACAACTATGAATCATGGTCTAAAAAACATCATAAACCCTGTTGAGGAATCATGGTGGTAGGATTCGAATTCCAGATGAGACCTTCTTGTAATGAAGAACTGGCTTAGTTTGATATTTGCAGTCGTGGAACTAAATTTGTTCGTTGATTATTTGAAATCCTGCCAAAGATAGACCAGAGTTATAGTGCAATTTAATTATAATAATACATTGAAAAGGCGACGGAACCTTGCGTGGAGGAGTGGAACCATGACCGAGTGAACAGTGAAGGTGGTTTATAGTTTTCATGGCACCACCTATGCGGAGTAAGCGATATTTTAATTTTGGGAGCGATTCCATAGACTATTCGATGCGTGGCATAGGCGGGACCCCTAAAACCGTCGTTTAAAGTGTGCCATCGCGCGTTATAGTTCGACCCAGGATGCCCAACGATATCGTTGAGCACCGTTGATCTGGGAAGGGGTCATCGAGCGGTCATCATTTGTTGAAGGTGCACGAAGATTAACACAGGTACAGCAGACCATCGCACGTTAATGTTCGGCATCGGAGATCGAGCGATATGCATATACGCCGTTGATCTGGAAGCTTGCTAATCTAATGATGATCGGACGCTGGACTTGCGTGAAGTTTACCTATGGTACCATGCGTGTATTTGATTGGCTATCGACTATATTTGTGGGCCCGGGGTCAAAGGTTTACCATATTATTTGAAAGCGTTAAAATGCGAAGGGTTAACTTTAATCCTAAAGTTATGTTCAAAATTGTAAATATATTTATTTATCAATTTCTTCAAATTGATAAATAAATTAAAAAGAAATAAAAGAGGTACGTAAGGGTGCTAAAGGAAATACCATTCAGGAATACCATTAGTAATTGAATGGTTTTGACCCATGGTTTTAATAAAGGCGAAAACTATATAAGTTGATGAGAATTATGAAGAATGGGTGTGCGAAAGGGTTGATAAGAAACGAATCTCTTTCAAAGATATCTGCATGAATAAACTATGATATATCTGAATCTATGGCACACCTGTGAATATGATGATTGATCAAGATCTTTAAATCAGATGATGATTAATTCCTGGTTCAATCGACTGACGAAATCATGAAGAACGTATAAGGGTTGTGAATAAATACTTCACTCTGAAGTATATCCGTATGGAATGGGTAATAGATTGTTGAGTTAAAGACGCATCTCTGAAGAAATTAAATAAATCAGGTATTTTGTGTGGAAGTGGATGAAGTGTGGTCTGTAGTGAAGCTGAGGGTCGAAGCCTTCAGTAAGGGGGTTGTAGCTCCCTTCCAGTAGTAGCTGGTAAACTAGAACAAGGGGTTGTAGCTCCCTTCCAGGAAAGGCTAGTAAACGATAGAAGGTTGTAGCCTTCTGTAGGTGGGTGCTTGCGTGCTGGTATGAGTTTGCACCAGCATAAAATTGTAAGAAGTTTTCTCTATAATAAATATTGAAGACCGAGATTACAGCAGTGGTGGTTTTCTCCCAAATTGGGTTTCCACCTTAAATCCTGGTGTTCATATCTGTTTTTTATGTTCGATGGTTTTTTCTGTTATTTCTGTTCATGCTTAATGCTTATCTGATGCAATGATCTAAGTAAAGACATAATAAGATATCTAGACATACATGTTGGATACAGTACTGTAACATATGGTTTTAAGAGAAAGAAAAGAAAAAAATTGTTCAGCTCTAAATACTAATTCACCCCCCCCTCTCAGTATTTTTCCCATCAATTGGTATTAGAGCAAGGTCCTTCTGAAATAGCTTAGCCGCTAGAAGGAAGATCAAGCAAGATGAGCAATCAAGATGGAACAACATCTATTAGGCCTCTGCTCTTTAACGGAAACAATTTAATCTTCTGGAAAACAAGGATAAGATCCTATCTTCAGTCTCTGGGAGCAGAGGTATGGGCAATTGTTGAAGGAGGATATCAATATCCAGCTACAGTACCAACAGATCCGATGGAAAGAAATAATTATGAAACAAATGCAAAGGCAGTCAATGCTCTATTGGGAAGTCTAACTGAATCAGAATTTGTCAAAGTCATGCAGCTGAATACAACAAAGGCAATATGGGACAAAATCATTCTAAGTTATGAAGGTGATGCAAAGGAAACTCCAAACTCTCAGAATTCAATATGAGAATCTAAAGATGGATAATGAGGAGAGCATTTCCAATTTCTTTTTATGTCTTGATGATATTGTATATCGTATGAGAAATCTGGGAGAAACAATAACCGAATCTACTTTGGTTGAGAAAGTCTTAAGATCACTAACAACAAAATTTGAGTCAAAAGTTTCTGCTCTTGAAGAAAAGCAGGGTCTTCAAAATCTTACTATGGTGCAACTTCATGGCATACTAACTGCATATGAAATGAGAAGAGGAGGACCATCTGAAGTCAAAGAAGAATTCTTTAGAACTTCTATAAAAGGGAAGGAAGTACAAAAAATAGAAGGATCAGGATATATCTCAGAAGAAGATGAGATAAACTTTGTAAAGAAACTTCAACTTGGCACAGGACGATTCAGAGGTAAGCTTCCTTTAAAATGTTTTGATTGTGGAAGAGTTGGTCATTATGCTGCTAAGTGTCCTTATAAAGAAACACATAAAAAGGGGAAGGAAGTAGCAAGAAGGAATAAGAATCATATTAGCTCTAAAAAGAGTTACTATACTCATGAAGATAGTGATGGGTTATCTGATAGTGAGGAAGAATGTGAACAAGATCTGAGACTTCTCATGGCATTTGAAAAATGATCTAGAGAAGAAGAGGATACTTTTTTGGACGCTCTAGAAGACAGTGATTTTCTTAATGAAAACAATAAACTCAAAATTTTCTTAGAAGAGAGAAAAATAATCATAGAAACTCTGAAAAATCAGCTTGAAGATAAAGAGAAACACAATGAGAAATTAGAATGTGAAGTAGTAGATCTAAGAAAAGAACTTGGGAAAGTAAAGACTTTGAATCTTAGATTTGCTAAAGGGTCTGAAACCTTAGATGAGATTATCAAGGTACAACGTTCTCCTCTTATAAAGACAGGTCTTGGATATATCGAAGAATCTTCTCAGGCTTCAGCACCAAATTATCTAAAAGCAGTTACAGCTGGTTTACAACATGCTGCCACTCAGCAAGGGAATAAAGAATCTTCACAGGTAAAGCATGATCATCTCAATTCAAAGAACACTAACAGGAATGTCTTTCAAAGAAACACCAATCAACAAGTAAATTCATATAGAAGATTTTATGATCACAGAAATTTCTTCTTCAATGGACAATGTTTCTCATGTCACAATTTTGGTCATAAAGTTGTTCAATGTGTTGCATATAAAAATATCATGACAAGAGAAGCAAGAAAGAAAAGGATTGATATTGAAACAAAGAAGAATACTTATAACAACTTTTCTCCTCTTCAAAATGAAGTTGAATGTGCTTATTGCAATAACTTTGGCCATGAAGAATCTGAATGCAGGAGCAAAGTTTACCTAAAAGAACATGTTCCTTCAAGCTCCAAAGTATGGAAAAAAAAGGAATTACAGGTTGAAAATTGTGGCATAGCGTTATTTGCAGAAGATGAAGAAAACCAATGGTACATTGATAGTGGATGCTCAAGACACATGACAGGTGACAAAAACAAACTTATTGCATATAGTGCTCTAGAAAAGGAAAAGAATGTTACATTTGGAAATGATACTCCTGCGGTCATTAAGGGAAAAGGGTCTATTTTTCTAAAAGAAAAGGTGAAAGCTAATGAAGTCATGTATGTGGATGGATTAAACCATAACTTGTTAAGTGTAAGTCAAATGTGTGATCAAGGAACTGAAGTTGTCTTTAGTTCAAAATAATGTGTGGTACGTGATCTTGATACAGGTAAAGCAATTATAAAAGGGAAAAGAACTCCAAACAACCTATATCTATTGAAGAACTGCAAAGAACAATGTTATTTGAGTAAATATTTAGAAAATTGGCTATGGCACAGAAGGCTGGGGCATTTGAGCTTCTCTCAAATCAACAAATCAAGCAGACTTAAAACTGTTCGTGATCTTCCCAATATTACTCTACCTGAAAATATCATATGCAAATCTTGCTAATTCGGTAAGCAAACCAAAGTACAATTTAATGCCAAGGAAGGATCATCAAGTAAGCCTCATGAACTCATTCATACTGACATATGTGGACCTATGAGGAAAAATTCACCATGTGGTGAAGAATACTATATCTTATTCATTGATGATTTCTCTAGAATGTGTTGGATTGGGCTACCTAAACCCAAAGATGAAGCATTTGAGAAATTCCAGATCTTCAAAGCACTATTTGAGAATGAATTAGATCTAAAAATCAAGTGTCTCAGATCTGATCGAGGAGGAGAATATACATCCAATGAATTCCTTGAATTTTGTGAACATCATGGCATAAAAAGACAGTTTTTGGTAGCTGGCACTCCACAACAGAATGGTGTTGCAGAAATAATGAACAGAACAGTTCGACAAATGGCTAGAGCTATGCTTGATGATTCCAGAACACCTGACACATTTTGGGGAGAAGCAGCACATACAGCAGTAAACATTCTCAACAAAGCACATGTTCATGTAAATAGTGATAAAACTCCATATGAACTCTGGTATGGTAATCTTCCCACTATAAAGCATTTTAGAATTTTTGGGAACAAATGCTTTATCAAGAATAATGATGAAAAACTTGGCAAGTTTGAACCCAGAGCAGATGAAGGAATATTTCTTGGTTACTCCTCTAGGAGTAGGGCATATAAATGCTACAATAAAAGACTTCGGAAGATTGTTGAATGTATTGATGTTGTTATTGATGAGTCTCCTGCAGCTCCAAAAGAAGAAAGAAAACAACAGATGAAGATGATGATGACACATATCCTTCTACATCAAATAGTAATGATACAAATAGTGAACCCAGTGAAGAACCCAAAGATGATTTGTCTGAAAAGGCTCCATCTAAATATGTTCAAAAGAATCATCCAGAATCTCAAATTTTGGGAGAAAATGGATCAGATGTACAAACAAGAAGGACTCTTGTGGGATCTTCTAGCAATCTGGAATTTCTGTCCACTATTGAACCTCACAGTGTTAATCAAGCTAGCAAAGACGAATGTTGGATTCAAGCCATGAATGAAGAGCTTGATCAAATTGAAAAGAATCACACTTGGGAATTAGTACCAAGACCTCATGACAAAAATGTCATTGGAACTAAATGGATATTCAAAAACAAGTTAAATGAGAATGGGGATGTTATAAGAAATAAAGCTAGACTAGTTTGCAAGGGGTATGCTCAACAAGAAGGTATAGACTTTTGAAGAAACATTTGCTCCTGTAGCCAGACTTGAAGCCATAAGAATGTTTCTTGCTTTTTCAAGCTTCCAACAAATCAAAGTTTATCAAATGGATGTTAAATCTGTTTTTCTCAATGGTGATCTAGAAGAATAAGTTTATATAGAACAACCAGAAGGATTCATCTTGGAAAATGATGAAAAACTTGTTTTTAGACTTAAAAAGGCTCTATATGGTCTCAAACAAGCTCCAAGGGCATGGTACTATCATCTTGACAAATATCTTCATCAACAAGGATTTTCAAAAGGATCTGCTGATAACAACTTATACACAAAAAATGAAAATGAAAAAATATTAATTGTGGTTGTATATGTTGATGATATCATTTTTGGAAGTAATGAAGAGTCTATGAGTTAGAAATTTGCTTCTGATATGCAGCAAGAATTTGAAATGTCTTTACTTGGGGAACTAACATTCTTTCTTGGATTGCAAGTGCAACAAGCAACAGATGGAATTTTCTTATCACAAGAAAAATACCTTAATCAAATCCTAAAGCAGTATGGCATGGAAGATTGCAAACCTGTAAGTACACCAATGATAACTGGATGTAATCTCAGTTCTAGTGATGATTCCCCTATGGTGAATCAACCAGAATACAGATATATGATAGGAAGTCTACTTTATCTCACTAGGACAAGACCAGACATTATGCATGTAGGTGGGATTGTTGGACGATTTCAAGCCAATCCAAAAGAGTCTCACCTTCAGTCTGTGAAAAGAATATTCAAATATCTACAAGGAACTCAAGATTTTGGACTATGATATCCAAAGAATGTTGATCTTACTCTTCAAGCATACACTAGTGCAGATTGGGTTGGAAGTGTTGATGATCGGAAAAGCACTAGTGCTGGTGCATTTTATATGGGGCCTCAGTTAGTATCTTGGTTCAGCAAGAAGAAAAGCTCCATTGTCTTATCTACAACAAAAGCATAATATGTGGCTGCAGCATCATGTTGCACTCAACTTCTCTAGATGATGCAAACCCTACAAGACTTTCAAATCAAATGTTCACCTCCTATCTCCATTATGTGTGATAATACAAGTGCCATTAGTATCTCAAAGAATCCTGTTATGCATTCCAAGACCAAGCACATTCCCATCAAATATCATTTCTTACGTGAACAAGTGCTTGAACAAAATGTGAAATTGGAGTATGTTTCATCCAAAGAACAAGTTGTTGATATATTTACCAAACCTCTACCCAGGGAAGCGTTTGAATATCTTAGACAGAAACTAGGAGTAGTCTCTGCCATGCAGAGGCTCAGGTCTACTTAAATACAGAAGATTAAATTGGGTGTGAGGTGCTGTTGGGCATCTCTGAATGCACAGGCTAAGGGGGAGCATTTGTCATATGAAAAGGATGCATTTTTGGCATTTATAAGTCAACTTGTTATATTATGAAGATGCAACATGATCTCAGGGGGAGCATGGTATTGTCAACTCTTTGCCATTGATGTCAAAGGGGGAGGAAAAGCAACAAAGGGAATCTATAAGACAATCAAAGGAAGAGTATTGCCATCAATGCCAAAGGGGGAGATTGTTGGAAATATTGTCATTGATGACAAAGGATGTGGCAAAGGAATTGGCATCTAAATGTATCAGAGAATTTGCATCTAAATATAGCAGAGAAGAACAGAGAAAGAATGCCACTACAGTTTGAACTACAGAGAGCAGTATCAGTCAAGGAGCAGGGACAAGCAGTGAATTGAAAGTTGTCCAGAGACAGTATAGGAAGAAAAAGGCCATCAAACAGAAAAAGGATCTGCATTTTCTGTGAATTATATATATATTCTTGATAGAATTCAGAAGGAAGGATAGTAGAGTCCCTGTGGACAACTATGAATCATGGTCTGAAAAACATCATAAACCCTGTTAAGGAATCGTGGTGGTAGGATTCAAATTCTAGATGAGACCTTCTTCTAATGAAGAAATGGCTTAGTTTGATATTTGCAGTCGTGGAACTATATTTTTTCATTGATTATTGGAAATCCTGCCAAATATAGACCAGAGTTATAGCACAAATTAATTATAATAATACATTGAAAAGGCAACGGAACCCTGCGTGGAGGAGCGGAGCCATGACCGAGTGAACAGTGAAGGTGGTTTACAGTTTTCATCACACCACCTATGCGGAGTAAGCGGTATTTTAATTTTGGGAGAGATTCCATAGACTATTCGACGCGTGGCATAGGTGGGACCCCTAAAACCGCCGTTTAAAGTGCACCATCGCACGTTATAGTTCGACCCAGGATGCCCAGCGATATCATTAAGCACCGTTGATCTGGGAAGGGGTCATCGGACGATCATCATTTGTTGAAGGTGCACGAAGATTAACATAGGTACGGCAGACCATCACACGTTAACGTTCGGGATCGGAGATCGAGTGATATGCATATACGCCGTTGATCTGGAAGCTTGCTAATCTAACGATGATCGGACACTGGACTTGCGTGAAGTTTACCTATGGTACCATGCGTGTATTTGATTGGCTATCGACTATATTTGTGGGCCCGGGGTCAAAGGTTTACCATATTATTTGAAAGCGTTAAAATGCGAAGGGTTAACTTTAATCCTAAAGTTATGTTCAAAATTTTAGATATATTTATTTATCAATTTATTCAAATTGATAGATAAATTAAAAATAAATCAAAGAGGTACGTAAGGGTGCTAAAGGAAAAACCATTTAGGAATACCATTAGTAATTTAATGGTTTTGACCCATGGTTTTAATAAAGGCGAAAACTATATAAGGTGATGAGAATTATGAAGAATGGGTGTGCGAAAGGGTTGATAAGAAACTAATATCTTTCAGAGATATCTGCATGAATAAGCTCTGATATATCTGAATCTATGGCACACCTGTGAATATGATGATTGATGAAGATCTTTAAATCAGATGATGATTAATTCCTGGTTCAATCGACTGACGAAATCATGAAGAACGTATAAGGGCTGTGAATAAATACTTCACTCTAAGTATATCTGTATGGAATGGGTAACATATTGCTGAGTTAAGGACGCATCTCTAAAGAAATTAAATAAATCAGGTATGTTGTGTGGAAGTGAATGAAGTGTGGTCTGCATTGAAGCTGAGGGTCGAAGCCTTCTGTAAGGGGGTTGTAGCTCCCTTCCAGTAGTAGTTGGTAAACGAGAACAAGGGGTTGTAGCTCCCTTCCAGGAAAGTCTGGTAAACAAGAGAAGGTTGTAGCCTTCTGCAGGTGGGTGCCTGCATGCTGGTATGAGTCTGCACCAGCATAAAATTGTAAGAAGTTTTCTCTATAATAAATATTGAAGACTGAGATTACAGCAGCGATGGTTTTCTCTCGAATTGGGTTTCCACCTTAAATCCAGGTGTTCATATGTGTTGTTTATGTTCGATGGTTTGTTCTATTATTTTTGTTCATGCTTAATGCTTATTTGATGCAATGATATAAGTAAAGACATAATAAGATATCTGGACATACATGTTGGATATAGTACTATAACATATGGTTTTAAGAGAAAGAAAAGAAAAAAATTGTTCAACTCTAAATACTGATTCACCCCCCCTCTCAGTATTTTTCCCATCAGTAAGTAGTAAAGATAAACCTCAGAACTTTCCAATATATGTTGTTGATACTGAACTTGGATCTGTTATTATTTTCAATGAGTTGACTGATGAAGCAGAGGATGAAAAGAAGGCAGAAAATCAACAAATTGTAATTCAACAGACAAAAAATTAGCAAACAACAAATCAGCAAATCAATGAGGAGAAGGTGGAAGGTTGGTGGTTGTTACATTTAGATGGACCAACAGGAAGAAAGGGGGTAGGAGCAGGAATTTGGATCACAACTAGAGAAGTTGAAAGTAAGTTATTTTCTTACAAATTGAATTTTGATTGCACAAGTAACATGGCTGAGTATGAATCTTTAATTTTGGGCTTAGAAATTTTGAAAAGAATGGGTGCCCAAAATATTTCTGTTTGTGTAGATTCTGAATTAGCTATTAAGAAAATTTAGGGTGTGTATCAAACAAAGGATGTTAGAATGAGGGCATATAAAAATTTGGTCATGGACATGTTGGAGAATCTCTAAGAATATTTATTTATTGTGAAGACTAGGGACCAAAACTCAATAGCTGACTCCCTTGCTGTCTCTGCAATTCTATTTATCATCCTTGCACATTACACTGAAAGATACAAGGTTGAAGTTTGTCATAGACCTATTATCCCTGATAAAATTATTCATTGACAAGTTTTGGAGGATGACCAGCAAGTCAAAAACTTTATAGAGCTGAAAGAAGAGTTTGAAAGTACACAAGTAGATCAACAAAACATGCTTGTTGAATCAAAGGGAAATTCTGAAGTGTTACAACTGAAGAATAACTCTATACCCAAAGGTCTCATACCCCTTGAGAATATTTTTGATCATAATTATGTGTTCAAGTCTCCTAGGATACAAGCTGATGATGAGGAGGTAGAGAGTTGTAACCTTGGTATAGTGGTAATGCTAAAAATGATTAAGCATTCAAAGTTTCTTTCAGTTGACATGAGACAAAAATATATTGAAATGATGAAAAAGTTAATAAATGTGTTTGATTGGAGCTATGTTGATTTGAGGAAGTATGATCCTACTATCATCTAGCATACCATTCCCATTAAAGAAAATGAAAATCCTTTCAAGTAGAAGCTGAAGAGGATTAATCCACTTATCATGCCTCTGATTGAGAAGAAAATCAAGAAAATATTTGATGCCAAAATTATTGTTCGAATCATATTATCAAAGTGGCTTGAAAATTTGGTTCTAGTCAGAAAAAATAGTGGAGAAATTAGAATATGCATTGACTTCAGAAACTTGAATAAAGCCTGTTTTAAGGATAACTACCCTCTCTGTAATATCCCCAAATTGGAATTGCTAGCAAGGCATGCCTGACAAACGAATTTTTTAGGAATGTATGCTACAAAAAAAAATATTATCCCTTGGATCTCTTAGATCTGAGAATCTAAGATCCAAATCCAAGAGGAAGTCAAAACCAAGCAAACTAGGTGAGACAAACAAGCCTCTCACACACAGAATGGCACGAAAATGCCCAATAATGGGACTGCAGCAATATGAAAATACAATTTTGGAACTGAAACAAGCTATTCACTCATGAAATGTGTCAAAAAAAACATTATCATCAGTTGGTGTCTCAGCAACAACTTGTACTTCCTTTTATGATCCAAAAGTTGGGGAAAAGCAGCAAAATAAGCCCCAAAAACGTTATTCCCAGCTATTTGTCTAATAACAGAGGAAAATAATAGTGTATCCCTTAGAATATTTCATATGGGACTCACATACCAAATTTGAGCAAAAACAAATCACTCTAGCTAAGGTAAACAGATCTCTCGGTCCCGATCTGGCTCAAAAAGGCCCAAATCACATGACTTAGCTTATGCAAAATTTACTGAAGAATTTATAGCATGATTTTAGAGGGTTTATGATGCAATATGATGGAAATAACATACATGGAGAGTATTACATCAGATCATGGAGAAAATGGAGAGAAAGCCTCTTTTACACATTATAGAAATGACCCGACAAGGGTTTCATGAAGGTACAAGTGCAAAATGTCAGATCTGCAGATCTAGATCTGGAAAATGTAGTCTAACTAAAGATTTGAGAATATACAGCTGAAAAATAGAGAAAATTAAGGAGAATCCTTCTTACAAAGTTTCTGGGAGAAGGGTTGGCCCTCTCCCTGAGAAATAAGCTCAAGATTGAGGGGCTTAACCCTCACACTGCAACGCTGCAAGAAAAGACGTAGTTCCTGCAAAGGATTGCGTTGTAGATGTTGGGAGTACTTTGGCCAAGTGCCAAGATGTGAAAATCTACTCTGGAATTCTTCCTCACTGATCTCCCAGGAGAAATAGAGCCTCCTCCTCTGAAAAACAAGTGCCGAAAGTGGTGTTGTGACCCCTCACTACAACACCATGCAACACAACATTATTCTGCTACAGAAATAGCGTTGTAGCTGAAGGAGGATGTTTGGCCTCAAGCCAGGATGTGAAGCAAATCAGTTCAACTCCTTCAAGAGGCTTTTCAAGAAAGGAGGAGGATTCCTAAATATGAAATCCTTGTGCTAAGCAACACAACAATCTCAACTAAACAGTTGCAGAAAGCAAAATTGTCTTCTAGACCAAAATCAAATCATAAGCATAAAATTGCTATGGCTGCCTTGCCCTCCTTTTAAAAATGTGTGAGCCTCCTTGCCTTGGGACCCACTCATTAGGGTTTCCTTCACCAAGGAATATTCCTCCCACTTGCATTGCACTGTCTCTATGGATGATCTCCTCCTCTCATACCTGCACTGTTGACTTGGTCAAACTTGACCTTGTCCACCTGCATTGGTCCCTGTTCACACATGAGAGTGTAAAATCCAGCTACTGCCTTGATCCCTTTCCACACCATGAGGGATTTTATTCAAATTTTTATTATGCATGGGCTTCCTTACCCATTTATCCAACAAATAAGTGAGATCAGAAAAACTTAATATTCCAATTTGCTGCATGCAAATTTTGGAATATTACAGTCCTCCCCTCCCAAATGTTGCTTGTCCTTAAGCAACTGCAAGGATAGAACTGAAGAGTTGCCTCCTAAGTCATGGATATTAAAATGTATTAGGAAAACACTTTTCCCCAAGTGGATCCTCCATCCCCAAGCAATCATCCATACAAAATGAGTCACCTCCCACCATGGCGACTCCAGAAAATTTTCCTCCACCTTGAGCTCCTGCAAAGTAGGTGGGCTAAAAATTTCACATGGTATACAAGATAGCCTACCCCATGCTATACTCCTCTCCACTTATTATAAGTGTAGAGTATAAGTTGATATTGGGCTGCAAAACATTTTCCCTCAAGTGGAAAGATTAAGACTAGATCCCCAAGAATCTCCTCTCCAATGTTGTGAATCAAGCTGGCTCAAATCATTCAATATGTGATGGATAGGAAGTCATCACCATATGGTATCCCATCAATCACATGGCCTACCTCAAAAGAAAACAAGTGTTTGATTGTGGTGGCCATATCTCCTCCCATGCCCCCATTAGAACATGCAATGCAGAAAATGTGGGAATCCTCTTCCCAAAAGGACACATTCATCCCATGTTTCTCTCTCCCCATCATTCTCTCAATAGAGATAAGAACAATATCAACAAAAAAAATCATGATCAGCATAAAAATAAGGGAAATAATGAAGGTTTCATGAGGTGCAAGGTAGTACCAATAGTTTTCATGTAGTTACAGTGTAGTTTCCCAAACTGCTGCTTCAGAAAATAGTATGGCAAGTTGTTTTCTAATACATGGATAGTTATGTATGTCATCAAGTCTGCTAATTAATAATAAATAGTTAGGTACAATAGTTGATCATACATGTAAGCAAAACATACTTGCCCAAGGTCATATGAGATATGGTTGTCTCCATCATATAGATTGGCCCAAAATTGACCATGAAGCCAAATGGGAAGCTTGCCCTCTTGTGGAGCAATGCACTACATAGAAATGGTAAGAGCATGCAAATATTGTTCTAGACAATCAATAGACGCAACAACAAATTTCTCACTTCCTCCTTGTTTACTAGGTGCATCAAATTTGAAGTGATCCTAGGGAGACTCCATCAATAAGTCCAACCCCCAAGGTGACAGTGATGTTGGTCCATGCAAATAGGCTCTTGCCAACTCATAACTCTATTCTTTGACATGCACAATGTCAAAGGCATTTCCCACAATGCTGCTACACATAAGAATTCCCCCCCAAAGTGGAAGTACCTCTTGATCATCTAAGGCCAAGGAGTATCCCCTTTGCACCATGATAGTGCCATCTCCTACTCCTGCAACATCATGCAAAGTGTGAGAGCAAATCTTCCCTTGCTCTCCCAAGAACAACCAAAGAAAAAAAATATTTTGCTGCCTCCTCATACCTCCATCATACAAATCATGTAGTGAAAACGTAGTGAAGAAGGTCATATCAACACAATGCATCCACATTTTTTGCCTCTCCATGATGCAAGTATCCTGCCACATACCCTTAGAAAGAGGATGATGACCAAACTCTTTTAAGAGCAACCAACGCAGCCAAGCCTCCTGCTGCCCAGTATCATAGATTTGCAAGTAGATATCCAACTTCTTGCTCATAATCCACACCCATCCATCCACATGTGGTTGCCTTCCATCATGTTCTTCCTTAGCACTCTCCCAAGGAAGACTATCATCCTCCCAAATCAGATTTCTGCTCTTGCATTTCATGGGATGTTGAAATGCAACTCCTTGAAGATCCTCTAGAGAATATCTCTCATCAATGTCCTTCTTGAATCCATAAGGGTCCAAGTGTGATGAGGGGAAACATTCTCCAAAATTTTGAGGAAATTTTCACTCCATGATGTGTTGAAGTGCACCTCCCATGAGATCTCTCCATGAGACCTTCTTCCTATCAATGGCCTCCCAAAACCCATAATGTTATGGATCTACTGTAGGTAGAAGTTTCTTTTTGAGTGGGGGAGTGCTCATTGAGAAAGGGTCATCTAGAAAGGAGAAAGGGTTTCTCATTCCATGATGTCTACCATATATTATTCCATCCACCATTGCTTCATGAATGAAGCTGCCATTTGAAGCTCCCATAGAGAATGGGTCCTCCTTTCTTCATCACTTCCCTTATACAGTGTAGTGCAACACTGCAGCTCTAAATCAACAGCATGCAATGATTTAGATCCCTCCATAATATTTTCTGAAATGACAGGAGATGAAAACTTAAGCATACGTCGGTAAATTATGGGAGCAAGAGTTTCTCCCTCAATTATGTTGGATTCCTTCAATGATGAACATGAAGGCTATTATTCCAAGGTTGTGACAGTGCTGGTACATGCTTCCTCAAGTGGTTGTGAGGGTCTCTCTTTTTCTGATCTTCCTTCCCCAAATCTCCTGATCAGCTTTTGAGAAAACTCAGCAAGAGTAGACACTCTTGCATGGCTCAAATGGCTGAACCACCAAGTGTTTGCTTCACCTTCAAGGTGTAGCACTGCAATTTCTACGGCCTCTCTCTCTACTACTGGATGTAGTAGGAAGAAAGCCTCTAGTTTCATCACCCAAGCCTTTGCTGCACAGGTGAGTGATCCATCAAAAGTGGACAATAGGAATCTATTGCCTCTCATCATTCCATGGTTGTAGAGTCTCCTTTCTTCTTCCAGCTAAATGAACTGAGGTAAAGCCAGAGTCTCCTTGAAGGCTCTAGGTTTAGCTTGGTACTCATCAAGTTATCCACTTATAATTTCATATTCCAAGTGTCCTTTATGTCCCTTGTCTTCTCCTCTTTGAGAATAGGAATTTCATGGCTCTTCCTCTTCTTGAAACCCTCTAGGAGTTTCAATGCAATTCTTCATCTGCTTAACCTTCTTGGGGAGGTCATTCTTGGATCTGAAAAGCGATGAGATCAATCTCATTCTCTTCATCATTCTGATCTTTCTCCGTCAGGTAGCTGGATCTCACAGGCTGAGCCAAAGATAATGCTTTGATACCATTGTAATATCCCCAAATTGGGATTGCTAGCAAGGCATGCCTGAAAAATTCATTTTTTAGGAATGTATGCTACAAAAAATAATATTATCCCTTGGATCTCTTAGATCTGATAATATGACATCAAAATCCAAGAGGAGATCAGAAACCAAGCAAACTATGTGAGATAAACAAGCCTCTCACACCCAGAATGGCTGAAAAATGCCCAATATTGGGAATGCAACGATATGTAAACACAATGATGGAGCTGCAGCAAGATATTGACTCATGAAATGTGTCAAGAAACACATTATCATCAGTTGGTGTCTCAGTAACAACTTTTACTTCCTTTTATGATCCAAAAGTTGGGGAAAAGCAGCAAAATAAGCCCCAAAAACGTTATTCCCAGCTATTTGTGTAATAACAGAGGAAAATAATAGTGGATCCCTTATATTATGTCATATGGAACTCACATACCAAATTTTAGTAAAAACAAATCACTCTAGCTAAGGTAAACAGATCTCCCAGTCCCGATATGGCTCAAAAAGGCCCAAATCCCATGACTTAGCTTATGCAGAATTTACTAAAGCATTTACAGCATGATTTTCTTAGGTTTTATGATGAAATATGATGAAAATAACATACATGGAGAGTTTTACATCAGATCATGGAGAAAAATGGAGAGAAAGCCTCTTTTACACATTATAGAAATGACCCGGCAAGGGTTTCATGAAGGTACAAGTGCAAAATGTTAGATCTGCAAATCTAGATCTAGAAAACATAGTCTAACTGAAGATTTGATTATAAACATCTGAAAAATATATAAAAGTAAGGAGAACCCTTCTTACAAAGTTTTCGGGAGAAGGGTTGGTCCTTTCTCTGAGAAATAAGCTCAAGATTGAGGGGCTTAACCCTCACACTACAACACTGCAAGAAAAGATGCAGTTCCTGCAAAGGACTGCACTGTAGATGTTGGTTGTACTTTGGCCAAGTGCCAAGATGTGAAAATATTCTTCGTAATGCTTCCTCATTGATCTCCCAAGAGAAAGAGAGCCTCCTCCTTTTAAAAACAAGTGTCGGAAGTGGTGTTGTGACCCCTCACTGCAACACCCTGCAACACAACATTATTCTGCTACAGAAATAACGTTGTAGCTGAAGGAGGATGCTTGGCCTCAAGCCTAGATGTGATCAAATCAATACAACTCCTTCAAGAGGCTTCTCAAGAAAGGAGAAGGATTCCTAAACAGGAAATCCTTGTGCTAAGCAGCACAACAATCTTAACTAAATAGTTGCAGAAAGCAAAATAGTCTTCTATACCAAAATCAAATCATAAGCATAAAATTGTTATGGCTGCCTTGACCTCCCTTTAAACATGTGTGAGCCTCCTTTCCTTGGGCCCCACTCATTAGGGTTTCCTTCACCAAGGAATATTCCTCCCACTTGCACTGCGTTGTCTCTATGGATGATCTCCTCCTCTCATACCTGCACTGTTGACTTGGTCAAAATTGACCTTGTCCACCTGCATTGGTCCTTGTTCACACATGAGAGTGTAAAATACAGATGCTACCTTGATCCCTTTCCACACCATGAGGGATTTTATTCAAATTTTTATTATGCATGGGCTTCCTTACCCATTTATCCAACTACCAAGTGAGATCAGCAAAATTTAATATTCCAATTTGCTGCATGCAAATTTTGGAATATTACACTCTCCCAAAGATGGACCAAATTTTGCAGAAAATTGTTGGTTCACAAAGGATTTCTATGCTTGATGGTTTTTCAGGGTACAATTGGATACTTGTGCATCCAAAATATCAGGAGAAAACGGCCTTTACCACACCATGGGGCACATTCATGTATGCCGAAATGCTGTTTGGTTTGATGAATGCAGGAGCTACCTTTAAAAGAGAAATGGACATTTCATTTGTTGAGGATAAAGACAATATGGTGGTTATCTATCTGGATGACATAATAATCTTCTCAAGGAGAGAAGAAGATCACTTGAAGCACCTATAAAAGATTCTACTGAAATGTAGAAGGTTTGGCATTTCTCTCAATCCCACTAAAAGAATTTTTTCTTTGAATTCAGGGAAGTTACTTGGGCATATTATTTCTAAAGATGGGATTAATATTGATCCAAACAAGTTCAATGCAATTCAGAAAGTGGATATTCCCAGAAGCAGAAAGGAAATTTAGTCTTTCCTTGGAAAGGCAAATTTTGTGAGGAGGTTTATTCCTAATTTTGCTGAGATTGTAAAAGACATAACAAAGATGCTAAAGAAAGGAGCTTATATAAAGTGGAAATCAGAAGAAAAGCACTCATTTGAGGAGATCAAGAAGGCACTCACTCAAGCACCAGTGTTGATCAACCCGAATTTTTCAAAAGAAATTCTGGTTTTTACATTTGAATCAAAAAATACAATTGTTGGAGTTTTGTTGCAGAAAGGACAATACGGTATTGAGCAGCCCATTTGATTTTTTAGTAGGAAATTAGCTAACTCAGAGATGATGTATAACATCTTAGAGAAGAGAGCTTATGCCTTAGTCAAGGCTATCAAATATTTTAGAATTTACATTCTGTGTTCTCATGTTATAGCTTTTGTTCCTAATGCTGTTGTGAAAGACATTGCAACTCAAGCTGATCCTAATGGTAAGAGAGGGAAATGGATTGCTAACTTGCTGGAATATGATATAGAGATCAAGCCCACAAAATTGGTCAAAGGCCAAGGCCTAGCAAAGCTAATGGCACATTCAAACTTTGACTGTCTTGACATGAACTTAACTGCAAAAATTTCAGAAATTTCAGATGAAGATGAAGCATTGATTTCCATTGAAGAAAAGTACATCATTTCAGATTGGTACAAAGACATTGTTTTTGTCTTACATCATCATAGAGCACCTGTTGAGTTGAAAAAGTATAAGGCAAGATTTGTGAAGCTAAATTCTTTGAGGTATTGCATCATAGATAAAAATTTGTATTGGAAAGATACCGGTGGTATTCCCTTGAATTGTTTGCTGGAAGAGGAGGCTAAAAAAGTGATTGAGGAGTTTCATGAAGGAGATTGTGGAGGTCATCATTATTGGAAGGCTACAACAAATAAGATTCTCAAAGCAAGGTATTATTGGCCTACAATGTTTAAATATGTATACACAAATATTGTTGCCTGCCATGACTGCCAGATTTTTTATGGTAAGAAGAAACTTGTTCCTTTACCCTTGATGCCTATCTATGTTGAGGCACTATTTCAGTAGTGGGGGTTAGATTTTATTGGTTAGATTCATCCATCATCTTCAGGTTAGCATCGCTAGGTTCTTAGAGCAACTGATTATTTCACCAAATGGATTGAAGCAATCCCAACTAGACAATAAAATGATTCAGTTATCATTTCATTTTTGGAAAATAATATATTGTCTAGGTTTGGCTTCCCTATGAAGATCATCATTGATAATGCACAAGAATTCAAATCTAAGAAGTTGATTATTTTTTGTCATCAATATCACATCTCACTTGGACATTTTACTGCATATTATCCAAAAGATAATGGCCTTATTGAATCTTCTAACAAGAGCATTGTGAGGATTATTAAGAAGGTGTTGCAAGAAAATAAGAAGTCATGGCATTTGAAGCTGAAGTATGCTCTGTGGGCTGATAGAGTGTGCACAAAGAGATCAATTGGAACTTCACCTTATGAGTTGGTATATGGATCTGAAACCATCTTTCTTACATCCTTGGGAGTGCCTGTCATGAAGCTATTGCAAGGATTGGGGGAGGAGCCAAATGCAAATAAGAGGAGGATTAATCAGTTGATAGCTTTACAAGAGAAAAGGGAGGAAGTCTATAACAGTAATCAAAAATCTCAAAACAGAATCAAGAAGACATTTGACAAGAAGGTTAAGGAAGAAAATTTTCAAATCCAAGATGTGGTTTTGAAATGGGAGGCCAGGATTGAAGAAAAGGGGAAAAATAGTAAGTTTGAGAACATTTGCAAAGGTCCATTTAGAGTAGCTGCATTTCATGGGAACAATACTTACATTCTGCAGGAGATGGATGGACAACCATGTGCTGGAGGGCCTGTCAATGGTAGGTTTTTGGAGCACTATTCCTCTTAAATTCTGCTGATCATTCATTCCATCATATATATTCTATTTTATATGTTTTTCTGCTAATAAATATAAGTTGATCATCAAGCTTGAGCCCGAGGTGAAGGCAATTAGAGTTTGAAAAAAAGCTTGGCAAATTTCAAAGTTTTTTTTTTTAAGAAGATGGATAGCAGCACTGGAACTACAGGTTCTTTAGTGTACCACAGGGGCACACCATCCCAAGTGGAGCTACTGTTATCACTTAGAAAACATGAAGCATCATTTGCAAAGTCCTATAGGTTAATATGTCAAAGGCAGGGTTATAGGATTCATTTTTCATTACTTGGTGAAGGAATGATTTTCAATTTTTCTTATTTAACCTATCCTAAGGTATAAACCCACCCTCATTTAAATCCTCTCATGTCACATCAATCATAATTTTCTGAAATTTCCCATTTCCCAAGGTTATAACAACGAAAGTGTCATTTTAGCCAAGAAACCACACTTTCGTAGCAAAATACACAGAGAAATTGCACTTTTTGCTACGAAACTGCTAATACTTTCATAGCGAAAATGCCCAGAAATACACTATGAATGCTACGAAAGTAAGGTTTCCTATCTTTCATGTCAAATTAGCTATTATGTGTCAGAATTTTTTTTGAAAAGGATAAGTTAGATGCCATTAGAGTCAGTTAGGGTGTAATATTCCTAATTTTTTTTTCTAAATTAGTTTAATCTATTAAGAAAGGAAAAATATTTTACAACCTGGTTGCAACCCTGTCTTTGCCCATGAGCATGGCATATTCAGCAATTAACACACAAAACAGACTACCCACTATGAGAAACCAGTCCAAACTACACAAAGTGCTACCATATTGCCCGCACAGGGGTGTCGATAACGCTGTCCACTGTAAAGTGCTAAAAAGATAGACTGTAAAACTAAGACTGCTAGAGCTTAAAACTGGAAAAAAAAAACAATCCCAACCCAGTGGGAATCGTGATATAAAAGACAGACACTAATGGAATGACTAAGAATCATGCTGAGGAGAGGTTTCCTCTAGGATAAAGCACCTGTACACCTCCATATCATCTTCTTCCTTTTGCTTGTACGCATCTAGGTCTTCACATTGCTTGGAGCGCCCACCTTCGACCTTCTCCTCGCCCACAAGCACTTTTCGTTTGTCCTTGGTCGCCTGCTGTTGCTGCTTGTCCAATTCCTGAGCTAAAACAAAAGAAGCTCCTATCTGAAGCTCACAGGGATTAGCTTGTTGGGGCTCTTCCTGGAAGACCACCAATATCGAAGCAATGATACAGGGTCTGTTCAGAGAACACTTAAAGAAGAATTGGGTAGTTTGGGAAGTGTTGGAGGACAGATTGACAGGGGAGAGCTGAACATGATTGACATGGTGAAGTCTTCCTCACCCACTACGAGTATTTGGATATCTTCCAAAAATGTAATCCGCGGAGGGCAAAGAGGAGTCTGAATTGGAGGTGGAAGGTGTGCGATGGGATCAGCCCCTTGAACTAACTCTGTGACATCTCATTCGATGTCTTAGACGCGGCATGGCAGAGGGAAAAGACAAAGGCGATGAGGGAGGCGGAATGATAGAGTTGGAGAAGAAGAGAAAATCCAGAGTGACAATAGATCTATTGCAGAGGCCAGTGCGGGAGAGGTGGAGCCCTTCGCCAAGCTCAAGGCAACAACTGAGATGGCTATGTTTTCCAGTGGTAGTGTGAAAGCAGGGATGCACTGCCAAGGGCGAGAAAATTTGCTGCAGTGGAGGAGGAGGAATGTCTATGCCTCGACGATCTACTTCCATCTTTAATCTCTGAGTTTCTCTGTCTCAAGGCTCACCCTTCTTTAAAGTCTCATTACTGTGATCAGCCAAAATTTTTAGAGAATTCTTTACGAAGGATCGAATGAGCAGATTGGAATGATCTCGATCTTGGCTTTGCATTAATTTTGTTTAGTTATGCGCGCTGGCGTGAATTCCTGCGTGATGGATGGTCCGGCTATTACTAATGGCGAAGTCTTGGGCGGCCAAGTTGCTCCCCCACTTTCCATAACTAAGTCCCATCAACCCCTTATCAAAGACTTGCACCCGCATCTGGGAGTAATATTCCTAAATTAGCATGCAGCTAATAGGAATATTAATTTTTATTTTAAAATCTAGGTAGATGAATAAATGGGCAGGGAGGCTCATAAGTTTCTTAAGTAGGAATAAAATCCCTCATAATGTGAAAAGGGATCATGTTAATAACTATATCAAGCATCCACATGTGTGAACAAGGTCTAAAATATGTGGACAAAGTCAAGTTTGACCAAGTCAGCAAAATTATTATATGAGGAGTGGATCCTAAATAAAGACAGCTCAATGTGAATGAAGATCAATCTAGCTAGTCAAAATGAAGACACCTTGAGTGTGAAAAGAGACAATGCATGAAGATCTAGTCAAGGTTGATCCAGTCAATATTTACTAAATCAAACAACATTGTAAATAGATGATCAAGACTAATGGAGACAACGTAATTTTGGTGGAGGAGTCTTTGCATGGAAGCAACCTCATAATTGAGTGGGATCCTTGGTGAGGAAGCTCATCAACTATATAATGGAGGGGATGGCAACCATATGGAGCATGATTAAAGATTATATTTTGTATGTGGTATGTTTAGACTTCTTTTCATTCTTTGGTTGTTTAACTAAGTTTGCTGCACTGTTTAGTGCAAGGGTTTTCTCATGCGGGAATTCCCCACTCTTGCTTGGAGATATTGTTTAAGAAACATGAGGAGAGTATTTTGTGCTACATTTTCCACTATTTGGTGTTAGGCCAAGAAGTTACCTTCAGCAACAGTGCAGTCCCTTTCATAAAATTCATTATTTCTTAAGGTATTGTAGTGGAGTGGTTAAATCCCTTGCATTTTGAGCTGGTTTCCCTGAAGGAGGTTCATTCTTCTCCCCGAAAAGCTAGTAAAAGGAGATACAACCATTCTTTGCATTATCAACCAAATTTATGTAGTGCTTCATCCATATAGCATGATTCAACCATAGATTTGCAGCAAATATTTCATGTATATCATTTTTGCCAAGAAACCCTTGCCGGGTCATCTTGGATCTATGTAAAAGAGACCAGATCTCTGTTTTTGTGCTCTATCGATTAATATATCATCAAATCTGATTTGTCTCTCCATTTTCTGAGTAAAACCATCAATAAAATGTGTTGTCTTTTTCTGCAGTAATTTCAGTTGGTAGCAGTCTTGGGGTCTTAGTGTTTTTGAGTTGTTTTGAGCATGGGAGGCCTGTTTAACTTGGAAAAAGTCATTTTTTTCTAATATCCTCTTAGATCTATGTGTAATAATGTTAGATCTAATGGAATCATGGGATGAATTTTTTTTTTATCCTTATCTTTATGAAAAGTTCGTTTTTCATGCATGTATTGTTGAGTTTTCCCATTTGGGGATATTACAGTGGTATCAGAGCCTTAATATTGGCTCAGCGTGTGTTCTTCAACCATTATGGAGTATTATCATGGGAATGATAAGATCTGCAAGAGAGATCAAATCAAACCCTTATTTTCTATAGGAAAGAGGTTCTCAAAACTTCTCTCTCAAACTCTGCAGGGTATAAGCAAAGACATCAAAGAAATGACGAGGGAAAGACATGGAAGTCCTTCAAAAAGATCTGAAAGATATATACATGAGGAAAGCTCTAATTTCTCATCTTATGGGTGTGAGCATTCGGCTACATCATCATATTTACAACGCTCTATCAGCCACTTGTTCATGACAAAGAAGAAGAAGAAAGGAGATGTGCCAAAGAAGGAGACTCTTGGTGATTATTTGCAAGAGTATGAAGCTCAATCTAAGGGGTTCAAAAATCACTTGAACTTCCAAGGGTTTTGTAAGATCAAGGAGGAAAGAAGCACAAGGAGCAAGTAGCATGGTGTGGGTATATTCTTCATATCTACTTTTGATGGATCACCTAAATGTCCAGCTAGGGCTTGGGTGAAGGAGCTAGACACCTATGTGCAACAACATCAAGTTTTAGAAAAGGAAGCCATGAAAGTAGTAGCTCTGCATCTTGAGGGTAAGGCTTATGCTTGGTGTTTGTTTGAATCTATTTCTTGAAAGAATTAATATACATCTACTTATGCAGAGTTCATTAGAAGAGTAGTGGAAAGGTTTGATGAAAAATCTTATGAAACACATTCTGTGGAGTTTATCAAACCAAATCAAACAAAATTTTTGCATGGGTTGGAAGGGTCCATAAAATCAACTCCATTTTAGAAAGCCATTGAAGGGGATGGAAACTTGTATGATATCTTTCCAAGGGCAAAGTCCCCATTGCATGAAGAGATTTCTTCTCAAGAAGAAGACATGGATATTCTTACTTCAAAAGAAGATCAAGATGTAAGGTCCCTTATTGATGATGAGGTATTTTCAACTATTGAAGAGGAGGAAGAGAAGGCTGGAGATAACAACACAATAATGAAAATATCACATCTAGGACCTCATGAAGACGAAGATGGAGTACTTACTCCAAGGAGAGAAATTTTTGCACTCTTGCAAGGAGTTCCAAAGAATCTCACATATGGAAATCATGGCACAATCCATGTGCAACATGTGCCATCATTAGAAAATGGTGAGATCTTGAAGATAGAAGGAGATAAAGGAGAGGAAAATCATGATATGATGAGGAGCGTACACCCCTCTCTATTTCAGAAGTCTTATGTACAAAGGAGGCAAGAGGATTTGTGCAGTGAAGGCAAGGACAAATCAGTCCACATACATATACATCCTACTCTATATCTTGATGTCTTTTTGCATGGAGGCATTCCCCAAGGGAGACCCCCTGATTGGAAGAAGAATAAAGTGTTCTCTCAACTATGGCAAGCATTTACATATTTTTCTGAGGGATTCTTGGGAGAAGCTAGCACAGTGCAGATAATATTTCATGAGTTCAAAGGAGAGGTAAGCAATTTTCTGAAATGGACATTGCCATCTCCCACACATCAAATTGCATTGGAAAAGGAGAATTTAGAAATCTATGATGGCATGAGCATGATTTCAAATAGCCACTCCATATATTTAGGGCAGCCAATGACATTCTCACACACAAAGAATATTTCTAAACATGACAAGAGGATATCAACACTCTTGCATGCATGAGCAAAATTAAGGAAGTTTTGGAAGACAAGGACTTTCCAAGTGGAGGTTGACTTCCATCTACTTCAATCTTGTCTTGAGAAAGATCAGATGCAAGAGAGGTAGCAAAAGAAAGTTGATAGTACTCCAACTATGACTTTGGCATCAAGCATGTCAAAGAGGAGAGCCATGTTATGACAAGGATTGCATTTCATATTTCTACAACATTGTCATCATTGGGGAGCCTAGATCCTTATTGGGAGTCCCAATTTTTGATGGAATATTCCAAGGACCTTCTCACATGTAAGGTTCTTTATGGGGAAGTGATGGATGGGAGGTATACAGTAGTTGATGGAGTCATTTATTTTCATGATAAAATCTAATTAACTATTGATTCCAAGCTCAAGTATAAACTACTTAATGCAGCCTATGAGATCTTTCTTTCTAAACCCACTAGCTTCATTAAAACATACCATACTATATTAGATGGCTTCATGTGGGTAAAATTCAAAGAGGAGATGCACTCTCATATGAGGAAGTGCATGGATCATTTTTTGGTTGAGGAGGAACATAGCTCTTGGGAAGAGTTATCATTACCACCTCCTTATTCATTGCGTGTGAGAGGGAGATCATCCATAAGCTACCTCACTGATTTGAATCAAGTGTATGGTAAAAATTGTATTTTTGAATATCATAATGTATCTACTATATGCTTGTATCTTCTTAACACTCATGTATAGGGCTTTGCTCAAAGAGGGGGCATTTTTTCTAATGGGCTTCATGGGCCACTTGCAACCATGGACAATGGTGATATTGACCATTCCTTAGAAGATGTTGGAGAGATGATGTACTATTCATGGTGTGATTCATTAACACCAACCATTATACACCTTCTCCAAGCATGCAAGAAGGATGAAGCAGCAAACAAGTGTTGGGAAAAACACTTGTCATATCATATTCTATGGCAGTTGAGAGTAAAACTATGCTAGTTGAACATGAGGGACCATTATCCTTCTCCTTTACTTCATATGGCAGCTAGCATGATTTCAATTTTGATTCCATATGCTGAATATGTTCTTATCTTTGTTGGGAACATGATTGGAGGAGAGACACATTGGTTGGATGTGTCCTTTGGGGAAGAAAATCCCCACACTTTTTTCACTACATGTTTCAAGGGAAGCATGGGAAAAGATATGGCTACCATAGTAGATCAGTTGTTTCTTTATGAGGTAGGCCATATGATTGTTTGGAGCACTTGGGGCATACCTCTCATGAGCATTTAGGAGGAGCTTTTCTATGAATTACCAAGTTGGGAGGTGATTCATTTCATTTGGATGATAGCATAGAAATGGGAGTCCTTCATTGATGATGGAATTCCCCATGATTGTGATCACTTATATCTTGAGGATACAATTGATAAGAAAGAAGGTTTCCACATAGACCTTCCATTCTTTCATGATGAGAGCCATTTGGTTTATTCACCAAAGGCTAACTTGCACACTTGGGAGGAGCCATTGGGGGATAGAATTATTGCAGAATATCTGAAGCAATGTTGGAGACTATTGAATGAGGAGGCCACAAGAGGAGGAGGGTAGATTTTGTAGCACCCTTACAGTTGCTTGAGGACAAGAAAAATTTTGGAGGCGAAGACTGTAATTTTCCTAAATTACCATGCAGCTAATAGGAATATTAATTTTTCTTTTAAAATCTAGTTAGATGAATAAATGGGCAAGGAGGCTCATAAGTTGCTCAAGTAGGAATAAAATCCCTCATAATGTGAAAATGGATCATGTTAATAACCAGATCAAGCATCCACATGCATGAACAGGGTCTAAAATGTGTGGACAAATTCAAGTTTGACCAAGTCAACAACACTATTATATGAGGACTGGATCCTAAATAAAGACAGTTCAATGTGAATGAAAATCAATATAGCTAGTCAAAATGAAGACACCTTGATTGTGAAAAGAGACAAAGCATGAAGATCCAATCAAGGTTGATCCAGTCAATATTGACTAAATGAAACAATGTTGTAAATAGATGAGAAAGACTAATGGAGACATCGTAATTTTGGTGGAGGAGCCTTTGCATGGAAGCAACCTCATAATTGGGTGGGACCCTTGGTGAGGAAGCTCATCAACTATATAATGGAGGGGATGGAAACCATATGGAGCATGCTTGGAGATTATAATTTTTATATGGTTTGTTTGGACTTATTTTCATTCTTTTGCTTTTTAATTAAGTTTTCTACACTGTTTAGTGCAAGGGTTTTCTCATGCGGGAATTCCCCACACTTGCTTGGAGATCTTGTTTAAGAAATCTAAGGAGAGTATTTTGTGCTGCATTTTCCACTATATGGTGTCAGGCCAAGTAGTTACCTTCAGCAACAGCACATTCCCTTTCATAAACTGCATTATTTATTAGGGTATTGCAGTGGAGGGGTTAAATCCCTTGTATTTTGAGCTGGTTTCCCTAAAGGAGGTTCATTCTTCTTCCCGAAAAGCTGGTAAAAAGAGCTATAGCCATTTATTTGCATGATCAGCCATATTTATGTAGTGCTTTAGCCATACAATTTGATTTATCCATAGATCTACAATAGATATTTCATGTATATCATTTTTGTCAAGAAACCCTTGCCGGGTCATCTTGGATCTATGGATCTATGTAAAAGAGACTAAATCTCTGTTTTTGTGCTCTATTGATTAATATATCGTCAGATTTGATTTGTCTCTCCATTTTCTGAGTATAACCCTCAATAAAATACACTATCTCTTTCTGTAGTAATTTCTTTTTGTAGCAGTCTTGGGGTCTCAGTGTTTTTGAGTTGTTTTGAGCATGGGAGATCTGTTTAACTATGAAAAATTAATTTGTTTCTGATCTCCTCTTAGATATAAGTGTAATAATGTCATATCTAATGGACTCATGGGCTACATTTTCTGTTTATGCTTATATTTCTGAAAAATGCATTTTTCATGTATGTATTGATTAGTTTTCCCATTTGGGGATATTACATAAGGTAATGATCAAGGCACATAGTCAGGGCTGAAGTCATCATCACCATTTTAAGCATGTATGGGTCATCATTATGTTATGAATGGTCAGCGAACTTCAAAATCTTTCCAAATCGTGTCATTTTTCATTATCTATTCCTTCTTTATGTGTTAGTGAGCTTTGGAGAGCTATTTCATTGAGTCCAAGCTGTGGCTGGTTTCTTTAAAAGGATTGCAGATATCATTATCGAGCGAGCAGAGAAGACATTATCAAGTGAGCCAAAGAAGACTTCAAAGAACCATAGCTGAAAAAAGGAATACAAATAAAGGTGGCCATTGTCTCAGATATGAGCCATCAAATATGAACATGATAAATGAAGACCCAATAGGTATAGAAGTATTTGGAAGGATATGATGTTTACATTTTTGTGAAAGACTACAAGGCTTCCATGTACAATTTTCCAAATAATTTGCACTAAAATTCAATGGAAGAAAAACTAAAGTGGGGATGATGAATCTCACTATTACACTAGAGATCATTACAGCAGCAACAGGGATTCCAAGAGGACAAGAAAAATGGTTCAAAGGGTTCAAGTTCAACATGGAGGAGTGAAAAGAGTTTATCAAACCAAAAAATAGTGAATTTGACCTTACAATTGCCATTCCAAGGAGCTGCATGAAAGACAGTTTCTCAAAACTAATGCTCATTATCCAGAAATATTTCACATATGAAGGAAGATATCATAAACTCTATTCTTACCATTTCAAGCTTCTCCTACACTTTTTTGGTAAGATATATCTTGACCTTCCTTTCTATTTACACAAAAGCCTAGAAAAAATGGCAGATAAAGTTCAATAAAAGTCTGAGGGAAGTGAAACCTCACTTTTTCATCATGGCTTGATAAAATTGTTGGTTGTTTTTCATCATGGCTTAATAAGACTAGGAAGAGATTGGACTTCATGTCTATTTGTTAATGATTTTGAAATGGATACCATTACCCCTAAGAAAAGTCCTAAACCTATAGGGATACCATCACCTATAGTGGTAGAACAGAGTGAACCAATAGGGGCAGAGAAAAGTGAACCAGTCATGATGGGAACATAGCAGTTGTAGAGATTTGATACACTGATTGTTCCACCTACAAAACAAAAGTCAATAATGATCAAACCTGCAAAACAACATAAATTTATGAGTAAACAAGGAATAAAAAGGATTACAAGGATCCAAATAGTAGCTAAAGGAAATTTATAATACATACTGCATGCCATTGATATTGAATAGACTCCTATAGTTCAGGCTAAGGATATAGATGAAGGTGGACAAAAACTTAAGAAAGCTAAATCTGCAAAGAAGCTGAAATTTGAGGGTGAGGATACAGGTTTTATGTTCCAGGAAAGGAAGGCCATGACAATACATGCAATAAAATTGTTGGAGAGTAGTAAAGAGGTTCATCCAGTTGTTGATACAGTTAAAGCACCACAAGACATTATTGATCTTTCATCACCTGTAGAAAAATATCCAGTCAGCAAGCCGAAGAAAGGAAAGGAGAAAGTCATTGAAAAAACAGAGTTTGAACTCCTTGAAGAAAAGTTGAGGTTATCTAATCATGAAATTGTAGTTATGAAGAAGGAGGCAAGGAGACATAATGTCCAAAAGGTTTAGTTTGAAAAAATGAGAGAGGTTTGGGAAGAGATGGTTGATATTGTATCAAAGACTCTATAAAACACACAAAAATTGATCAAATGGACTATGCCATTGAGAAAAGAGGTGAAACATGTCAGAAAAATGAATATGCACTTGAAATATACCGAAAGAAAGCTAAAGGATCAAGTTAAAGACCTCCAAGAACAGCTAGAGTTGATCCATGAGGAGCTGTAGAAGAAAGCTCTAAAAATGACAGTAGTTGAGTAGCCAATAGCTCAACTCATCATCAATGAGGAAGTAACACCTCAAGACTCCTAGTTTGAGTTGGTTTATATTTTTAAAGTTAAATGGCATGTTGGAAAAAAAAATTATACGACTATAAAGTTCATTTTTGAAACTGAGAAAAAATCTGGAATTAACACAATTTTCCATAGTTTCATAGCATTTCCTAGGCTTGAAGCCAAGAAAATGCCACGAAACCACCTGTAGCTTTCTTTTTGAATTTATAACCACTTTGGGGAGCTTCCAAGGTGAGGAAATGATATGGAGGATGTGTAAGGGCATGATGAACATAATGTAAAAGGAAAGAGGCAGAAATTTTGATGGCAAAGGTAATTTTTTGTACGCTACAAAACTGTCATACTTTCGTAGCGTGTTGTTTTGAAGGTTTATGAGCCGGATTTTGGGTAGTTTTTGGTAGGTGGACACTTTCAAAAGGTCAAGTTACTTTTCCAACAATCATCCAAGACTTGAACACCATGAGGTAAAGACAACTCATCAGCCAAACCATTTGTTGAAGATAAGGACTTGTTTTCCTAAAAAATAGGGTTTGTTTCTAGATTTGGAGGAGGGTAGTCAAGATTTCAAGTAGTGATGAGTTCTGTAATAGCTCATTCAAACATGTGAATCATTAGTTGTCAGATGTATAACTGTTGAAAGAGATAAGGTAGTTGGGGTAATAACTAGTTGTTTGAGTCCTATTAGGAAAAGGACTATTTAATAGAATAGCTGTCATTTTCTCATGAAAGTAGATGTTTTCTTGTTATGCAAGGTGTCATTAGGAAAATTTCGATGAATATAGCCAGGAAGAAGATCATATCTCATGTAACAAGGTCTATTAAAGGGCAAATATTCGAATTTGTAATGGGTTGGAGATTTTTTGGCAGTACTGCAACTTGATGTAATTTGACTATTTTCAGTAATACAAAGGACCTTTTCTTGACCAACCTAAGATTCTCATGGGGTTTTTAGTGCTTATTTGATATTTTTTTTTATGAGTACCATTTTCAGTTGTTGTCATCTTTAATATTCAGAATTCATAGGTGTATGCTCTGACTTCATTTATTGATGAAAAGGCTATGTTATTTCATGTTTCATGTGTGATTTACCTCTGCTAAAAAATCTTACCTGCCTTAGATTCCATGTCAAGATAAATTACCACTGAACTAACAAATTTTTTAACTCCATAAGCCCAATGATTGCAGACTTATACTCTTTTCAACCTACACACGTCGCAAGCAAGTTATTTTCCAAGTGGAGTTAGCCATCTAGTTTCATCATAATCAAATATCATTAACCCCTTTGACAGAGCCCTCTCAAACTGAAGAGGCTAAGCTTCAGCTACAAGTTGGTTTGAAACAATTACTTGAATTTGTCAGATTAGTAGCCAATAAAGTGAAATTTTGTGATAATAGAAGGAAACATTCATTAGTGGCACCTTATGCTCCTCGAGATAAGTTGCATCAATATTATTAATAAAATTATTTACTGAGTCCATACCATTGAAAGTGGGATATTCTCTAACCTTTGTGTCAGTCCAATTGAATCCTTTGACTATTGCACATCATCGAGTGTTGACCTCATATCCTCCTTAATTCCAATCATCCCATCAAACTTCTGATCCAACCTCTCAGCTCTAAATACTATGCCAACTAATTGACCCTTTTGTTGTTGAGTTGATATAATCTTCCCTCTCCCTTGTAGTCAGTTGGTACAACTGGTCCAAGAGTCCCGACTCTTCCTTATCATCTATTTGTTTGATGAATAGTGGCCCTTGATAAGTATTTAGGGGTTGTATTACTCTAACCCCTTCTACTTCAAAAGTCACCAGTTCTTTTTTAAAATCAATCACCACATAATTCTCGAAGGCCCAATCTATTCGAAGAAGTGCTGTATAGGGATATTTATCTCCAATTATATATATTACTTCAAAATCTACATAATTATTGACCTTTTCAATGTAAAATCTACATCCTCTAGTATTCCTACTAGAAGGATGAAGGATTGGTTTACAATACATAATTGAATTGGTGAGAATGCGAGCATGGGTCTGCCCAAGGCTTCCCACATATTTCTTGGTAAAATATTGACGTCTGAGCCTAAATCTAACATGGTATCATTTATTTGGAATCTTCCAATCTGGGCATTAATCCTAAAATCCCTTCCTATTCATATTTTATTCCTCTGAATCCTTCTTGAATGCATTCTAGTAAATTGGTAGAGATTATTCCTCCCTGATCTATCTCCTCCTTGATGGCTAACTTCAGACTCTCATACAATTTCCTAAGTTTTCACTCATCATTCACAATGTGTAGGAATAATATGAGCCATTATTCTATGGTATGTGGAATATTTGGGCCCTTCTCTTTCAAGGTCATTGTATGTAATCCTTGTGGCTCTTTACTTGGATGTAACTTGATGGACGCTTCTACTGCTTCTTTGTAATATTGCTTCTATTGTTCATGATTATATGAGTTCTTCGGTGAGGGAAATATTATAACATTGGGTTATTCTACTGCTCCTTCATCATCCCTGGTATTTTCTCCTGCTTGAGTTCATATATTGATGCTTGAGAGAGGGGCAGTTTCTGGCACTCTTGGTTGCACATTAATTAAATTTTACCCACTCTGTTTATTGCACTCCACCTATATTTTAATCAATTCTAGGTAGTCTTCTGTTGCATGCATATTGACCCTGCATTGAGAACACCACAGTATTCTCGGTAGTGCATAATCCCACATGACAGGAAGTTCTTGGTTGCAATTGTGATATCGCATGGTACCTTGCCCTCCCATCCTTACCCCCCTTGTTCGTACTCCTCCTCATCCCCTAGAAATTTCATTGACCCGATATGTCGTTTGATCCAATCGATCAACCAATGCATCAAATGCCATACATTGGTCAATGTGATGAGTTGGTGAAGTACACAATTCAAAATAAGTGTTGTTAGGGACATTTTGAGTATTTCTGCAAAATGTGGCAGAGATGTGGGAGATTTCCATATGATCTACAAATCTCACATTAATAAGTTGGTGATGGGTTTTGATGATTTTGAAAACTATGGAATTGTGTTTGGCCTTGCTATATACCCTGTGTTCCTATCTACACAAATCTTGTAGTAGGATGGGTTCTAGAGAGCCCCACTAGTCTAGGTGAAATAGTTGAGCCCCAAAACCTCGGGCATTGCACGACTAGATGAACCTTAACTAAGCAATGAGTACACCATACATTTAGTGTCGCAAATGGCGTTGGTTGCATGTATTTCAACTTTTCTATCAAACTTGTGATCTGACGTTGAAGACCTAATATAGAGGGGTCCTAGATTATTGTTTTTTCCTCGATATTCACATGATTATCCCACCATAGCTTCAATCCTTGTTTCCTATTCTAAATCATCTTATAAAGTGTCAATATTTTTTTGGGTCAGCGTTGTGCGGGTAGGAGGAAATAATGCTTTGATAAATTAGTCCCGTTGGTGATTTGGGTCCGTGGGATACCTTGGTTTCCCAATTGCATCTTTAAATATCCACATAAAATGCATGGTTTTCTCCCCTTATCACTATTTAATTTACAATAATTAAAACAAACCTTGCTAGTTTGTCTGAGGAACCTTGAACTCCTACACAAATTCTCTTTTGACATCATCTACTGTTGGGTTTTGCTGTAGATCTGACCACTTGATGGACCATATCAAGGCTCTCTCCCCGAGAGTGGTTTGAAACTCAATTGATTTTGCAACATCTGGCATTTGGAGGGCCCTTCATATGATCTCAAAAAAATACCAGTGTTGTTCTTCATCATCATTTCCGTTTCTAGATAACTCAGGGTATCGGGTGAACTATCCTGCGATACATAATTGAGCTTGAGGAAGAAGTACAAATCCTTGTGATCTGACTGTGATGATGCTTGTGGGATCTTAATAATATTTCCAATTCCACTACCACTAGTACTATATTTATATGTGGTATGCACACTATGAACTCTAATAAATTTAATTAACTTCAACAAGAACTTATTAGGATTGTGATAAAGTACCAGGGGAAGGTTGGGGGAGATGCTACCTGAACATGAGGAGATCGTATGGCCTTTGATCTTGGATGCATCATTTTTCACAAATAAACTTATTAAAATGACATTCATGTCATCATCCAAGTCTTCCTTTGAACCTGTTCATTCTATTCTATTTGACATTTCTACTTCTCCAGATCGGGATGGGCCCCTATTATCCTCTTGATTTTTGACTGTTGTGACATGCCCTTATTTTCTTGTCGGTATCACTACTATTTCTTATTCTATTGGCGTTTGTAACACCACTCCTGCTTGGTGTATATCCTTATGCTTCTTATTGATTTCCTGCATTTCCCTCTTCCCGCCATCTCTTTGCTATTTTTTCTCTTTATATAGCTTCTAGATCACTAGATTTCGTGAAGTCATTTGCGTCCATTTCTTTGATTCCTTCATAGCTTCCTATTCCATAGAATCCATACCTCAAGATCCTTCCTCTAGTATGGGCTGTTTAGGTTCCATACTCGATTTTCTAAAACCAACACACTTTCTTCCACCATTAGAAACTTAATCCACGAAGGCATTTCCGTTAATTGCTTCCCCTGCAACCTTGATCTAAATATGTCCTCAGCCTTAGAAAAACACTGATGAATTTTTGTATAAAACTCAATAATATATCCTTCTAGTGTTGATCTAAAATGACTGTATTATTTTTGTTGTGCTAAGTGTCTTTCAGTTTTAAAAACATATGCATAATCAATTCTTTAGTTTGCATAAGGTTTAAGTAGTTCGATCATGATTTATAGATGATTTTTAGTGAATTAGAAGCATAAAACAAGAATAAATAACTTTGAACAACAGTGTAAAAAAAATAAATAAGTCACCACATGAAAATTACACAACAGGCATGATGAAGCAGTTCATCCCTCCTGGGCTACATCTGCTGGTCCAACTCCCAATGGCTTGTCCATATTTCATTATGCTCAAAATTATTCTATTACATGTAGTTATAGTGTTGTAATGGCTATTTTATCTGCACCAATGGCTCTAACATTCTCCAATTAGTGAAAAATGACTCTTCATTCACTGAGAATGGGCACAAATTTGGAATCCTACACTTTTGCCCAGTATCTCTTAGGAAAAATCCACTAAAAGTGGAGAACTCTAGTTAACTAGAGTTAAAAATAGCTTGGCCACCAATTTAGGTGTGCCCCCTAACTGTTCCACTATTTAAACCATGCACTTAATGTTGTGTTTGGTTGGTGGCCACATGCGCACCCCTAAACATTTTGTTAACGTGGTGGTTAGCGAAACTCATGGTAGGATCTCCAGTTTAAAGCTTGAACCATGGTTGTTGTTGTCATTTTTAGCGCTAACTGCACAGAGGTTAGCATTTTTTATTGCCATGTGATATGTAATGCGGGGACTGCTAGCGAGTTGGTACCATCGGCAGTTCCCAACCCCCAACCATAATTGCATTACATGTTAAATACAACCGGACACCATAGTTTGTTAAGAACCAATGCATAGCGTGGATGGCAAACGGTTATGTGTGCTCAGCTGAAGGTTAGGGTGTTGAGCCCTATGTCCTCCAACAAAATTTTAACATACCATTTTAGGGACACATGGTGGCCTTAGGGCTAGCCACATGGCACCCTGTAATTAGCTGTTCCAAACCATACCCAAAATAGTACAAGGACACTTGTCAACCTCCGATTGGTCCAGTGGAAGGAATATTCCAAGGAATATTCTATTTTTTGATGAATGTACATCCACTTTGTTGACTGTGCATCCCAGTCAAACTTGGTCAAACTATTGTAATTTTACCTATTTGGCATTTCAGAACGCAATATATTCCTCATACGACATCGGTTTTTCTAACTGTTCGCAACACAGGATTAGGAAGAAGAGATCTACGCAACCATCCTAGTTTCAACCAAATCCTATAAATTTGATTTTGAGAAACATTTATCAACTCCTAATAATTCCTCCCCATTGGGAAGCTTTTGGACCTCAAAGGGCTTGATTACCTGTTCAGTAGATGAGGGTATAGATCCCTCACCTTTTCAATCTCCATCCATTTTTCCTTGCTTGGTTTAGTGCCTTTGAGCCCAACTCGAAGGTAGTCAACACTTCCCCTCTTTGATGCTCTTGTCCTCCTATCAAGAATTGTATCTTCTTTGAGCTCATCAAGAAATTTTGGCAATAAATCTTCAATAGAAGGTAGTTGAACATCACTTCCTTGATCATCGATCAAAGCTGGCTCATACAAGCGTAAGTTTTCAACATTAACAACTGAATACATTTTCATGTAAGAAGGAAAGTCAAGTTGGAATGCATTATTACCAAATTTCTTTATGATATTGAAAGGACCATAGTGAATGGATTTGATATTTTTACCTTCCCCTTGCATCCTTTCTTTGCTAATGTGCAACCATAACTCATCTCCCTCTTGAAACTTGTGATCAACCCGATGTTTGTCATGCCTCTCTTTGTATTTTCTTTGAATTTTCTCAAGTTGTTCTTAAACTTGTTGATGTATAATCTAAATTTTCTCAATGAAATTTTAAGCCTTATCAATATCACTATGGCCATCAATTGCAACATCCTTCCCAAAGATGAATTCTAATCGCAATTTTGGCAAACACCCAAAGCATACTTCAAAAGGTGAGGTTTTTTTTGAAGAGTGCTTTTTCCGGTTGTAAGCTTTTTGAATGTAATGTAGTTGTTCATCCCACAAATTAGGATGTTTGCTGCAATATCCTCCTAATAGATGCAAAATCATTCTATTCACCACTTCGGTTTTTCCATCTGTTTGTGGATGAAAAGTGGTACTCTTTTTCAACTTTGTGTCCATCATTCTCCATAGATTTGACCAAAAATTCCCAATGAACTTGGAATCCCTGTCACTAACAGTAGAATTTGGAAATCCAAAATGAACCCAAACATTTTGAAAATAAAGTTTAGCAGTTTTTTCAGCAGTAATGGTTTTCTTACATGGCATAAGTATACACATTTTACTGAATCTATCCAGAACTATAAAAAGATAATCATGTTTCTTTCTTCATATAGGTAGACCTACGACAAAGTCCATGGAGATACTCTCTCGTGGCCTTGATGGTACCGGTAGTGGTGTGTACAATTCAAGCTTCCTATTACTAGGGTTACTTGTTGCACAAATAGAGCAACCTTTTATAAAACATGACACACTATCTATCATGTGAGGCCAATAACAATACCTCTGTAGATGCACCATTGTTTTGCTTACCCCAAAGTATCTAGCAATAAGAGAAGAATGAGCTTCTCTCATGACACTTAGCCTCTCTTCTTGTGGAATACATAGCTTTCCCAAATGAAACAACAAATTTTTATGCATGTTATAATATTGTTCTTCAACTCGATTCCCTTCACTCAAACTACCATACACATCTTGAAAATCAATGTCATGTGCATATTGTTCTATGTAACTCTCATGTATAGCAAAATCATTTTTGAGTAAAGTAGAAGCACTAATGATTGGTGTTGAAAGAATATCTGCAACTTTAATTAATATACCTTTTTTGTACCTTATAACCAAGTGCAATTGTTGAAGAAATCCCATCCACCTGAAATGTCTTGATTGCTAAATTTTTTTTTGTGACTGCAAGTACTGTAATGGTTGGTGATCGATATGTACAATAGTCTCTTTACCCATCAAGTAGTGTTTCCACTTCTTGACACTTTGTAACAACACATATAGTTCTGTGTAATATTTAGGATAATTAGTCACAACACCATTAAAGGTTTCTGAATGAAAGGTGATTGGCTTACCATGCTGTAAAAGTACTGTGCCCATGGCATAATTACTAGCATCGGTTTGTATCTCAAATGGATGTCTCAAATTTGGTAGTGCAAGTACTGGAGATGAACTAATCTTGTCTTTTAAAGCTTCGAAAGCTTGTTGTTTTTTTCCTCCCCATTGGAAGTCTTTCTTCACACTTGTCACTGCATGCATAGGAGTTGTGATGGAAGAAAAGTTAGCAATAAAATTCCTCCAATATTGAGCTGCACCAAAGAAATTTATTACCTCAATAACTGTTTTGGGTGTGGGATAGTTCACATTGGCCTCCACTTTAGAAGTATCAATCCTTAATTATCCTCCTCCTACAATATGTCCCAAATAGACCAAAGAAGTCTTTCCAAACTCACACTTTCACATTTTAAGAAACAATTTCTCTTTCTTCAAAATATCAAGCAATCTATTCACATGAAAGACATGATCTTCTCTTGTTTTGCTGAAAACTAAAATGTCATATAAGTACACAATAAAAAATTCATCAAGGAATGGTCGCAAAACATTATCCATAACTCGCATGAAAGTTTCCACTGCATTACATAAACCATAAGGCATAACTAGCTACTCAAAGAGTCCTTCTTTGGTTTTGAATGCAATTTTCCAGATATTACTTTCTGCAATTCTTACTTGATGATATCCACTTCGTAAATCTAACTTAGTGAAAAAAATTTCTTTTTTCCTCTGATCAAGAAAATCATATATTCTTGGGAGTGGGTAACGAATTTTTACCATAATCTTATTCAAAGCTCAAAAATTTACACACATGCGCCAAGTCCCATCTTTCTTTGGTATCAAGACCATGGGTGAACCACATGGCGAGGTGCTTGGCCTTATGATTCCTTTATCCAACATTACTTTTATTTTCCTCTTTATTTCAACATTATCCATTATCGACATGTGATACATACCGATGTTTGGAAGAGGACAATCCTGCTGCAGCTGAATCTCGTGTTGAATTTCCCTTTTTGTAGGAAATTCTATTGGCTCCTGAAATATCTAATGATGTCCATTAACCACATCATATAAATATGATTTCAACTTAGGATCACATCCTTCAAATGATTCATGATTAATATTAGCTTTAGGCTTAATCATAAGAAGAAAAAAAATCTTACTTGAATTTACCAGCCTCTTTACTTGTCCAGCGTTTACCAAAGCAATGTTTGTCTTCTTGTGGTGTGCTCTAACAATGAACTCCTTGCCATATTTTAGTAAATTATACTCGTTATCATGGCGATAGAAGATTGATTTCCTATCATACAAGTAATTAATCCATAATACAATACCAGTTATGTCAAGTGGAACCACATCTAATTCAATTGTGTCAACAAAGCTTGCAGTGATTGCAAACCTCAATATACATTTCTTCGAAACCTCTTGATTTCCATCCTTACAAATCTAACCCAATGGATATGGTATCAAGGTTAATATTTTTGACCAAATCTTCAGAGATTAAGTTTTCTTGTGACCCACTGTGAAACAGTGAATCAATCTTGGCATGCTTGGATATGACCCTCACATGAAACAATTCTATTCTTTTATCTTCATTTGCATTGTTTATGTGGCAGTTTGATGTACTGGTACTGGGTTTAGTTTCAATTTATTTTCCCTTCATGTTCTTCAATCCCATGGCTGTAATTTTAGTTTCATCACCTGAATCAGATCCTAAATCATGTTGAGATGTTGCAGAAGTTTTTTGTTTCCCTTTGTTATTGGGTTTCATTGGCCTCAATTCAGGATGTAATTTCCAACAATGATTTTCATCATGGCCTTCTTTTGAAAAAATTTTACAAGTCACTTTTTCTCCCTCTTTCTTAATAGATGCATTCTTTTTGTTTTTACTTTTTGAGGTCTTTTCCTTAGCTTTACCTTTAAAAGGTTTCTTTCTACCCTCTTCAGAAATATTATTCCCTCTAGCTTCTAGATGTGTGGCTTGAACAAAAACTTCATCTAGACTGCTGGGGTTAAACATGAGAATAGTATGTTTTAGGTAGCTATGTAAGCCTCCTATGTACTTTAGCAAAGTGTCATGGCTCTGCAAATCCACCCCTAATAAAAGAGCTCTTCTCCTAAATTCTTGGGTGTATTCTTACACATTTTGTCCCTTTAATTGCCTAAAGTTCTACCAGTTCATGATGGCTTTCTGCCTATGAGCTAATGGATAAAAAATGTGTTTAATAGCAACAATAAGATCTTACCAACATAGAATAATCTGACCATGTTTTTTTATTTCCTCCTTTGCCTTGGCTTCCCACCAAACAAGTGTTGCATCTTCCATTCTCAAAGAAGCTAATTGAATTTGGGTATCATCATCATGAAGGTTTTATATTCTCAAATAGACCTCCAATTGTCTAATCCAATTATCTAGCTTGTCTGCATTTACTTCACCATTAAACATTGGTAATTCTAACTTAACATCAAGTTTTAATAAAGGATATTTACTAGTGCTCTTGGAATTGTGTGGCTGATGTACTGAAGAAGAAGTAGAAGTTGATGATGACAATGATGAGGGTGAAGATGAAGGCTCTCCATTGCCTCCATTTCCTCCATTTCCCTTCTTTGACTTTTCTTCATCATGTTGACCTCCTGAAGATCCTTGTCCTTCCTTGTGAAGTTTATATTCTTCTCCTTCCAGTCTCTCATTTCTTTCCTGATAAATAATTCTAACCATCTCATTCATGTCAAGGAATGCTTTCCTGAACACTCTTTATTCCTCCTTAGGGTCAAATTCATCATGAATTTCTCCTTTCTCATGAGGCATGCTTCATGGATCTTCTGATTCTTTAGGAGATGAAGTAGGTGGTGGAGATTGTGGCAATATTTCTCTCCTTTTCTTTGGATCCTTTTGAGACCCTTCTACTTCCACCAGTTTACCTTCTCCCATTTTGAGCTTGAGCCTTGCAAGCATATAAAAATTGCAAACAGTTAAACAATTCTTTGCACTAAACAACACTAGAGAACAAACTCTAGCTCTGATACCAATCTGATCTAAAATAATTGTATTAGTTTTGTTGTGCTAAGTTTCTTTCAGTTTTAAAAACATGTGCATAATCAATTTTTTAGTTTTCATAAGGTTTAAAGAGTTTAACCATGATTTATATATGATTTTTAGTGAATTAGAAGCATAAAAAAACCATAAATAACATTGAAAAATAGTGTAAAATAGAGAAATAAGTCATCACATGAAAATTACACAACAGGCATGATGAAGCAGTTCATCCCTCCTGGGCTACATCTGCTGGTCCATCTCCCAATGGCTTGTCCATCTTTCATTATGCTCAAAATTTTCCTATTACATGTATTTAAAATGCTCTAATTTTTGTTTTATTTGCACCAATGGCTCTAGAATGCTCCAATTAGTTAAAAATGACTCTTTATTCACTCAGAATGGGTGAAAATTGGGCCTCCTACACTTTTTCCCAGTATCTCCTAGGAAAACTCCACTAAAAGTAGATAAATCTTGTTAACTGGATTTAAAACTGGCCTGGCCACCAATATAGACATTCCCCTTAATTGGTCCATCATTTAAACCATGAATTTAATGTTGCGGTTGGGTGGTGGCCACATGTGCACCCCCAAACCGCTTGTTAACGTGGTGGTTAATAGAAATCATGGTAGGAACTCCAGTTTAAAGCTTGAACTATGGTTGTTTCTCCCATCATTAACACTGATTGCGTGGAGGTTAACATTTGTTATCACCATGTGATATGTAATGCGGGGACCACTGACGGGTTGGGACCATCGGCAGTTCCCAACCCCCAACCATAATTGAATTACATGTTAAATAAAACTGCACACCATATTTTGTTAAGAACCAATGTGTAGCGCAGACGGTAAATGGTTATGCGTGCCTGACAGGAGGTTAGGGGGTTGGGTCCTGCAGCCTCCAACAAAATTTTAACATGCCATTTCAGGGACAGGTTGTGGTCTCAAGGCTAGCCATATGGCCCCATGTAATTGGCTCTTCCAAACTATACCCCAAATAGTACAAGGACATTTTTCAACCTACGATTGGTCTGGTGGAAAGAATATTCTCTTTTTTACTGACTGTACATCCACTTTGTTGACTGTGCATCCCAGTCAAACCTGGTCAAATTGTCATAATTTTACATGTTTGGCATTTCGATCAGAACACAATATCTTCCTCATACGACATCGTTTTTTATAACCATTCACGGTGCGAGGATCGTGAAGATGAGATATACGTAGCCATCCTAGTTTCAACCCAATCTTGTAGCTTTTAATTTTGAGAAAAAATTATGGACTTCTGATCAAGTGTAGTCTACACCTAGAAGTATATAGCTTGGGTCATATCGATGTCCAATCTGTAGAAATTTTAATAGAATTATGTATTGCCTATATTCTCTTGATCTAACAGTTATATGCCATTGTTAAACTAGGATTCTGTATTCTCGTGAGCACCTTCGTCAGAATATCTGCATTCTGATCCTCTGTGGGAATGTATTGAAGCAACATGATATTCCACTACACCCAATCTCTGATATGATAATACCAGATATCTACATTCTTAGATCTATCATGAAACACATGATTAATCAAGATTTTAATGCAACTCTGATTATCACAATGAATCACTGTAGGATCTAAATGAGAACCAAACAAACCAACCAATATCTTTCTCATATAGATAGCCTCACATGCAGCTTGACTTGTTGCCATGTATTCTGCTTCCATTGAACTAAGTGCAACGAATCTCTGTTTCCTGTTGTACCAAGAAACAACTGTAGATATGATACTGAATACCCCTCCTGATGTGATCTTTATGTCCGTTGGGTTTCCCACCCAATCTGCATCCATGAAGCCATGAAAATTCACCTCATCTGTCTGTCTGTACCATAAGCCATACTCAGATGTTCCCTTGAGATATCTCAAGACATGCTTGACCACCTTCCAAAAGAGCTTCGTAGGCTTAACCATCATTTTACTAAGTTGGTTCATCGCATAACATATGTCGAGTCTTGTATTTACTAAATACATTAGCGAATCCACTAATCATTGATAGACAATAGCATCCACTACCTCTCCAGATGTAGCGTCCTCTTTCCTCTAGTTTCCTGGAAGAGGGGTATCCATGGGTTTGTAGCCCTCCATGTGAAACTTACCCAGTATCTCCCTTGCATACTTCCTTGAGACATAAAAATTTCACCATCTGGCTGCCACATTTCCAATCTAAAGAAATAATGAAGGAGGCCCATATCCTTCATCTCAAACTCCTTTGCAAGGTCCTCCTTGCATGAGTGTATCATCTTCTCATCACCAGTCAATATTGAATCATAAACATAAAGAAAAATGATTAAAAGCCTTCCCTCCACCACAATCTAGTATAGGTTTGCATTCGCCTCACTCTTGGTGAAGCCAAGTCTGGTGAAATAGCTGTCGATCCGAGTATACCAAGCATGGGGTGCTTGCTTCAGCCCATACAACGCTCTTTTGAGTCTGAAAACATGAGACTCGTTGCTAAAGATCTTAAATCCCCCAGGCTGCTCAATGTACACTTCTTCCTCAATGATCCTATTAAGAAACACAGTCTTCACATCCATCTGATGAATGTGCCAACCCATCTGCGCTGGGAGAGAAAGGATGGTCCTTATGGAATAATACCATGCAACAGGCGCAAAGTTTTTTTCATAATCAATCCCATAAATCTATGAGAAGCCCCGGGCCACAAATATGGCCTTGTATTTCTCAACAATCCCATCAACATCTTGCTTTACCTTGTAGATCTATCTTGAACCTACCACTAATTTATCAACCGGCCTTGGAACAATTTCCCAAGCATTGTTTCTGACATTGGAGTCATACTCCTCAACCATGGCATCTACCCATGTGGGCTCCTGGACTGCTTCCTAAAAGGAATATGGACCAGTCACAATACATTTTCTCATGAGAGCCATGTATCTAGTGAATTGGTCAGGAGACCATCTATGTCTGTGCTGTGAAGTAGGGACCCCTACATTCTGTTCTGCATCAAGCTTCAACCTCTCAGCTTGTGCGGTACACCTTCTGTGAGTTCTGATGTTTGGCTCTCCATGAGTGGACTCCTCCACTCCATGAACCTCCTCCTGTGGTTGATCCACATCTAGAGGCTCATATTTGGGAACCAAAAGCTTCTCCTCTGCTTGCAAGTCCAACTCCCTCTCAAGCGACAACTTCATGGATTTCTCCTCATTGAATTTTATATCCCGTCACACCACAGTCATTCGACAGTTTGGAAAATACACACGATAATTACGGGGTGTTTATGTGTACCCCATAAATATCCCAACTTCTGCAATCAACTCCAACTTCTTCCTAGCATTCTTGGTCACATGCACATAAAGAGATGAGCCAAAAATCTTAAAGTGAGAAACATCTAGTTTCTTACCAGTAAAAGCTTCTTCAAGTGTACTCATTCCAAGTACACTATGAGGACAATGGTTGTTGGGAAAAAATAATTGACTGTCATTTAATTTGTCAACCCGAGGGTTTCGTAAGCTTGTGAAGCATGAGTGCACTATATGTGCTAGAAATTATCTTTCATTTTAAATCAATCTAACTACATAATAATGAAAACCAATTCATCTAATCTATGAAATCAAATAATGAAAATGGAATTCAACTAACCTATGAAATAAAGTAATGAAAATAAATAAAACAAATTCAATAGAAAATATAGCATGCAAACACACTTGTAAGAATTGAAATTTTAATCTAAGAAAGCATTTCAAAGCATGCAAATAAAAAAAAATAATCTATATTTAGTTACTCCAGCATTCAATATGAAGTGTCACCTTATTTGGATGACGTTAAGTAACCAACTATACCTAATGATCTATAAAAACAAGTAAATTATGCAAAGGGAAAAACTCAATAATTGCATGAATTAAATGCTCAATAATTCAGTTCAGAATCATCATCTCGAAATGGCCTTTAAGAACATCCATTCATACAATTAATTGATATTTTTAATCTAGGAAAGAAAATGAAAAAACAGTAAAAGAAACTATATAACTGTGAAGTCTTATTGATTAAAACTTAGTTCAATTTGAAAATAGGAAGATATATCCTCACGAAATGTTTCAGAAGAACAATGATTACACAATTATTCTAAAACTAATACTAATAAAGCGACTAAACTTTAATCTATAAAAGCAAGTAAATCTCACACATTTTAGGCAGCTGATCTAAAAGATGCTCCATATGTAAGAAAAGCCAAGTCAAAATTAAGGAACATTCATGAGTAAGGTGCCACAATATAATTCTGTATTCAAAGCTTGAGCATAACGCCAATTTTACACATGATTTGATAGGAGAAAGCTTCCCCTATTTCTACAAAAATATGAGAAGCTATCTCATTAATGAGAGTCCATGAATCTCTCCCTATATCTCTAGAGTTATAATCCAAATATAAAGTGATAAGGCACATGTCTTCTTAGAGTTACAATAGAAATAGGAAATGATACACATATCCTTGTGATCCCATGATCTTCTCCATCCAAACTCGAATTTTTCCTTAGGAGGCCACATAAGAGCCTTTTGGAAGCTTCTTTTTGACCTACACATGGAAACAAACTCATTCCACTTGTTACATATAAGTATGTGCATATTATTTTCTAATTTTTAACCACAAATTTACTTGAAAATAATAAGAATTAATAAAGTTTGGAAAAACATAAATGTAACCCAATAGTGGTAATGGTAAGGTAAATGTAATGAAATGGAGGTGGAGTGAAGGTGATAATATGGAAATGTAAGTGAGAATGTAATGGAAGTAAATGAAAATTTCAAGGCCCAACATACTACCCAACTGAAGCTATTGCATGTCCTTATGCAATATATTACATTAATTCTTTTTTATCCTTTGAGCTTTGGCTTAACTTTGCATGATATCATTTGATAATTTCATACTTCTGCAAAGTCTTTTAGTTGAATTGCAACATGGTTGGTTCTTGTGTTTCAACTATATTTTGTTGTTGCATTCAATTTTGATCTTTGAATTTTTCATAATGATAATTTGATTATTGTTGAAAAGTATATTTCTATTGGATTGCATCATGGTTGGTTCTTGTGTGACAACCATGATTATGTTTGTATCCAATTATCTTTTTGAGTACTTTTGAAAAGCCATTGTATGCTCATAATAATAATGTAATAGTTAATATCTTTTGGAAGTATGTGGACCTTTGAATGTGGTATGAATGTGGAAAAATTGGAATATGAATGTATTCCGCACCCCCCCCAACTGATGGTATTCGGAATTTTATGAAATGTGGAAAAGAAGTGTTTTTTTCCAAAAATTATCATTCTATCTTTTCAAGGAATTCTATGGTAAAAAGTTAGAAAATTACATACCTTAACTTACCCTTGGGAAATGGATGAGATGCATGTGTGGAGGTTGTGAAATTTTCGTCATAATCTTCTTCATGTGGTTGTACAAGTTATGTATAAAAGAGTCAAGATGAATTTTTATTGCTTCTACTAAAACTGCTGAATTTGTTGCAAAATGGTGCTAATTCTATAGTTGTCCTATGATTCTACAGTTGCAAAATGGTGTTGATATGTTGTGGCTGCATATATTCTTCATTTGCTTCAAAATGCTGAAAATTATAGTCTTCATGTCTTCAAGACTCATTGGCATAATTCCTGCTATGTGAATAGATGTTCTAATGTCGAGCATAGCAGGAAATTGTTGACTTAGTGGCTATTAATGGATGCCACTAGTCAACACGAGAACTTTCACCATTGATGACAATGAGAGTCAAGATGTCCAAACACATCTTGCTAGTTACGAATAATTTTGTTGTTGTCGAGTACCTATAATATCTGATAAACAAGAGACATTAATGTATTCCCATTTGTTCGTTAGCAAGAAGACTTGCCATTAAGGCATGCAAGCCTCAAGGTGTTTTTGTAAGGATTTTAGACTCAAAGGACAATGGACTCAATAATTTGCATTGAAGAAAGGTTTATTTGCGAAATGAAAATGATAGGACAAGGAAAATGGAAGATGAAAATGGAAAATGACAATGGCCAATAAGGATGTAAGTCAACTTATTTCTTTTATTTGTGGGTTAGGAGTGGACAAAGAGCAACATAAATTGTATGTGAATAAAGGAAAATAAACAACTGACTCTTGTTGGGAAAATAAATGTGGCTTGCTTTGAATTGCTTGGTTGGATTTATAATTCAAAAGGGAGGAAAAGTAATGGTCTTGATGGATATGGACATGGACTTGTTCTTATGTTCCTCATGAAATTGGTCCTTTGAAGACTAATTGTGTGCTCAATTATTTTTCTTCAATGATTATTCGATAATCCCAAACCTGCAAAAAAAACTTGGCACTAAAACATAAAACGTGAATGTGTTCAAAAACAAGTGATCAATTCCTTTCCGATACATATGTAAAATATTTAATGCCAACTGAAACATATTAAGGAAAATGAAAAGTGTTATATTCAGTCCAATTCATGATATCGATAACAATCCATTTTTAATAAATAACCATGAAAAATAAATCAACTCCTTGTTGTCAGATGACTTTATGCAATGTGTTCAGTAATATGATTAGCATCACAAAGATTCCTTGTGTCCTGCAAGTTAAAGCTTCATAGAAAAATACACAACAATAATATTTTTAATGTTCAATATTGAGAAATCATCTAAATAATCTTCCAATTGTTCTACAAGTCATTATTAAATCTGTCAAATTGAATCGTTATTTGTGTTACAATATATATATATATATATATATACTATTTTATTTTTATTTATTTATTTATTATTTTTTTAATAAGATAATGTTTTTGGAGATTTCATGATCCATTTAAATCTAAAAAAATTAAAATATAATGATGCAATTGGTGGATGATCTATTATGTTGGAAAAATGCCAAGTGGAATTGAGCATGTGAAATTTGCCACAACTCTCTCAACTGTTTTTTTATTATTATTTATTTCTTAATCATGAGACACATATGGAATGAAACATATATGTGTCTGAAATCAAATTGGACTCTTAGACCACTTTCCATGTGGATTAGTGTTTTTATTAACTTGGATTCTTCTGCTTTCAACTTACCATGTTTAAACAGTTCAAAACAAATCATTTTTTCCTCACGTAATCTGCAAAACAGAGCTCTGAATAACCATGAATTTCTCCCAAATGGATGCGAATTTCAGCAAATTGTTATAGGGTTACATAATTCACCCCATTCCTGAAATAGCCCATGTTTGAATTTTCCTAATTCGCCTTTGTTTGCTTTAAAAATTCATTTTAAAATAAGGTTTTCTTAACAATTATGCATTTCTGGCAATTTTGTTTTCTGGCAATTACTTCTGCAACAAAATAAAATTGTTGTGGTTTGTTTTTTTTTATTTGCAGGTTTTGATGTGTAATGACTTGTCTCTCACATAGAAGTTTAGATCGATCTCCCTCATTCTGATTATCTGCAATGGAATCTGCAATCTTCTCTTCATCAACATTCTGCAATCTTATCTTCATCAACAGTTCCTTCATGCGATACACTTTCATTGTTTGTCTCTGCAATTGAATATGCAATTTTCTCTTCATCAAAAGTTTTCAATATTCTCTTCATCAACATTTTCTTCATCTGATACACCTTCATTATCTGTCTCTACAACTTTTAAAATCGGTTTCTAATAATTGTTGCTTGAGAAAAATCGAATATGGAAAAGAGAAGGTTGGTTTTTTAATTACAGTGCATGGGTCTTTGCGTGGATTGAAGGCCTGCACATATGTGTAAGGCCAAGCCAAAGGCTAGCCTCACGCATATGCATGGGCCTCCTTTCCATGGGCCAATTTGTTTTTTTATTATGTTTTTTTTTTTTTGAAGAAAAATTGTGCACATGCAATTCAGTAAATTAGAAAAATATTGAAACGATGCAAAACATTAAAATTTGCAGAATTGAAAAAAAAAGGATCATGACTCAAATGACGATTTTCAATAGAATTGTAGAGCAATTTCAAGCAAAATTTTTAACGAATTTTTGAATTTTAATTTCTAAATTGACTGATCTGATTTTCTAATTTTCCTGATCACAACGAGGCGCGGGAAGAGAGAATACTAGTTAGCTTCGTCAAATAAATTCATATTTTCACAGACAAATTTTATTTTTGATGGTGACTAAAAACAAATTGATTCTTACTGCATCACTAAAATTTATTCAAAATGAATTAATCAACGTTGATTATTATTACTATTATTATTATTTTTAAACAAAATAAAAACAATTCTAAAATTCTAACTTTTTATTTTTTGTTTTTCCTATCTATCTAAAAAACTATATATATATATATATATATATATATATTCATGCTTCCAATGAAGCAATTTACAGATTAGAATATTTGAAATATTCATATCCAAACTTGAAAAATGTACCTGATTTTTTGTAAGGATATGTGAAATCGACTTGACCTTTCGATTATCTGCAAGGATCTATTGAAGAATTGATGAATGTTGTGGCGCAATCGCGTTTTAATACCATTCCTCAATGTATTCTTTGGGCTGCATTCTAGAATCTTTGCACATAAATGGTTAGTAAAAGAAAAAGCAAATAAAATACACTCTAAAAGCCAGTTCATATGCACACTTCCCCGGCAACGGTGCCAAAATGTTGGGGCAAAATAATTGCCTGTCATTTAATTTTTCAACCTGAGGGTTTTGAAAGCTTGTGAAGCATGCGTGCATTGTATGTGCTAGAAATTATCTTTAAATTTAGATCAAACTAACTACAGAATAATGAAAACCAATTCATCTAATCTATGAAATCAAATAATGAAAATGAAATTCAACTAACCTATGAAATAAAGTAACGAAAAGAAAGAAAACAAATTCAAAAGAAAATATAGCACGCAAACACACCTGCAGGAATTGAAATTTTAATCTAAGAAAGCATTTCAAAGCATGTAAAGAAAAACAACGAATATGTATTTAGTTACTTCAGCATTCAATATGAAGTGTCACCTTCTTGAGATAATGTTAAGTAACTAACTATACCTAATAATCTAGAAAAGAAAGTAAAGTATGGAAAGGGAAAAAATCAATAATTATATGAATTAAATATATTCAACCATTTAGTTTAGAATCATCATCTTGAAATGACCTTTAAGAACATCCATTGATACAATTAATTGATATTTCTAATCTAGGAAAACAAATGAGAAAATAGTAAAAGAAACTATATAACTCTGAATTCTTATTGCTTAAAACTTAGTTCAATTTGAAAATAGAAAGATTTTGTTCTCACGAAATGTTTCAGAAGAACAATGATTACACAGCTATTCTAAAACTAATACTAAGAAAGAAAATAAAATTTAATCTATAAAAGCAATTAAATCTCACACATTTTAGGTAGCTGATCTAAAAGTATGAGAGATGGTAAATCTAGATGCTCCATATGTAAGCAAAACCAAGTCAAAATGAAGGAACATTCATGAGTAAGGTGCCATAATCTAATTCTGTATTCAAAGCTTGAGCATAAATCCAATTTTACACATGATTTGATAGGAGAAAGCTTCCCCTATTTATACAAAAATATGAGAAGCTATCTCATTAATGAGAGTCCATGAATCTCTCCCTATATCTCTAGAGTTACAATCCAAATATGAAGTGATAATGTACATGTCTTCTTAGAGTTGCAATAGAAATAGGAAATGATACACATATCCGTGTGATCCCATGATCTTCTCCATCCAAATTCGAATTTGGCCTTAGGAGGCCACATAAGAGCCTTATGGAAGATTTTTTTTGATCTACACATGGAAAAAAACTCATTCCACGTGTTAGGTATAATTATGTGCATATTACTTTCTAATTTTTAACCACAAATTCACTTGAAAGTACTAAGAATGAATAAAGTTTGGAAAGACATAAATGTAACCCAATAGTGGTAATGGTAAGCTAAATGTACTGAAATGGAGGTGGATTGAAGGTGATAATATGGAAATGTAAGTGAAAATGTAATGGAAGTAAATGAAAATTTCAAGGCCCGACAATGGTTTTGCACATAAACTGCAACGTTGCATGCTTCTGCCCACAAGTGCATTGGTAGGCCCTAACCATGTAGCATTGCTCGTATAGCACCCACGATCATTCTATTATTCCTCTTTGCGGCCCCATTTTGCTATGGGCTATGAGGCATTATGAGTTCTCTTCGAATTCCTTCTTTGCTACAGAAGTCTTTGAATTCGTTCGAGATGTATTCTCCACCATTATTTCTCTGTAGAGCCTTCAATTTCTTCCTTGAATATTTCTCAATAAATTCCCCAAACCCACATAACTATGAAAATGTTTGATCCTTATTCTTCATGAAGAAGATCTAGCATTTACGAGAAAATTAATCAACAAAAATAACATAATACCTGTGTTTTGTTGTTGAAGAAACTGAGAATGGTCCACACATGTCTGTGTGAACTCTCTCCAGGATCACCGAAGCACGGTTCTCCTTTTCATGAAAGGTGAAATTTACATACTTCCCCATGGTGAAACCCTTGCACTAATCTAGCTGAGCAAGTGTTCCCATTGGAAGTTCAGTAGATATTTGTTGAATAACTTTCAAAGCTCCATGATGAAGATGGCCCAATCACCTGTGCCATAATTCACCCTCTTGACTCACCACTTTTTCCACTTTTCCCATCATGGTAGCGCAACGTTATACCTCTAGCTTGTAGATATTCTTGACTTGAATCCCTATCCTCTTGGCTTTACCCATTGTTTTATGTCACAAAAAATCTTTTCCATCACTGAAAACAACGTCATAGCCTCTGTCCTCCAACATCACGACTGAGACCAATTTTTTCTTCAGACCTAGAACATGCATAACATATTTCAATAGAAATGGTTTACCTAACTATCTCTAAAAGGTAATGGTACCAATGTCGGTCACACTGTATTGTTCATCTTCACCCATCTCTATATGCATCTGGAGATCTTTCTCCTCTAAGTAACTAAAAATATCCTTATCTCCCGTCATGTGGAAGGAATCACCATTATCAAGATACCACATTGATCCCATTTTGCTTGATACCAAGCATGCGATCAAAGAGAAATCAAGTTGAAATTGCGAGGCAAGGGCCTCACCAGCTATAGCTCCAACAACCTTCTTGTTATTATTTTTCTGTGGGCAGTTAGTGGTGAGATGCCCATGTTCGTGACGGTGAAAACACTTCACCTTGGACAAATCCAGCTTCTTGCCTTTAGCCTCAGATTTTGAGTGGAATTTTTTTCTGTTCCCTTTCCTTGCATTGGTAGCCAAAGCACAATCCACTTCATCATCATGCTTTGATGAAGAGCCATCTCTGGTGTTCCTCTTGAACTCCTCCTCCACTAGATCTTACCAAAGTCGTTCCCAATCCATCATTTTTTCCTTTGTATTGACAGATTCTTGATAACTATGCCAACTCTTAGGAAGCCCCAAGAGAACCAAGCTCACCAAACCATCATCATCAACCATGATTCCTACACTCCCCAGTTCATCTCGACATTGGACAAACTTTGTGACATACTTAGGATTCACAATATTGTCAGCTCTTCTCCAATCGCTCTGATCTTAGTTTATCCTTCAACACCAATTTCCTATGGTCGTCGTTGCTTTGGAAAAGATCCGTCAAAGCCTTCCACATAGCATATGGAGTGGCTTTCCCATGAATTATTGAGACAATATGGTCTCGCACACCTTCCAATAGAATCCTTCTTGTCTTCGCTACTTTCTTTTTCCATGCGTCAAGTAATGCAGCATCCATCGAAGTGGGCTTAGGAACATCACTGTCGATGAATTCCTTCAAGCCATTATCTTCAAGCACCGCCTCCATCCTGTCCTTCCATGAAATGTAGTTCGAGCTTCCCTCAAGTGCATACTCTAGCCACAAACCATTGAAATACATTCTGATGTTTACTCAATTGTCGCAACAAGAAAATCTTGCAGCAAATTCGAATTGTTTCCACCAAAAAACTCAGCTACTGCTTCAATATTGAAATATTCTTTGATCTGATACCATTTAGAAATTTTAATACAATTATGTAGTTCTTGGATTCTCCTTATCTAACAATTATATGCCACTTTTAAGTACAAAATCCTTCTATTAAATCTTTGCGGAAATTTAATCGCCAATTGCAAACACATGAAGAAAGATCAATCACACATAACACAGATGTTTTTACTGGAAAAGAATAAAGCTAAAACCCCCACTATCATATATTATGTATATATCATGGATCCTGAAAAAATCTCATACAGAACTCTAATCCAAGAGCTCTCAGTACAATATACAATCGTCTCACATTGTCATACAAAAATTGGCAAATGCATGCATCAATTTACTGCCTCCTGACATTCTGCCTCCACTACGTAATACCTGATGTTTAAGAACCCCTGAATGAATCATTCTTGCCTTCCTTTACTGTGCAATACTCATAGGCACATCCAATGTGTGTTTGGTTGCATGTGTGCACCCACTAATGTCGTAACTGATAGTCAAACTATCCCTTTCACCTATCTCTCAACTGGGTGTCCACTGGATCTGACATGCATGTAGTTAACAATAGTAAATCTTTAGGTTCATGTGAGATCACTCTACGTGAATTAATTTAATATTTAATTCACTGATCTCTCACTAGTGTACCCTTAGTTACAACTAGTTACAACTAGCACAACTGAGTTTAACTCACTTAACTAAGTTAAACTACTTTACAAATCACATAACTACACATCCAACTCTATTACAACTTCAAATCATTTAGTTACAACTAATTTCACTTTAATGTCCCACCAACCAAACTTAGAACTCGTAATTCCTTCAGTTAACAGGTTTGCCACATCAGTTAACTGAAATCAAGTGCTTCAAGAGAATAGATTAATATTTATTGTCCAATTATTATTAAGAGATAATAATAACTAGCATGCATTCTATTTTTAAACATGCTATCTATAAATAGACTTCGCCCATGTGTATAAAAGTAGAAACTCATCTATAAATAGAATTTACTCACCATTCTAAAAATAGACTCCCTCTATAAATAGAATTTTCTCAACATTCTAAAAATAGACATACACCTAAAAATAGCCTGCGGGCCACACCTAGTGTAGTTGATTAATTTTCAGTAGGATCATCATCTTGTTGAATCTCAACACAATCGATGTAGTTCTAAGAATTCTTATTGAGTCCAAGCAATATGGGATCTTCTTTTTCCACCAGAATTCCATTTTATTTGTAGTATCTACAACTAGTTGTAGAGCTCTTCTGGAAATCTACACCCAAATATCTCTTATTGGTCACTACTTGATTATGTATACAAGACTTGATCCTTCAAGTTTCCTTCTCCTTGTCGTTGGAGTTGATCTCATTGTGAAATGAACCGATCATACCACCAATATTGAATCTCTCTCTTCAAAATACTGGATGTCATATTCCGACACCATTTTATATTTTAGGCCCCTAAAATGAAACCATTTTTTGGCTAAACATAATAACAGGTTTGAGACCCGGGTTCAGGCACAGGGGCCAACAAAGCTCTATTGTAATCTAGCAAAACACCAAAATTTTCATCTTACCCAAGACTGGGCAAGGATTCTCACCTGAGGTGTGTCAAGACCTTAGTTAGACGGGGGAGTCAAGAGTTAGTATCAAGATACCAACCATAGATCAGAAAAACCTTAAAGCATTCTCAAAACTAAAATGCACATCTTCATCTGCAAGAAGCTATGAATATTATTAATAAAAGAGTACTTAAATACCCATATTTAAAAAAAAATTTAATAGCTAAATAGCCATACAATCATAGTATAATGAATAACCATTCAATCACAACACAAAAATCCCATAATTTCCTCTTTTCATTATCTCCTCTAGATAACATTATATTTGGTGTGGCATACCTTTCACATAGTTTATATCAATGATTGAAAGATATATGATCACATAAGAGAATCGTTACAGAGTGGTCCTAGTCTCTGCAACATAATCTTGTTGCTCTCCCTCTACCTCTATGTCTTATTCTTTGTCCTTCTTTCCTTATCCCACCATGCCCATGTGAACTACCAGTTTCTCCCACCTCTTTCCTCTCTCTTCTATCTCTGTTGCTTGACTGTTTTCTTCTCTTTCCCTCTCGGTTTTATCAATCTTTCTCTCGCCCATCGTCCTAAACTCCTATTTCTATCCCGGTTCATTCTCCATCCTTTCCGCAACTCTCCAATGGTTTTCCCACAACCTTTCATCATTGTATCCATTCAAAAAATGGTTTATCCTTTCAAAAACTAAGGCCCCAACACTAACCCCTTTTACACCGAGAGATGCTCACAACTACACTACTCAACATTGTTAGGAACATGCTAAAAATATTTTTTCAACACATATATATGCTTTGAACAGGGGATAATGTCAAGGTCTCAGTATTGTCAATATTTATTCCTCCTTATTACCAAACTAGCGCTTTTAATTCAAAATGAATTTCCACATGATTTCATTGATATCTAGATGTAACAACAAGAATAATAAAGGAAAAAGTAATCATAATAGAGGAAAATCAACACTAACGACAAAAATTACATTGGTTTAATTATAAAAAGTAATGATGTTAGGATGGTATAATCATGTATTATTATGGAAGGGTGAAGTGTGTATTGATTGGATGAAAAAATCGGGTGGAATCATCATGCATAATTTTAATGATGCACTCTCCCCACCCCCCTTCTAATTGTAACAACTATCCTTAGCATATGTATGTACTATTATAATGTCACTTCTTAAGTACCAAATCTACAAATAATTAACAAAAGATACATACCCGTGCTTATCTTACCATTATTATATCATGGGACTGTATGACTAAATGTTGTGAAAGTCACTTTGTGGTACAATTTTAATGTTGAAATTTTATTAGTATATTGTTATGAATAATTATACTGCAAAAAAAGTATTGTATCAACACAGAGAGGTTTTCTAATCTTGTTCATATGTTCAGTTGTAACAACAATTAAAACTTAGGCTAAAATTATATCAGGGAAAATTTTAGGGGCTAATATTCGTAGGTGGGCTAATTTTCCATGTTTTTTCAAAAAAAAAGATTCACCAATTTCCATTTATTTGAAAATTTATTCGCCCAAATTTTGTAGTATGAAATTATTTAACCCTAAAAATCACCAAAATTATATATATACTAATATAAAATAATTAAAAACCTAAATATTTTTACAAAAATATCACTAAATTTTTTACAATTGACATATTGGGGATTAGTAAGATTCGCCAAGGTTTATAAAATTTAAGATAAAATTCCATCCTTAAAATTTCCCCTGACTTAGATATGAACCAATAAATTCAAAAGAGGATTTGTAACAACAAATCTTGGAACACAAAAATTATAGAAAGAAGATTATTGGAATTCTTTTATAGAAAAAAAAAGTGTCTTGATCACTAGCAAGATGGTTTTTGATCATCAAAATTATTCATTAGCACCCAAAGGTTTTTTCACCATTTAATATTTTATTAATTTTTTTTTTTTTTGTATATATATATATATATATATTCGAAAAAAACTAACTAATTGGTAGCATAGGGGGATCCTTGTTTGCACCAACAACTTGAAGGTTTGAAATTGTAGCTGAGACAATATTTACAAATGAACCCTTAGAGGTGGGAATTTTACACAACTTGAGATGATTTCCATTCACTAGAAAGGATATTTGAGAATTATCAATGATTGTCAATTTTATAGTCCCCTTGTCAATCACTGCTTCTACTTGATAACAACCTAACCACTTGGTTTGGAACTTGCCTTTAAAATTCTTGAACCTCTAATCATAGGGAAAAGCCCAATTGCCCTTCTGAAACAACTTATTTTTAATAAATGTATGGCAACACCTAGCTCATTGTTTTTGAATGATATATGTTCATTTCTCAACAACTAGGCATTTTTCATCCAACCCCATTAGCTCTTTCAACCTATGCTCTTGGGTTGTAGTTAAATTTGAGTCTACTTCAAAGGAATTCCTTAATTTTTTAATATCAAAGTCAATGGTGAAGATAGGATTCTTACCAGAAAATAGTTCGTAAGAGGAAAATTTTGTGGTATTCCTCCAAGGGGTCATGTGGCCCGTAATACCTCAAAAAGTATCTCCACCTAATCTTTTCTATGTCCCACCACAACTTTTGTAAGAATAGCTTCAAGTAATTTATTAGTACTTTCCACCTATCCATTTTCTTGAGGATGATAAGGTGAGGTAACTCTATGATGGAATCCATATTTCGTCATAACATCCTATATTATCTACGAGGTGAATTGTGATCCTCCATCTATTACTATTTCTCTAGGCACTCCAAACTGAGAAAATATTTGTTCAAATAGAAAAATATACAATAGCATGATCAATTACTTTGATAAGTGCTATTTTTTCCACCCACTTGGTCACATAATATGTATAGAGAAGGATGTAAGCATTTTTATGAGATGGGAGATTAATTATTCCCAAAAAATATAATGGCCATTGCTCAAAAGCTTCCGGTACCAGCTAGGGCTATATCGACATCTCATATGATTGTACTAGATAACCCATTCTTTGATAAATATTAAAACCCTAAACACACCTTCTTGCATATCATAATATGGTGGGTCAAAAATAGCTCATTTGCAACACCTTATGGCCTATCCTCCTATCTAAAAAATTCCCTCCACAAGGTCCATCATGACAGGCCTTGAGGATCTTGTGGATATCATCCTCCTTCACACATCTTCAAATTTTCTAATTGAAACCCATGTGAACAAGTTTTCCTTCCATCCAAAAATATCTAACACTTTGTTGTATAATTTTCTTATTTACTCTAGGGGAATGGTGATGATGTATCTTCCTTGCAACAAGATAGTTAGCAATATCTACTTTAGGGTTAATAAGTTGATACTCCAAATAGGTATTTATCTATAAATGAATCCTCAATAGGTAGATCATTAGTATAATTAGTTAATCTAGAAAAAAAATATGTAAAATATTATATTTTCTAGACCGACTCTACAATAGTAAAATATCAAATTCTTTGAGTAACAACAACCACCTAATAAATCTATCATTTGTAATAGTTTTTTTCATTAATAAAATAATATTTGAATGGTTTGTATGAAAAAATATTTGGTAACTAGTGATATATTGCCTAAATTTATTAATGGCATGTCCAACAATAAGAAATTATTTCTATGTAACAATATAATTTACCTTTGCAAGGGATACATTATTTTTGATGTAAGAGATGGAATATGAATTATTTATTTCTTTTTGACCAAACAAAACAAAAATGGATGTATCAAAGGCATCAATATAAATATGGAATGACATGTTCTAGTATGGTCCTCTTAGAACATGAGTTGTTGTTACATGTTTCTTTATTTTTGTGAAAGCACTATCACACTTATGAGTTCACTCAAAATATTTGTGTTTTGCTCGTAGGGAAAATAATGACAATGCAATTTTAGTATATTTTTATATAAATCGTCTATAATATTCTTCTTTTCCTAGGGCTTTGTATACATTTTTTAATGTTTTAGGAATGGGAACTCTTAAGATTACCTTTGTCTTTGGTGTATTCACTTGAATACCTACAGTTGAAAGGTAATATCCTAAAACAATACCCTCGGTCATCATCATATGGATTCTTTTATTGTCGAGACATAGGTGGGTCTAAATGCAATGCTCAAGTGCTTTTTCAAGTCTTTATAAAAATCACTCCCATAAAGCATGAAATCATCCATAAAAATTTCCAGACAATCATTAACCATGTTAGCAAAAATTAATAATACTTCCTTCTAGAAGGTTGTAGATGAATTGCATAATCCAAAGGGAAACAATTTATAACCATAAGTACCCCAAGGGAAAGTAAAGGTAGTTTTATCTTAGTTTTCAAGGGTTATTTTAATCCAATTGTAACCACTGAACCCATCCCCAAAATCAAATAAATTTTTACTAGTAAGGTATCTAGGACCTTATCAATAAAAGGTAATGGAAAATGGTCCTTTTGAGTGGTCATATTTAACTCCTCGTAATCTACACAAATTATCCACATCCCATTTTTCATAGGTACAAAAACTAGTGGAGATTCCCACTAACTGTATGAAATAGGATAGATGAAACCTACATATAAAATTTTTTTTAGTTCTTCTTTCACAATGCCCTTAAAATCTAGATTAATTCTTCGTTGAGGTTTTCTGACAGGTTAGGATCATTCCTTTAAATAATATAATGTGTACATAGTGTAGGATAAATTCCCTTCATGTCTTTATAACCCCATATGAAGGCTTCCTTATATTTCCTAAGTAACAACACTAATTTTTCTTTCTATTCAATAGATAAATTATGATTGATGTTAAGGCCTTTTCGAGACTTGATTTCTACTGGTACACTTTCAAGGTTGGAGGTAGTAGGTATTTCATGTGTAATAGTTTCATCAAGAGGCCCCTTCTTCCCATATTTATTTATTGCATTGTTTTGTAAGTGTAATGTACATGGTGTAACAACAAATGGGTCACAAATAAAATTGTTGATGGCATCATCCTCAATGTCATTTTTTAATTGTAAAGCTTTACTAATAGAGAGTATTGGACTAGCACTCATTTATTCCAATTCAAATTCGAATTCTGAAGGGTTTTTAGTTTCAACACTTGCTTTAGCAGGAGGATGTAGGACAAGATTATTGGTATTATATCCATATGATATAGTCATACACCCAGATATATATCATATATAAGCATCAAAATTTTCCAACCATGGCCTCCCTAATATTAAGTGGTTTCCACGAAACATGTTTTAAGCTTAAGCACCATGAAATCAACTGGGTATTAGCAAGAGTTAACTATGATAATAACATTTTCTAATATCCCTTCTGGTTATATATTATACCAAGCAACCAAATTCTAAATAGTAAGGGTTTGTATTAGATTAGTCAGCCCAAGTAGTATCGTTGTTTCCTTAGTCATTATATGGATGCCAACTCCTAAATTAATTAAGGTATTAGGAAGGATCATTCCACAAATAGTTATAATTACAATGGGGTTCCCAGAGTTCTCATACTAGGTAGGCACATTATTTCCTAATATTAAGCTAGATATTTTTCCAATAATGTGGACTATAGGAGGGTCGAGGATTCCTGCCTCAATTTTTAATACGCAACTCTATAATTGCATTAGTATAAATAGGGGAAACCCGAATTGATTGAAGAAAAATAATTTGAAAATGAAAATGTTCAACTCTATTAGAAAGTCAGACTCAAATTGGAGAACGTTTTTAGCCTTATTCAATATTTTCGAATAAGGTGGAGCATCTGGGGAAAGAAATTTATTAATCACACAACACAAGATGTATCTAGGAAAGAAACTTCTCAAAGCCCCACTATCTATGTCTTTTTTTAATTCAAGGCCATGAAAAAATAAAATATTATTTCCCTCACTGATAAATCATTGCACTTTGTTGATTCTCTCACTCTGAACTAGGAAACATTAGTCCAATACTTAAGCAATTCTCAGCGTTTGTCTACGTAGTCTTACTTATGCATTCTTGGAGGAATTTTGGCCATATTAATTAGGAAATTCATTGGAATTCTTTGAATAATTAATATAAGGATTGTTGGTGACCTTATGCATGACCTGTAAAATTTTCTAATTATACAACTAATAGGTATCTTCCCTGTAACCCCAATCCCAACTAGGCCTTCCTTAGAACCGACATGCAACCACTATTTATAGAAAAATAATATTTAACTAATTGATCTCTACTTGTTAATTAAATCATATTTAATTCACAGTACCTTTCACTTTCTCATCTCTCATTTAGAACTATTTAAATTGATTTTAACTCAATTAATTGAGCTAACTAATTACAACTCACAAATAACTATAATTGGACAACCTAAAAAATAGGAAAATCCTCTACATGCCTCCTCTTTGATCCTCAACTTGAATTTTCCCAAGCTAACTCAATATTTCTTAATTATTTAACTAATCCAATTTGTAATGTGATGGAATCACAGTTTCTCTTCCAATTTAATTAAGGGGCAATTAAATCAGAAGCCCCCTTGGGTGCCTTTTCTTGTTTCCATTTCAAAAATATCTTCAACAATACTGTAACGTTGAGTAGCCTAGGTAGAAGGATTGTGTGTTTTCTTATGAAGAACACTTTTGGGGGGGGCGATAGACAGGTTCCAAAGGTTTATCTAAAGTGAGAGTTCCAGTGGAAGTAGGTGGAGTTGGTGAGCCCTTAGAAGGCGAACTTGACTCAGAAACATCATATGATTTGGCTCACGTAGTCATGTTTACATCTTCCTTGCTCATAAAAATGGATGAATTATGAGGAGGATGGGAATAGGACCCCTCATTTCCCCCTTACGGAGGTGGAGCAGGTTGAGAAACCATTTGTTATTGAGGTTGTGCATGGAATGGATGAATTGAAACAACAGGCTAATGGGTAGATGGTGGTGAAAGAACCCCTTGGACTTCATTCATTCAAGGAAATTCATTAGTAATGTGGTTTCCTTGACAAATTTTATAGGAAAAAATTATTTTCTGGTGATGCTCACTGGTGCCCCCTCCCTGACTCTAAGGATTGGCTTGAGACTCCTAGGAATTTTGAGATTTCAGTGACCGACATTATTGTTGAAGTTTCCTAACTAATTACACATTTGTAATCCTCTTTAAATTTTACCCCCCCCCCCCCAAAAAAAAAAAAAAAAAAAACCCATCTGAAAAGGATTATGTATGAGGAAGATATTAATGATTGAAAAAGCGACCTATTTTCTATTATTTTTTCCCTATTCTCATGTATTCTTTTAGTTTGTTTGCTTGATTTTTCAAGTGTTTTTCTTCAAAACATGATGATCTATTGGAGACATGTTGGATCTATTTTTTTTTTGTTGTTAGTTGTTAATATTTTTCATATTTAATCCTTTTCTTATTCATTGCTTTGGGATCTTCCAATATCGATTATGTTTCTTCAAGGTTCCCCCGAAGGATTAATTCCATGCTTTCGTTGAGGACTAGTGTTCTCATATCTAGATCTCGCTCTGTTATCCGTTTGGATGCTTTTAGTTTCTACTTGTATCTCGTTTCATATCTCACTATTATATCTCCGTGTCCTTGTGCGCTTTTTTTCACTTGTTTTTGAATGTTCTCTTTCTTCCCTTGTTTATTTTCTTCACAATTGGTGGGGTTGTGATTGGATGTGCAACAGTCATCTAGAAAAGTTATTTTGAGTGCGTTTTCATTGTTTTACATCACCCTCATTTTATATTCTTTAGGCCTTCCTAACTCTAGGGTCTAGTTTTGACCTTTGTAGAACATTCGCCATGGTTGAGACATTGTGCTACAACCCTATATTATTGACATTGCCTTCCTTTTTTGACTTTTTACTTTCAATTTAATTTCTTTGAGTGTTTTTTTTTTATTCAGCTTTGTTTTCCTAGTTGTGATGCTTTTGGTGTGCTTTTCATTATTTCTTGGGAAATTTTCTTTGGTTTATTTTAGGGTCATTAATTCACCAAATATTGGGATACTTTGTATTTAAGAATATTTATTGAAGAGGTGCATAATAATAGACATTGGCGTGTTGTGAAAACTCTTAGCCTCTTGTAGTTATATTTCATTGAAGTGAAAAATGAAAATCACATATAGCTAAAGTAAGGTGACTAACATAGAGTCTTTCACACCATCTCAGTTTCACACCACATCCCACTTGTGTAAACAACCACTAAAATCAATGCGATAACAAAATTAACTAGATTTGTGTTTTACTTTCACTGGTAGTACAAAAAAACTACCTTAGGCTAGGGTCTTGGAAATAGAACTGTGAGTTGACTGCTCTAAGGCTACAAAATCAACTTAACCGCTTATGGAAGGGAGTAAAATGCATTTGCAGTGGTGTGGTATGGGAAGCCCTTCTCACAAGAGGGTCAAGCACAAGGTCACACTTGAGCATGATGGGGTGACAAGACCCATTTCACTTAGTCTCTGGTGGCGGACTTTTCATGCATATAAATGATGTTATTAGTGCTTGTTGTAGCACTTGGGGACTACTTGGGAGGAAAATCTCAAGAATATTTCAGTCTTGCCTCATTTTTTGAGTTAAGTGTCTTGCCCTTGCATGTGGATTTGTTCTGCGGCTATCCCCCCAAGTTGTGTTATTGTTGATGGTGACCATAGTGGCCTATATTTTTAGGGATCATACACAGGTGCAGGGTGAGGGTCTTCTTCTCTGTACCTGGTACAAATATCGGTCATACTTATTCCTCTCAAAAGGTGCCCCACAGCTAATAAGGACACTTTTATCAAGTTCATAGCTAAAAGGTTTGGGAAGCAGGTTGCTAGTATAATAGTTCCACCACCAACTTCTTTATATTTTAGCTTTCATGTTCTACCTTATATGAAGTTTCTAGTGTGTTTTTTTATCAGTCCATATTTTGGCCCTAGGGTGTTTTGCACTAACATAATTGTATTTTAATTATAATCACCCTGAGCTGAATTTCTTCATTAGAGATCACATCATCTTCCACGTCTCCCTCCTAAACGAGGTGGAATTATCACACTTGCATAGAGAGTGCATGTCAGTGCTCAATACTTAGAACATCACATAGTATTGGAGGTTGTACCTAGTCCCTGTGGTAGTGATAGGGTCTCTATTGAGACTTTGGAAGACGATTATGTTTCTCCTACAAATCTACCTTTGAACGATCCATTAGGACCTACTTTATTGCATTTGAAATGTGACAGTTCTACGCCAGTCTATACTTGTGTGCCTTTGTTAATTCTTTACCCTATGGTAGAGTTTCAGACCTCATTACCTTCTCCATCAACAGTCTTGGCTTCCATGTAATCGTTTCCACCTCTTAATGTGGGCATACCTACTCCCCTATCCAAACCTCTCACTTCTTATTAGGGAATTCCACCATTATTGTCCATTATATCTCCCGCAAATTTCCTAAACGTTTTCATGCACACACCATCTTCTACCCTAACCATGTTTCTTGTACCTAGTAAGTCGGTAAGTTCAAGAATTTTTTCATATAAAGTTTCCCAACCAACCATTCCTATTCCTTAGTTAGGTACAGCTACTTTGGGAAATAGGTGGGGTGGATCATTAGTTGTCCCTACTCAGCCTGGGTAAATGTAGCTTCAAGAATGTCACATACCTAGTATAGTTCGCTTTTTGGAGGGATTCCACCCGCCAACACCTTTCTCGAGGGGGGGGGGTAGTTTACCTAAGGGAAACCCCACTGCCAGTACCATCTCCCATATAGGTTATCCTCCTTAATTCATTCCTACTATGTATATCGGTTCTTATTTCACTCTTGGGTATGAACCCATGAGCAGTTGTGCTTTAGGGGGTCCTTTTCTCTCTGAGGTCACATACCTTGGGGGGAAAGATCCATTTACTAGTCATGCTGGCCCGCAATAGTGTTATGCCAAGGCAAATCAGTATAAAAAAAGAAATAAAATGCTCAGGAGTCCCAAACTAACCCTCAGAATCAGGGAGGGGGCACCAGTGAACGTCACTCTAAAGTCAAGTACCCCTTTAATTTTGTCAAGGAGACCACCTTAATCATGAGTTTCCTCGAATGTATGAAGTCCACATGCTTCTGTCACCATCATCTACCCATTAGCCTGTTGTTTTAACTCATCCATTCCCTCCACAACCTCATCAACAAATGGTTGGTCAACCTACTTGACCTCTGCAAGGGGGTAATGAGGGGTCCTCTTCTCATCCCCCTCATAGTTCATCTGTATTTATGTGCAAGGAATATTTGAATGTGAACTACGTGAGCTAAATCATATGATGTGCCTAAGTTGAGTTCTCCTTCTTATGACTCATCATATCCACCTAGTTTTATTGGACCTCTCACTTTGGGTAAGCCTATGGAACTTGTCTATCGCCCCCCAAGGGTGTTCTCCGTAAGAAGACCTACAATCATTCTACCAGGGCTACTCAACATTACAGCATTGTTGAAGATCTTGCCTAGGCTCCTTGTGCCATGTTTGCCCTGGAAGTTTTTCAAATTTTTCCTCAGCAACACAAAGCTTTTTTTTTTGCTATTGGTGGAGTTAATTTATACGACCCTAGTGTCATCACTTTTAATGCCAAAAAATTTGTTCTCGTCTTTGCCATCATATTTATTTCCAAATTATTGTGTGAATATTTAACAAGAATATTCATCGCACTCTCGTGGATGAGGTTTATTCCGTATGTGTTATTTTAGTATCCTGTTGGAAGGCTCTTTTGTT
>CM076578.1:273180288-273337822 GCA_034641835.2 Pinus albicaulis | reverse complement strand
AGGGTGAACTCCATTATGATCCATTGTGTTATGTGATTGATGTGAGTTATTTCACTGCATTTAATTTTTTGTACATGTGTTTTTAAAAAGTAGTTAAATCATTATTTTAAACTACAAAAATTAAGGATCATACTTTATTTTTGTAGTTTAAAATAATGATTTAACTACATTTTTATATTAACATATTGTTAATATCTATACATAATATTAATAATAAATATGTTTAGATATTAATAATATGTTAATATAATATTAACTTATTATTAATTATAAGTTAATTATAATATTATATTAATAGTAATATATAATTAATTAATATAATATATAATAAGCTAATATATATATATATATATATATATATATATATATATATATATTATTAACATTTATATATATATATTAATTATATTATATTAATTATATTAATATTAGATATTACTATTACTATATAGCTATTATATATTATATAAATAAGAATTATATAGTATATAATACTTATATATTATATAATGTTATTATATATATATTAAATTAATAAATATATATATTAATATTATATATATATATATATATATATATATATATATATATATATATATATATATATATGATTTAACTACATTTTACTAACACATGCTAATATTAATATGATCCATTGTGTTATGTGATTGATGTGAGTTATTTCACTGCATTTAATTTTTTGTACATGTGTTTTTTAAAATGTAGATAAATCATTATTTTAAACTACAAAAATTAAGGATCATACTTAATAATATATCATACTTATAATATAATATATTATATGAATATATTTAATAATATACTTAAATATTAATATGATCCATTATAATATAATATTGTGATTGATGTGAGTTATTTCACTGCATTTAATTTTTTGTACATGTGTTTTTAAAATGTAGTTAAAGCATTATTTTAAACTACAAAAATTAAGGATCATACTTAATTTTTGTAGTTTAAAATAATGATTTAACTACATTTTTATATTAACATATTACTAATATCTATACATAATATTAATATTAAATATGTTAATATAATATTAACTTATTATTAATTATAAGTTAATTATAATATTATATCTACATATAATATTATATGTAGCATAGGAGGGGTGAAATCCATTATGATCCATTGTGTTATGTGATTGATGTGAGTTATTTCACTGCATTTAATTTTTTGTACATGTGTTTTTAAAATGTAATTAAAGCATTATTTTAAACTACAAAAATTAAGGATCATACTTAATTTTTGTAGTTTAAAATAATGATTTAACTACAATTTTATATTAACATATTATTAATATTTATACATAATATTAATAATAAATATGTTTAGATATTAATAATATGTTAATATAATATTAATTTATTATTAATTATAAGTTAATTATAATATTATATTAATAGTAATATATAATTAATTAATATAATATAGAATAAGCTAATCTTATATATATATATATATATATATTATTACATATATATTGACATATATATTATATTAATATATATATTAACATATAAAATAATAAATATCTATACACAATATTAATAATAAATATGTTTAGATGTTAATAATATGTTAATATAATACTAACTTATTGTCAATTATAAGTTAATTATAATATTATATTAATTTTTTTTTGTAAGTAAGTTCGGATCATTATATTATAGTATGAACAGAGATTACATCATGGAGGCTCGAAGACTTATGGCTTTGACAGTAAACAGGCCTGCTTCTTTTCGAGCTCACTAAGGACTGTGATTGACAGAACTGAAAACTCACCAGATTGTGACCATTGTAGTCCTTTATACAAAACTCCAAGGCTACCACGCAGGGTTGCCCTATGTCAGAAAAAACTAGACCAAAACTTTGCTGATGGCCATAATGGCCTTTTACAACCGATAGCTGACTGTAGATTGACATAAGAAATGAAAACAGAAAATGACCAGTTGACATAAATACACATAAACTGCTGAGTAGTTAAAGAGTGGGAGTGGAAGCTCCAGAGTGTCCTCCTTCGACTTGAGTTGCGCCCACCCCGTCGGTTGCTGGAGCCCGGGGCTTGAACCTTCTGATTACAGTGGCCTACGAGTCGTCCGAGGGAAGCTCGATGGATACATGGAGCATATGGCGGAGGTAAATTTCGAAACGACGGACGAAATTTTCCAGTGCCTTACCATGCTGGCGTAATTCCTCGGCCAGCGAGTTGAATGCCACTTCCAATTTGTCTAATCGGGCGGTGTTCTGAGCAGAAGCCATGGATGTGGCCGCAAACGTCTCCTTTACTGCTGCCCCCTGCATGGCTATCGCCTTAGCCAGCATCGTTTTCACCTGCCACGCTACAACTTGAGTTTGAAGAAATTGGGTTTGGCGCGTGGAGGGAGTTCCTGGATCCACAAGCCAGTCGACTTCCTCACTAATTGTAGTATCCTCCGTCTTTGTTCGAGCCAATTCCACTTCCTCCTCCAGAACCTCAATAGTTTTCTTGCTGCGTTTAGAAACTGAAGCCTCATAGCAGTCCTTGGCCCTTTTGAGAGCCTGAGAAACTTTAATGCTTCGCAGATTCATATTATCCATGGCGTTTGGGTCTGTGCTATCAACGATATCTCTCAGAGATTTAACTTCCAAGTTAGAAGAAAAGCCCACAGGTCGATCACTCACAATTAGAATGAGAATGAAAGGTCGAATAGAGGATTTAATACAAAGGTTGGAGTCCTGTTGAAGCGTGCTGTGGAGAGGCCATTTAAGGCCATCATGCCCGGCAAGTTGCCAAATGGTACTACCACCAAAGTCGGGTAAATGCTCGGGGATATCCATTCTACGATCCAACCCCTCGCACGCTGGCATCCTTCGCTTGATGCGTGGGTAGAGCTTTTTCCTTTATCATAATTCCCTCTCATTAACGAGGGCTGATTCCAAAGATGTCTCGTTAACCGATCCTGCATGTGCCGTCTGACGTGCACAATCACCATTTCGTTAATCCTGATCTTCTGATGACGGACGACCCGTCGTCCATCCTACGGAATCACCTGCATTAACGTCTTGCTTTGATATGGTATAGCATTGATCCCGAAGTTGTGCATCCGTGAGATCATGCCAACACGTGTCCCAGGCATGTGTCGGGTTATCAACAACGTAGTTTGCAAGATGGTCCGCAAGTGAATTGGCTTTCCTTCACACCGATTGCAGAATTATCCCACTGATAGATGTCAAATGCTGTGCAATAGTCTCTGTGACCGCAGCTAACCTCCAGTGCTTGATCGCCTTGCTAGGTTTTGTTCCGTGCTGGATTTTCCTAATTGTGGATATGGCCAATTGCGAATCTCCTTCCACTATAACCATCCTTTTGCCAAGCCGAACTAAGAGTCGCAGACCCTGTTCTAAAGCTGTGAATTCAGCGTCGTTGTTTGTGGTTTCGCCCATGTTTCTGCTTAAGATGTGGATTATGTTACCCATGTCATCTCGTAGGATGCTACCTGCCCCCGCTGGGCCTGGATTTCCCCTTGCTGTGCCATCGAAGTTCAACTTGCAATATCCCTGGGGTGGGCATTGCCAAGTGACAGGAGGAGGGGCTGGTCGGAGGGCGGTTTGCTTGAGAAGATGTTCTGCTGCATCAATAAGTCCGAAGATGCCGAGTATTCTGTGGTCGTTGGGAGAAACCATTTCAGCCTTTTCTTCTTTGCACCAGGTACGGGTTGTTTCAGTAAGCCCCTGCATAATGACCAGTTTTAATTCATCAAGTTGTCGAATGCTATGCTTTTGAAAAATTCGATTATTTCTTTCTTTCCATACATTCCAAATCAGGAAGCCTGGACTGTTCCTCTAGAGAGTGTTTACCATAGTGCTGTTAGAGTATTGTGAGCGCCAATTGGTAATGGTGTCATGGATTGAATTGCATTGTCTGTCCGTCTGGCGGAAAATTTCTTGAAGCCATTCCCAAAGATTGTTTGTCCAGTCACAGCTGTTGAAAATATGGTTGGTTGTTTCCTCCTGTTGCTCACATAAGGGGCAATAGGAGGGCCCTGTGAACCCTCTTTTAGTGAGATTTTCCCATGTTAGGACCTTCCTGTTTTGAATGAGACATAAGAATATTTTTATTTTGGGCCATAGACTTCCAGCCCAGACATTTTCATACCAGTCCACCTTGTCCTGCTCCTCTCTGTTGTCCAAATAGTGCCGAGCTTCCTTTAGGTTGAAAGAGCCTCCAGAGAGCTTGCCCCAGCGAAGTATGTTCGGCCCGTGCATTTCCCTGATAACTCTTTGCCTGAGGGTGGCATTGAGTGTGTCAGCCAAATTCTGCAGTAGTTCATCAGAAGGAGGGGGTGTTGGATTCCAACTTCTCCATTGCTGTGGTTCCCTACTCTGAGCCCAGTAATGCTGAACTTTTATTTTTCCTTTTTCCTGAAACCATTGCTGCAAAGGTTGAATATTGGGGGCTTCCAATTTCGGGAGCTGCTGCCAAGCGTCCTCCCAGAAGAGAGCCCATTGCCCATTTCTTATCTCCCAGAACCAGTGATCCTGAATTATGTGCCGACTGGCTCGAGCCATGTTCCAGATGGGGGAGCCTGCCGGAACGTCTGTCATTCTGACTAGCTCCTTATGGTGCCAATGTGCAGCATACTTAGCTTTCCACAATTTCACCCATGGAGTGTGCGGTTCTGTCAACCATCTCCACCAAAGCTTTGCACCATTGGCCTTGTTGGTTGTTTCAGGATCCTGCAGTCCTATCCCTCCAAGGACCTTGGGCCTACAAAGCTTGTCCCAAGCCGCAAGCGCCCATTTTTGCTTGCCGGAGTTACCCGACCAGAGAAAATTTCTCTAGATAGTTCTGATCTTCTGAAGGACCCCCTTAGGAGCCGGGAGAATCGATAGCATGTAGTTTGGAATGGTTGTAGAACTTCTTGGTCATTACCATACGACCTACCAAATTGAGGACTCGATTGGTCCAGTGGTTGCATTTGTCTGCGAGCTTGGTGATTAGCTTCTCCCAATGAGATTTATGCCATGGCTTGTCTGTAAGGGGGATCCCCAGATACTTGGAAGGAAGAGTGCTTCACCTGAAGCCCAGGACCTTGGTTAAATGCCTTTGAACCGCCATATGAGTGTTAAAAAAGAATACTGAGGACTTCTCAAAGTTGAAATCCATTCCGGAAGCCTGACTGAACAAGGTTAGTATGCTCTTAAAGCCTTTTGCTTCTTTTACTGTAGGCGTGCCATGTAGCATGGTGTCGTCCACAAACTGTTGGTGCGTGGTGGCCGGAAAATTGTTTAAAGGTTGAAGGCCCCTTATCACATTGTTTTCCTTCGCTGACTTAATGAGCCGGCTGAAACCTTCCATAAGGATGACAAACAGGAAGGGGGATAGAGGGTCCCCCTGCCTTATGCCTCTGGTTGGGTAGAAGGGTTGAGTAGGGGCTCCATTTATCAAAATTGAATGGTTAGGAGATTTGATTAGAGCTAGGATCCAAGTTATCCATCTGGTGCTGAAGCCAAAAGCCCTTAGGACAGCCTCTAGATAGTCCCAACTTACTTTGTCATAGGCCTTTGAGAGGTCTAATTGAATTATCATGCTTGCCTTTCTAAGTGTCTTTAGCGTGTGAATCATTTCGTGGGCTAATAGAATATTATCCATGATCTGTCGCCCCTCCACATAGCCGGACTATTCCTCTGAGATGATTTGAGGTAGAATAGGTTTTAACCTGTTAGCTATGACTTTTGAAATGATTTTGTAAACTACATTGCAGAGTGCAATGGGCCTGAATTTGGAGGGAGTGCAAGCATCCGTCTCCTTGGGGATTAAGGCAATAAAAGTAGAGTTCAGTTATTTCAAAATGGAGGAAGAAGTTCTTGAATCTTCCACCACTCCCCATACGTCTTCTTTCACCACTTCCCAGCAGACCTTAAAGAAGTCCACCGTGAAGCCATCCGGCCCTGGCGCCTTCTCGTTGGCCATTTCTTTGACTGCTGTCTCCACTTCCTGAAGAGAAATCGATCGTTCCAGGGCACTGTTTTTCTCTTCTGAGATGAGGTGGGGTACAGTTGAAGTTACCTTGGCAATGGCCTCCCGTCGATCGCAGTCAGGTTCCGTGGCAATAAAATGGAAGTGACTACGGAGTTGATTGGCTATGTCCTGATGTGAGCTAAAGACCTCTCCACGCTCTCCTTGAATTTTTGTGATTCTATTACTACATCGATAATCAATTGCAGACCTATGAAAAAACTTAGTGTTCCTCTCGCCCTCCTTCAGCCATTGATTGCGCAACTTTTGCTTCCACAGAATTTCTTCCTGTTCACATCGTTCATTCCATTCTTTCATGAGCTTCTTTTCCCTTTCAATGGATTCCTGTGATGTGCTGCCTTGAATCCAGCTGTTATGGATCTGTTCCAGTTGTTGCTCCAAATGACGTTTTCTTGCAAAGATATCTCCAAAGACCTCTCGGTTCCAGTTTTTAAGCTGTGCCTTAATAAACTTGAGCCTAGCCTGTAAATTGAACATTTTTTTTCCTTCTATAGGCAGAGGTTCCTTCCACCATGTTTTGATGTTACTGAGAAAGTCTTTGTGGGTTAGCAAGAATATTTCAAAACGGAAGGGCCTGTTCTTGGGGGTGCCTGAGATCGAGACTTGCAGAGAGATGGGCCAGTGGTTTGATCCCCCGGAAGGGAGGATTTCCAAATTCATAATGTTCCCTTCAAGGAGAAGGCTTTCAGAGACTAGAAATCAATCCAATCTGGATGCTATTAGCCTCTCTCCTCCTTGTTTGTTTGTCCATGTGAACAGACCACTGCGAGGCCTGATGTCTACCAAATTAACTTCTTGAATGAAGGCATTAAAGGCCCGAGCATCGTTGCTTAGAACCCTAGTACCCCCCTTATTTTCCTCGAGCGAGGTTATCATATTAAAGTCTCCACCATATACAGCCTGAGAGGTGCTGTGCCTGTGATGCAAGCTGGTTAAGTGATGGAGCAGTGGAATTTTATCGTCCAAGCGCTGAGGGCTGTAGATATTGGTGAATAAGAAGGATCCTTTTTCCCCAATAATCTGCATTTGCAGGGCTAGGAAGTTTTTTGAGGCTTTAGCGTTAATGAGATGGAAGTAATTCAGACTCTAGAGGATGGCTAAACCTCCACTCATGCCTGTTCCTTCCACAGCTAGATGCTCGAGATGTCTGCCCAAACGCTTAGTTAGCTCAGCTAATTTCTGATTTGTGCATTTGGTTTCCTGGAGGAAAATCATATCCGGTCTTTCTTGTGTGATTTTCTTTTTCAGGAGCCTTTGTTTCCTGAGGCTTCCCAGTCCTCTTGCGTTCCATGAGAGGACTTTCATAGTTAACAGAGGTTTAGGAGAAGAAGGAGAAAGCCTCCAGGGCTTTCATCTTTCCCGAGTTTATTAGCATTTGTCCCAATTCAAGGAGAGCATCCTTGTCAGATCTTCTTCCTCGTTTCTTTTTATATTGGCTGCTGGCTTGCGTTTGGTGTAGGGCTTGTGATTTGATACCCAAACCCTTGGTTTCTCCATGTTCTCATTTTATTCTTTTTGATACTACATCATGTCTGGTTAAGAATAGTTGGTTAACCTTGTTAATTTCCTCTTCTGGTATTTTGTCTAGCCCCTTTTGTTTCCATTGTTCCACTATTAAATTAAGATCTAGCCCCTCTTTTTCCAAGATCTCGCCTAATTCCAGGTCCTCCGTACCTTGTTCACTGAGGACCATGTCCTCATCCTCTTCCTGGTCTCTGTCTTCTGGATTCACTGTGTTGAGATCAGCTGAATCGGGGCCTTCTTTGGTTTGATCATCTGTCTCTTTTGTTGACTCTCCTGCTTGAATTTGTTCTTCCTTGTCCTTCTAAGGTTCCTCGCCCAATATTCCAAAGGAATTTGTTGTGCCAGTGTTTGGATCCACAGTTTTGGGAGGATTTCTGCGGTTGGCTCTGTGCCTGCCTATGGGTTGAGTGAAGGCATCCAAGGTCAGTGAGGGTTTCCCCTTGGGGTTTTCCTCCGTTTTATTTTGAGGGCATTCTCTAATTAAATTCCCATGCTCATGGCATTTCCGGCATCTAAATGGTATCTGCTCATAGTCAATAGTTTGAAAGTAGGTTTCATCTCTATAATCTAACCAAAGTCCTTCATGTAGAGGTCCAAAGACATCCATTTCAACACAGATGCGAGCATAAGTTGTGTACCTTTTTTGAAGAGTGGCTTCAGAAGCACGGACGAAGGTGCCTAAAGTGTTGCCAATTTGCTCTAGCGTAGCTAGCCTCCAGTAGTCTATTGGCAGCGAGAAAAGTCTGATCCAAACTAGCACTTGAGTGAAGGTCTCCTATTCGGGTGCGAAGTTGGGTTTCCAAGGCCACATATAGAGGCCCACAGAGGCATAAAAATAAGGGCCTCCTTCAAAGATCCAGTCCTTATCGTCCAGATTGGTGAAAACGACAATGAAAAAACCTTTGGCTCCCAGGTGAAGTTGTACTTCCCCTCGTGGTTTCCAGAATTGCTTGATCCATTGACAGAGAGCTTTTTCACTGGGCCAAAACCCCATGAATTTGCAGATCACCGCATACACAGACATATGATCCCGGTATTCTTGCAGTTCTGGGTCAATGATGTTAACCCTAAGGCTGTCAAGAGCCTTTGGTTTACATCGTCCTTGAAAGTTTGGTAGGCCATTTTTTCCCCCAGAATCACCAGATCGACTCAGATCGGGGCCTTGGTGGGCATTGTTATCTAGATTTGCTTCTTTCCCTGACGGATCTGCTCCTGGCGGGGGTTGTTCTAGGCTTCTTTCGGCCTTTCTGGCTGAGCTGTCTCTCATTTCTCCCATGATGCCACTTGAGATCTGCTCATCTTTGCTGGTTCGATTGCGAGTTATAGAGGAACCCGGAATTTGCAAACCCTCAACCTTCTTCTTACCTTTGTCTATAATGACTTGCTTGAAAGTGGGGGCTCCAGAGGCCCCCGGCCGTCCCATTTTTTGCGCCAGTTTGATGCCTCTTTGCCGCAGATCTTGGAAGAGATCTGGGCTACTTGCCAGTGTTCTGGCTTTGGATCAGAGATCACTCCTGATCTCTCTTCAGATCGCTACCGGCTATTGGCATGTGGGCATGTTAGTATCACTTCTTAATTATAATATTATATTAATAATAATATATAATTAATTAATATAATATATAATAAGCTTTTATATATATATATATATATATATATATATATATAAAATGATATCTTTAATTATATATCTTTATATACATATTAAATATATAATATTTATAATATATAATGATATATATATATATATATATATATATATATATATATATATATATATATATATATATATATATATTAATTATATTAATATATAGTAATTAATATATATTATTATATATATATATATATATATATATACATATATATATATATATATTATATTAATATAATATATTATATATATAAATATTAATATATATTAATATATATTAATATTATATTAATTAATATAATATTAACATAATTAATATATATATATATATTATATAATAATAGTATATATATATATATATATATGTTAATATATAATATGTTACTGTACATATATAATAATAATATATATGTTATATTATAAAATATAATATATGATATATTATATATTATCCAGCACTCGTTGCGTCCAGCACCACTCTCTAAGTCTTTGACAGACACAACTTCAAATCAAAAGGGATCCTTTTCCATTGAGTTAGGTGGGAAAACTGTTTATGTTGATGTTAAAGTCATCGATGCTCCTCTAGATTATAACCTTCTCCTTGGTTGTAGTTGGTTTTATGTGATGACCATGACGTCTCATATATTTTCCGTCTATTTTTATTTACTCAGAAAGGAAAAAATTTCAATATCGATTAGCTTGACTATTGTGTGCCATCAACCTAGATTTCTACAACAGGGAATTTTGTACCGCTTGTTAGAGATCACCGTGGTAAATTTCAGAATGTTGTAGTGGTACCCTTCAAAATTTCATATCTTATGAGAGTTTTTCCTTAGCTACCTCCACCTAGCACTCCCTCTATATCTTCATCTAATAATCCTATGCATATGATCTCTTTTGGCACCTGTCTACCCCATAGAACTCCTGATCCGTGGGTGGTGTCGCTCGATATTATAGAAGATCATCAACCTAGTGAACACCCTTCGCCACTTATTGTGGAAGAGAAAGACTCTTTAGCAGTCCCATTAGTCCCTCCTGATGTTGGTACAAAACTCCATCATCATATGGAATATGATCAAGATCCTCCATCCACATGGGCCACCACTCCACTTGTTCCACATGACTATCTCATAGACAAACCCCTTCATCTATTCAACTTGACATTCATGGAACCCTCAATTGATAATCTTAGGGAATTTTTTCCTCTTTATGCCTCTAATCTCCCCAATGTGGTACGAGTCAAGTCTATCACTTTAAATCTTGAATTGACTTAAAAGAACCTTCCTAGTGTTGCTTGGCATTACCAAACATGGACTGAGTCAAGTCTTGGAATTCTAATACTAAAAATTTTGGTGAATTTACCGCTTCATTTCTATTTGTTGAGTATAATCTTGTACCCCCTCGATGTCTTGATCCTCCCTTACTTCCTCAGGCCAATTTTGGGAGCACAGCTATGTTATAATGTCCCTAGCATGGTCAACCTTTCTAGATTGGGTAGTTTTAATTCCTTTGGCATGGCCCCACTTTGGTGAGCCATATGATTCCTTTCTCCTCTGTGATTTTTCATATAGAAACCCTTGGCATGTTCCCTATTGTGGGAACATCTTAGCGTTACCTACTATAATTTCTCGTGCTTCTACATATTGTACATACGCATGTGTTGCTTTATCACTTTTTTGGTTTGGTGTGTGATGCAAGTATTTATCATGCCTTATTTATGACACAAATCCACATATATATATATATATATATATATATATATTTATATATATATATCGAAAAACCAAAGGTGTATGATCCTTTTTTTACCTTACCCATGATTATTTCTTTCATTATGTGATTTAAGCATGAGTATAGTCTTTCTAGATGGGTTTTACAGGACATGGTGGCACTTTTTTGTGTGACACCCATTGGAGCTTAGGTGCGTTTCTATGAACTTGGCATATAAGGGTAGGTCATTGTTGTTGTCTTCATTTCATTTTGACCATCACTGCCATATTGATGCCTTAGGTATGACCCTGTCAAGTTGTGACTTTCGACACTTCATTTATGCATGTCGTAGCTTGGTGGTAGAGCTTATTTGATCATGGATACCCTAGTTAGCACCCCTTTCCATCTTGGTGTCCATGAAGTCATATTTAATCCTTTTTGGAATCCCTCCTTTTGACTTGACATGACTTAGAAAATGAGCCTCATGTCCTCTTATTCATCTCTTTTCTGGCCATACCCTAGCACGATTCCACACTTTATCCCTTGTGATTTCCACTTTTATCATCCTATTTTTGAGTATGAGCCTTGGTTCCTCTTTTCCATCATCATAATTTTCTTGGCCTACCATTCAATTTCACTTGGTGTTTTACCCTTTCTTAAAGGAACTGTTGTGATGAGTAGTCCTATTAGCTAACCTCTTATTTTCTTTAGGTCATGATCAATTACACCATTACTAAAACTAGTTTTTATACATTATACCACTTTTTACTCCAAGATGATTTTTCTTTAAGGTCTTTTCAGAATCCTTAAATTATAAATTATCGTCGAGTGAACTCGTCACCTTCACACTCGTCAAATTACCTGAAGGGTATTCTACCCAGTATAAGTTTAACCCTTTTCTGGACTAGGATATCCAATTTATGAAAAATGAATACCCTAGTCTACTATGGCTAGGACATTCCCCCTTGTATACTTTTATCTCTTTTTTGGGCGTCGGGGACAACTTTACGAAAAAGGAACTTGTAAAAATAGAAGGGACAGAAAATTTATTTCCATTAATCATCAAAATGGCACGTTATTCATTTCACCCTTGAACATGTAACCTCTCTACTTCATTATCTCACAGTTGGGTTTTATCTCTCTTAGGAGCCATATCATCCATATTAATCTATTTACTCCTCCAACTAGCTACTCTTCCAATCATATGGAGCATGCCTTGATGCCTCCTGTGTCATTGCATGATATCACATGGTGATCATTAGTCATGTTGCCAAGTCACTCTTGTGTCATGTCACTATGTGTTCAAGGGAAGTCTCAGCCTATGTCAGCCATTTACAATATCGTGTTGACCTTTTTGAGTCAGTTATCCATGGGTAAGTTGTACTTTATCGCTTCATGAATTCATCCATACATCACATAATCCTATTTTGTGATGTGGCGATTGATGGGGATACATCAAAGCACTCCTTCAACGGATCTTCTCCTGTCGAATTTAACTCATTATCCAAGAGCTTGATCTAGGAACCATTAGTACCCTGGATATTTCAGAATTCAATGGTAGGCTTCCTTGAGATCAACAGTGCATTTATATCAGTGGATCCTGATTGGTCGAGTTAAATGGTGTTCAACATCAGATCATTTATTCACACTTAGTGGACTGTACTAGGTACCTTGGGGTCCATTTTCCTCATTGCTAGATTCCCATGCTTATGTTACTATTTTTCCTAATTTTTCAGTAATAAAGAGGCTTCTACCATGTTCAACCTTAGCTCCTATATTCGCATGATGTAGATTCATACCATTGAGGTTATGTCGAATATCATAGGTTAGGGACATACCACTCTTATATGGCATCCTTCCCAGGTTTCGTTGGAGTTATGTATCATGTATGTGTTCTGAGGACTATCTTGAGACACTTATTTATCTTTCATGTGTCCATATTTCTACCGATGTAGAATGTGACATAGATCCACATTGTATTTGTTGGTGGTTGTGCTCTATCTTTTGATTCACTTGGATCCATGGTGTATGTATTCATAGCCATGTTCTAGAATTTCAAGTCATGGATCTGTAGTTTATTTTATGGAGGCCATGTTCAATATCACTTTATGACTGAGCATGGGTATGTCTACCTTAGGGATGTTATAAACATAGTCGATACTTCATCACTTGAGTTACTCTGATCCAACTTCATAGTCTTGGACCCTTCCTACCATTTTGAGATTTGAGTACTATTGTAATGCATTTCAATCATTAGTTTCTCTTCTAACCTCATGCATTAGGGGAAATTTTTTATAAACCTATTTTCCACTCCATTATAGTGAGATAAACCGAATATCAACTTACCTTAGTTGTTTGGCTAAAATGCATCCCTTTTCACCTTTTCTTTTACTTATGTGAGATTTATGCCATGATAAAAGGGTGAAATTACATAATTGAGAAATTTCTCATAATTATTTTTTCAAAAATATTATAATTATGAGATAATAATTATTTATAATTTAGATAATTGAGAAAAATATCATAATTGTGAAAAAGGTTTCTAGAGTTTCCCATTCCAAAGGAGATCAACTTGACCCACTTGTGTATGAGTTGGATAGGGGTCCATTATTGTAGAATTTGCATAACTTCTCAAGCCCCTAGGTGTCTAGATACATTCTCCTAAAGGATGGAATGAGCCTGTATAATCTCTCCAAGAGAAAAGGGTGTAAGAAAGAGAAAGTGTCCAAACTATACGGTGAGATCTCGGTTGTATTGGGAGAGGAGACCATTCTATAATATGTGGAGGAGAGGAAGATTTAGGGTGAAGGTATACAAATTGTAATTTATTTTATGTTCAATGGAAATGTATATTCTTTCCCTTATGTGAATGTGTATTCAAAATATTTTGTGGTTGATTCTAATTATTTTGATCTAACGAACATCCGACGAAGATCACCTATCGTCTTTGATTGGTTTTGACTATGTGCATGGATAAGAGATCGGGTGCAGGTGTAGTAGATTATTTGAGTGGAGCACAATATTTGCATCGAACTTGAAACCCTTCTCTAATCTACGAGGAATATAGGTTTGATATCATTTCTCTATAGAACAGAACTAATTTTTGCTGCATGATTGGTCATTCCAGATTGGGGCTATCTTATTGTGCTATTGGTATTTGTTTCTCTATTTGGTGATATGATTGGACACAAGATCACAGAGTAACAAATCCTTAAAATTTTAGATGCAACAAGGCTTGCATATTGTAATACATCTCTTTTTTATAGGTGGGATACTTTCGGACTGTGTACGAAAGTGTTTCATTGTGATATGCCACTGGATTCCCCTGTTGAGTAAGAATTGCACCAATCACATAGTTGGAGGCATCTGTCTCAATCTAAAATGGTTTTTGTGGGTCTGGAAGTTGTTGAGCCTTGCAATAGGTATGTATTTACTCTTGATTACTGTCTTTTTTCCTCTTCCTTATCCATCTTGTGCCATGATATAATAATATAATAAAAGGATTTCGATGAAAAATGATCCTGATATGATTTAACTGTCTGAACTAATTCCCGTTGCTTTTTATGATGAAAATAACAGAAGAAACAACAGGACTTAAACATGGGAGAGAAGACATGTTAAATGCAGTCGAATTGGAAGACAAATAAGTGAGGATTAGCGCAAGAATGAATGGACTATCCGACGATGGCATTTTTTCATAGATCCCTAGAGATCCCCTGATCTTGAGGAATCAAATTTATCTTTCCTTTTAGCTATAAAAGGATAGGAAGAGCTAGTTCTCAAATGTCTTGTATCTTACATTTCTGCATAATTCATAATTGTAATTCACAGAATGTATTTCTGAACAACAAGATCGGGTTGTGATGTCAATTGACTATGATGATTAATATATAATTCGCGTTGTTGTTCATTCAAAGATTCTAGAGTAGTTAAGTAGTATTCACCAGTGGCTAAGGGCTCGGTCTCTAGTGGATCTCACTGTTGTTCCCTGTGTTATACTTTTCCATTTATTGCAAGTGTATTCTGTATTTCCACTTTGCAGTTGAAGTAATTTTGATAATTCGGATTTCTAGTTTTTATTCCATTGAATACGCATTTCCAATTTCCTTAAAGAATTAGTTTCTTGTTAAAAGAACTGGTTTTGATTATTTAAATCATAGACAGTCATTTCCAATACTTTCCTTCTATTCAATAGTTCAAATCCAGTTGAAAGAGCTCGGTTAATGCTTTAGTGCTCTCGGTTGATTATCATTTGAATTAGTTGAATTAATAATGAATCACATTATTGTTTAGATGAATCACTTTCTTTGAAGCTTCAATATTTATGTCTGAATATATATGAAATGATTGATTTTAGCATTACTCTTTGTATGAATAAAAGGACTTACCCAAGTTGATAATTAATGTGAGGCAATTAGGAGTTTTTAAAGACACTCATTAGCACCCAAAATTTTGGCGTCGTTGCCGAGGAGCGTGTTGCCACTATGTAAAGAGTAATGTATGATTGTTGTTTTTTTCTACTGAGGGAGAATTTGGTATTAAAAATGGAAGGTAAGAACCTGCATAGCGAATGAGTAAAATGCTCGCTCATCCGCCCACTTTCTAGCAGAATTGTGTAGGAGTTTAAGGTAGGAATGAATGTTTGTATTTCTTCATGAATGACTAAGAAGGAAAGACCTAAAAAAGCAAAAATTCCTCCTTCTAAACCTGAAAAACCAAAGGGATCGGTGATCCTTGGATGATCAACTTTTATCGACGAAATCTTAAGAAAAGCTGAGTCTCATTCATCAGTAGGACCCCAAACTGTTGCTGCTAGACATCCTACTGACTTCCTTCAAGCCGCAGGATCACCATCTGTAGCTAACGCTGAGATTCACAGTAAGACTGAAGGGATTAAGCAGTGTTTTCAAGATACTGATAATTCACAAACTCACCCTTCACAAGAAGGAAATTCTTGCAACCTCCGCGAAGGAGAAGGAGAAATAGGCAACCTTGAAATTAAATTATTAGAACCTAGATCTCCTGAAGTAGTGACTAAGCAGAGGAAACCCAGTGTTCCAGATCAAGGTAGTGATGCTAGAACCATTCTAGCCTCTTGTAGACATCTTAGGAATAACTCTCCAGCTCCGGAGATCCTTGAAGAATATTGGCATATTTTTGACCAAATGGCTAGTAACCAGCAACGTCAAACTTCTACATTGCAATACCCTATTGTTGACACAGCTGTCAATGCCCCCATGAAGTCTATCCCATTACGGAACATTCCTACCTTTCATGGGTTAACTTCAGAAAATCCCGATGCATTCCTTTTCGAATTTGATGTCTTATGCAGGGGTTATGACTACACTACCGACCCCCAGAAGTTGAAGCTATTCCCCTCTACTCTGAAGGGAGCAACTCTGCATTGGTTCATGGAACTTGGTGGAGGCACCATCAATGATTAGAACTAAATGAAAACATATTTCCTTAAAAAATACCAAGATTATTGTCGAACTAGAGAACTAAAAGATGAAATCTTTCAAATGGTAGCTAAGCCTAGCGAGACTCTGGAAGAATATGTAGAGTGTTTCCAATATAATCTGCAAATATCTCCTTACACAAATCTACTTGATAATGTTCTAAAAACCATGATGATCAGAGGTATGAAAGACCAATGGGTAGAGACACTAAATATAATGGGTAAAGGTGACATTTATCAAGAAAACTATAACAATATTATAGATTTGTGCATCAAGTGTTACAGGGGTAGTACAAGGTTGAAACCAGTCAGACGTGATGCAAGCCTTAGAGGCAGAAAAGCCTCAGGAGGAAGCATTACACGAAGCGAAATCAGCAATCCGTTGGAGGATTTCAAGACTGATATCCTGGGGAACTTGATGACACAATTAGATGTCATGCAAGCTAAGCAAAAGCAGGCTATAGCAGAATAGAACTTGGCTATTTTCTGCCCCCGTTGCACACAGAAGCATAGTCATAAAGAGTTCCCCCTAGATACGATACGAACATGTGCCATATGCACTAAAGAACATGCCACCGAAAGTTTCCCATCACTCCCAGGATTAAAAGCAGTCTTCAAGGAAGAGGAAGAAGAAGTGGAACCAGTATATCTATTGAACCAATGTCGTCAATGGCAAGCGCGTCAGACATGTATGCATATCGATCCATCTTCATTCTTTCCTCCCTCATAATATAATTCTCAGCAAAATTCAGGGGCAGGAGGGCAGAATCAACCACCTTTTTTTCCACCTCAAGCATTTTTAATGCCACCATGGCCCAATCAGTCAAATACAAATAATAATAATTGTCCAAATTCCCCTTACCTACCACCATTCTGGAAGAACAACCCTTATTCCTCCCAATGGTCCCCTTCCACCTCACAAAATCAAAACTAGCAATCAAATTGACAAAGATATATGAACAAGCCTATGAGGACAGTTCCTCTGCCTCAACCAACTTTACCAGCACCTTATACGTTGCAGCAGGATCCTCAATCTAATATGCGACTGCAACTTCCAGCTCAACCCAACCCAAATCCTGACAACATACTAGTTCAGTTAATATAAATCATTGAGGGTTTGGACCCTGAAGATGAGTTGAAAGAATGTAATGAAATTAAGTTGAGATCTGGACGCATAATCACTCTAGATAAGGATAAATATTTGCAACTTGAAGAACTGCACAAAAATAAGCCTCTAACTATAGATGATCAACAAATAAAACAAGGGGAAGATACAATCAGACAAAAAAATCCTGAACAAATCATAACCACTTCCCCCCCATTCCTAGAAAGATTGTTGATACCACGCCCGATTGACTATCCTAACTTTAATATTCTGGGTGAACTTAAAAATATTTTTATAAAAATTCCCCTCCTCCAGGCTGTCCAAGGTATTCCAACATATGCCAAAACTATTAAAGAATTGTGTATAAAGAAGTTTGTGAGGAAAACAAAAATAACCCCTACTGTCCAAGTTGTCGGGGCTTTGTCTGATTTATTACTAGGCAAAGAGACTCCTGTAAAATATGAGGATCCCGGAAACCCCATTGTTGCAGTCCAGATAAATGGCCATTCTTTTCCCAATTCTTTATTTGACTTAGGGGAAGCCATTAATATTCTCACAACTACAACTTGTAACATTCTTTGCATCACAGCCTTGGAACCAACAACTACCTTACTGGAATTAGCTGATCGCTCAGTCATTAAACCAAAAGGAACATTACAAGATGTGATGGTCTATGTAGACACTTCAGAATACCCAGTGGATTTTTTTATTATTAACCCTAGGAACCAGCTAGATGGACATCCCTTAATATTAGGAAGGCCTTGGCTAGCGACTTCTGATGCTTATATCAGCTGCCGGACAAGCAGTATGAATATAACCAGGGGGAATGATGTGAAAAATTTATTTTTATATCCTCCTGCTTAGCCAAGCTTGACTATTATGAAAACCAGGAAGCAACCTACAACATACTTAATAGAAAATATTCGGTCATCATTGACTGTGGTAGATGCCTTGGAATTCAAAAACCAAACTGAAGATGATGTCATTAATACTTTTATCAATCATCCTACCACAGTATCAAGTTCAAAATGACACATGATTAAAGAAGTCCTTGACAATGAAATCAAAGAAGATCCTCTGAGAGATATCAATGACCAAACAATACCAACAACCACTGTCTATAATAGAAAACCCATTGGAATTGAGCTAGGGAAGATCCTGAACATTAATAGTAATTTGAGTGATGACCAGCAACATAAACTTATTCAAGTCCTTAGAAAAATAAAGGGGCTTTCACTTGGGATTACTCAGCTATGAAAGTGATTTACCCTCAGTTATGCATGCATCACATCTACACTGAAAAGGATGTAGGAACCATTCGACAACCTCACCATAGATTAAATCCTCACCTAAAAGATATTTTTAAAGAAGAACTTCAAAAACTGTTAGATGTGAACTTTATCTATCCTATATCTGACAGTAAATGGGTTCTCCATTAGTTGTGGTTCCCAAAAAGAATGGGAAATGGCGAATATGTGTTGACTATAGAGAACTCAACAAGGCAATGTAAAAAGACCATTTTCCCCTTCCATTTATTGATTAGGTCCTAGATACACTGGCAGGGAAGAAATTTTTTTCTTTCCTAGATGGCTTCAGTGGCTACAACAAAATTCAGATTACCCTTGAGGACCAGGATAAGACTAAATTTACCTGTCTGTGGGGAACATTTTCTTACAGGGTATTACCTTTTAGATTGTGCAACGCACCTGCCACATTCCAAAGAGCCATACCCAGTATTTTTGTAGACTTGATAAATGAAGGATTGGAAGTATACATGGATGATTTCACACCCTATGGAGATGACTTCGAGCAAGCATTACAGACATTGGAAAAATTTTTGGAACGGTGTATTGCTACCAGCCTATGTTTAAGTCATGAAAAGTGCCATATGATGATGACAGAAGGCCTGATCTTGAGTCATTACATTTCAGCAGCTCGAATTCAGGTAGATCCAGCAAAAATATAGGTAATTCTCTTACTAGCTACTCCCTACACTCAAATAGAGGTATGTAGTTTTCTGGGATTTACTCGATATTATCGTAGATTTATCAAAAAAATTTCACAGATTGCTGCACCATGATATGCCTTAACAGGAAACAGTGATTTCATATGGACTAACAAATGTGACACTGCCTTTACAGATTTAAAATGACTAGTATCAACAGCACTAGTATTACGAGGCCCGAACTGGGATATGCCATTCCAGATTTCACTAGATGCATCAGACATAGCCATTGGAGTAGTTCTTGGCCAAGAAGAAGACAACAACCCTATGATATATATTACATTAGCAAAAAATTAACCCCTACTAAATTGAATTACACCGTAACAGAGAAGGATTTTTTAGCTGTTATTTATGCTATTAACAAATTTAGACATTATATAATTGGATACCCTGTAATTCTATATACGGATCACTCTGCTATCAAATACTTAGCTAATACACCCATTACGAATGGAAAAGTGACACGTTGGTTGCCACTTTTTTAGGAATTTGATACAACTATAAGGGATCGCCCAGGGAAGGAAAACCTTGTGGAAGATTTCCTCTCCCGAGTGCCAAGAACAGATGATGCAATAGAACTAGAGGATCAATTTTCGGATGAACACCTATTTGCTGTAACCGTGAAAATGCCTTGGTACACAAATGTGGAGAATTATTTAGCAGTGGGAAAACTACCTAAACATCTGACACCCAGAGAAAGGAAATTGATAGTACAACACAACACTCAGTTCTCCTAGATTGGAGGATACCTTTCTCACACAGGGGCCGATATGCACATCCGCTGGTGTATCAGGGAAGACGAAATTTATGATATCTTAAAAGCCTGTTAAAATGGACCTTGTAGTGGACATTTCGCAGACCACAGAACTGGACATAAAATTTTACAAATGGGCTACTACTGGCCCATGATTTTTAAGGATGCTAAGAAATTTGTTCAGGCCTGTGATAGTTGTCAAAGGATGGGTCGCCCTAGCCAATCTGATGAGATTCCCCTGCATCCATAGCTAGTCATAAAACCTTTTGAGCCTTGGGCATTAGATTTTGTTGGGCCAATCAACCCATCATCCAACCAGAAATCATATATATTGGTTGCAACGGAATACGTAACTAAGTGGGTAGAAGCAGTAGCATTACCAAGAGCCACACACGAAACTGTGATAAACTTTCTTTTCAAATTTTTTGTATGATATGGGTTATCCAGAGAAGTAATCAATGATGGAGGGCCACAATTTGTAGGCCACAAGGTCGCTGCTACACTAAAAATAATCATGTTATTCATTGAATTACCTCTCCATACCACCCGCAAGTAAATGGGTAGGTAGAAAGAACCAACAAAGTAATTGAAGCTATTCTAATGAAGACAGTCTCATTGCATAGACGAGACTGGGCTACTCGAGTGCCAAAAGCCTTGTGGGCATATTGCACAACTTGGAGGAATAATACTGGATACTCCCCATATCAGCTGGTATTTGGTAAGGAACCTATTTTTCCCATAGAGTTTGAGACACAAACACTAAGGACAGCCTAGGAAGTGGGACTAGATTTAACTAAAGTACAAATTAGTAGATTACAACAAATAAATGAATTAGACGAAATCCTGCTTTTGGCTCTACATCATACTGCACTTATTCAACAACAAAGAGACAAATGGCACGATTCTCTTATCAAGAAAAAGACATTTCATGAGGGAAATTGGGCACTTCTGTACGATTCCAGGTTTCAATACTTCCCTGGTAAATTGCAGACTAGGTGGTTAGGTCTCTATGAAATAAAGGAAGTACATGACAATGGCACTCTTACATTGGCCACCATTGATGGGTCTAATTGTTCCTTTAAAGCAAATGGGCATCGAGGGCGCCTCTACCAAAGACCACTCACAAGAGAATATTTTTGTCAACAGATAAGCAAGGACTCCACCATGCAAGTTTTAGCTGTAGAAGATAATCCTTTGGCAACTTCATCTTTGTAAAAATTCATTTCTTTGTAAAAAAAAAAAACCGTAAATAGGATTGTTGATTCAATTTGTTTTTTCTCTACCTATTTTGTTATTCCATATTTGGAATAACACTTTTTGATTTTGCTGTTCCATCTTTGGAATAGTACTTTCTGATTTTGATGTTCCATCTTTGGAACAACACTTTTTGATTTTGCGGTTCCATCTTTGAAACAACACTTTTTGATTTTGTTGTTCCATATTCGGAACAACACTTTTTGATTTTGTTGTTCCCTCTTTGGAACAACACTTTTTGATTTTGTTGTTCCATCTTTGGAACAACATTTTTTGATTTTGTTGTTCCATATTTAGAACAGCACTTTCTGGTTTTTTTGTTCCATCATCAGAACAACACTTTTTCTTTTTGTTGTTCCATCTTTGGATAAACACTTTTTTATTTTGTTGTTCCATATTTGGAAACAACACTCTCTTTTGTTTTTTTCTTTTCCAATTTTGGAATAGCACTTTTCTTTCTTGTACAATTTTTGTGTGTTCTGAACAACACCTTTCTTATATATATATATATATATATATATATATATTTTACAAACACCTCTTTCCCCTTATGGACTTATTCCCAGCTCATTTCAGCCTCATTTCTTTGATTCCTTTTATGTCCTGAAGTATAGTATCTTCATGCGGATAAGAATTATGGATTTTATTAAAGAAGGTGAATATTTTTAACGTTGTGATCTTTGACAAAGATAGCTTCTTGATGATAGACTTAAAACAATTGAAAGGGACACAATTATTTATATTTCACTTTACTGTACTGATTTCTATTGTATATGATACTGATTGATCATCTTTACCATGATGGTTCTACTCTTCCTGGTTGTAATTCTCTTTGCCTATTATCAATGGGATTATGGGTATAATTGTTCTTATTATTGACATGCTTCAACTTCTTACACCATCCCTACTGTTAAGGAGTACTGAGCTTCCCTCTATTTATCATAAAAATATGTAATGACAACTAAATTTTATCTACAGATAGAGGATAGGGGGTCTCATTAAGAGCCAACCTACCATGTGCATAAGGATCTAGCAATTTGACATTCCCACTATGGCCACCACACTAGGGTTATGATCCATTGGATGGCTAAAACATCCCTAGAACAGGAGGTCTCATCACGACCCGGCCTGCTCACTTTTGCTACTTCCCAGTGAATGGCAGTATGGTTATCTAGTTACCACGCCAGCATACTAGTCTCTTCTGTAGAAAAAACAATGAAAATTTTCAATTATAAATTGAGGATCCTAGCTCACATGGGTTAAAAAGCAACTATGTTGAGGCTATGGATGCCTGCTGGTAGCAGAAGCTTTGATTATGGTATTGAAGTTCTATTTCCTCAATAAATAATTCTTATAATACCCTCTTCCCATTTATCTTTTTATCCGAGAGATTATTTCCTCTAAACACTTCCCTACTTTGAACCTTTATGCATGCGTTCATGTTTTTTACTCAATCATATCATGTACAGCTAGAATATCGTCAACAAAACTTCCTTTTGTACGTATTGGTGTCCTATTTCCTTATCACATAACTTATCATTAACCAAATCATCTTGTCTCTTGTCATTTACTATGATTATACACCGTGATTTTACTCTGTCAATCTCTCTTATTGTCCCGTCATTTATTTACGTACTCTTTTCCATTTACTACTGTACCCTTCATCCTTATATCCTGTCATCCGAACAGCCATTCCCCATCTATTCGGTCGTAGGCGACCTCTCATTTCGAAGGGGGAGAGAATTTCCATTACACTCATGCATGCATTGTCATTATTTCATTGACTGATAAGATATTCCATGATCACGCGGCATGCGGAAATTTAATAACACAATTAATATCAACTACAGTTAGCTGTTACAACAACTTGTTGTTCTATTGCTCTAAGTGTTGTTGTGTTTTTTTTAGTATTGCTGTGTTTTTTCAGTATTGTTGCATTTTTCCATTACACTCATCCTTTGCAATAGTAGGAAGAATTCAAGCATTATGGGTGGTAAGAGAGTGCGCTGCAAACCTTTAGTGTTAGAGGTCTCCGACAGAGCCAGGGAAATTCTGATCTGTGCAGGGTGGATATCCTATCTCACAAGATTTCAGCCCTCGAATGCAGAAATTGCCATTGAATTTCTACAGCATCTGTAGAATGGGGAATCCATGGTGAAAGGTAGAAGAATTATAGTCACAGATGCTGTAATAGCTGGAGTATCTGGGTTGCCGGTAGAAGGAACTATATGGTCACAAAAACATGTATTGCTACAAGATGCAGTGGAAAATTTCAAAGATGAAGGTGAGCAAGTAGTCAGGAAAGGCAAAGGCATCCAACCATCTTCTCTGGCAGAACCATGGAAATAATTAGCAAGCATTATCCAAACATAAATTACCTGCGATGGACGTCGAGATGTGGTAAGACCACAACAACTTAAACTATTAGTTTTCTTGAAACAAAAACTCACTGTTAATCTACCATCTCTTTTGAATTCTTTACTACATGATATTGTTGTTAGAATAAGATAGGCTAGACACCTTGAAGCTGTAATAAGACCATGGGTTGATTAGATTAATCATCTTCCATAGCATGGTTCAATACAACTTAACTTGGGACGGTTTTATTATGGCCCTAGAGAGCATGCAAAACCCTGTAATCCAACATCCCGCAATTGTGGAGACAAGCCAGCAGAACCTCGAAAAGAAAAATGACTACCCGTTCAAAGTTTGAACCCCATAAACGTAGGAGGTTTGTAAGAATTGAACTAGCCCAGAGGATGTCTACAAATCTTCGGGATGAAAGCAATCAACCTGCAGAGACAGCCAGTCCAGTTAGGATAAGAGATTCTAAATCTGAAGAAGAGGCACCCAATTCCGCATTAGAGCCTGAAGAAGAGGCCAATTCAGAACAAGAACAAGAACAGAATTATAATAATGAACTGGAAAGTGAAGCAAGACCGGATGATCCTTTGGAAGTTTTCAAGACAGGGATGGCCAAGGTCCTGGAAAATCTTAATGTATATATGCAACCTGGAGGACCACTTGGTCTCAGCAGAATGGAAACACAAGTCCCAGAGAATTACGGGCATATAGAGACACTGCCATCCCCAGAGGCTACGGACACAGAAATTGTTCAGGAATTCGACAACCAGTCTGGTGACACGATTATGTTGGAATATAGCCACGAGGACCAACAGAAGTCTGCAAACATAGAAGTTAGCCACCAATCAGACAATCATTCGGGCAATATGATTCTTTTAGAACACAACCTTGATGACCAACAAGCAGCTCTAGAAACCATTGATAAACCTATTAGTGGAGCAGACGCTCCTCAAAAGAGCCAAGTAGCTGGAGCAAAACTTGAGAAGCTGCGACAAAAATACTGGAAGCTCCAGAAGATAGTCAGAAGGCTATGACAAGAAGTTAAAAACTGTAAAACTAAGAACACTGCTCCTGAGGTGACCTCTGTAGCTACACAAATAAGAATATGTGAGAATAAATCAATAGAAATTCAAAACGAACTTGCTTCCACTTGAACAATAGCCACCCAGGTTAATTTTCATGAAAAATTGGTAAATGCGGCTGTTCAAACGGAGGGTTGGTCCTCCCACAATATGGAAATGCAGACTGAAGAGGTATTCTCTCATAGCATCGGCACTGAGACAGAAGGAAAATCCAAGGACCTCCTTTCAAGGAATGGCCCTGTTATTTTAAAACTTTGAGAAGAACTGACGCAAGCCCAACTTTCTTTAGAGCAACATCAACAGCAAATAGTCTCCCTGCAACAATACCAGAAGTTACAAAAACAATTGAAGGAATTAGCCCTAGCAGAGAATGAGGCTTTTGATAGGGCTAGATAGGAAGAAGAAAAATTGAAGAGGATGAAAACTAAGCTGAACAATGTTAGGGATCAGTTGGACACCATTTGTTCATTATATTCGGATATCTTCACCTGTCAACCTCCCGCTACGAACTATGCCTTGTTCTTATTAGAATGATATTTTTTGTTAAAAATCAAAGCTGTTAGAGCTGGCAAGCCAGTTGAGCTGAAGACAATGGAGGATTTTATAAATTGTTGTAAGACACATGGAGTAAAGGTCCAAAGGCTTATTTGTGAATTTTATTTGCATAATTTCATATTAGATAAAGAAGTGGATGTGAATCCTAGCCCTTTTATTAGAGATATTCAATTTTAGGATTTTATATCTTTTTCAGTCAACTAACTCAAGTGGTTTAAGGCTTATAATTCGTTCCAAAGATAGTAACACAACTCATATCTTTGGGTAAGAACTAAACCTACTCACCCTCTGTAATTTCTTACTAAGCATAAAAGACTGATGACATAGGAGGGCGTGCTTAAAATTTTAGGGCCCATACATAAGGAACTTGTGTAGGAAGGAACAACATATTTCCTGTCCATTCAGGGAAGATCCCTGGTTGCATCCAAAATGATATGGATGGTTTCAAGCAACAATGTTAAGGAAAGAGAAACATTTAATTATGGAAATTTCAAAGCTGTTGCGAGATGGTTAGTCCTATACAGCAATTTTATCTTAAAAGAAGGACCCTATTGGGTGGGATGTTGCTTTAGAAGCCCCATTATTTGGTATCCTCCTGAAGGGTATCATCCTGACTATCAGTTACCTAAAGGACAAGAAGTGGCAACCTTTGCAAACCTATCATGACATCATGGTCTTAGGCCTATTACAGACAGATCTTCTCCAGCCTACTCCTTAACTTCTTTGCATAAGAATTATTTATTTTTCATGGGGACATGAAAAAAGGTAAGCTGGGGAGTATGTTGAGCCTTGCAATAGGTATGTATTTACTCTTGATTACTGTCCTTTTTCCTCTTCCTTATCCATCTTGTGCCATGATATAATAATATAATAAGAGGATTTTGACGAAAAATGATCTTGATATGATTTAACCATCCAAACTAATTCACGTTGATTTTTATGTTGAAAATAACAGAAGGAACAGCAGGAATTAATCATGGGAAAGAAGACACGTTAAATACGGTCGAATTGGAAGACAAATTAGTGAGGATTAGCATAAGAATGAATGGACAGTCCGAGGATAGCATTTTTTCATGGATCCCTCAGGATCCCCTGATCCTGAGGGATCACATTTATCTTTCCTTTTAGCTATAAAGGGACAGGGATAGATGGTTCTTAAATTTCATGTATCTTTCATTTCTGCATAATTCGTAATTGTAATTCATAGAACGTAGTTCTGAACAACAAGATTGGATTGTGATGTCAATTGACTATGATGAGTAAAATATAATTTGTGTTTATGTTCATTCAAATATTTTGGAGTAGTTAAGCAGTATTCGCTGATGGCTAAGGGCCCGGTCTCTGGCGGATCTCACTGTTGTTCCCTGTGTTATACTTTTCCATTTATTGCAAGTGTATTATGTTTTTCCAATTTGCAGTTGAAGTATTTTTTATAATTCAAATTTCTGGTATTTATTCCATTGAATACGCATTTCCAATTTCCTTAAAGAATTAGTTGTTAGATAAAAGAACTGGTTTTTATTACTTAAAGCGTAGACAATTATTTCCAATACTTCCTTCTGTTCAATAATTCAAATCCAGATGAAAGAGCTTAGTTAATGCTCCAGTTCTCTCAGTTGATTATCATTTGAATCAGTTGAATTAAGAATGAATTAAATTTTTTGGTCATAATGTTTAGATGAATCACTTTCTTTGAAGCTTCAATATTTATGACTGCATCTATATGAAATGATTGATTTTATCATTACTCTTTGTATGAATAAAAGGACTTACCTAGGTTAATAATTAATGTGAGGCAATTAGGAGTTTTTAAAGACACTTGTTAGCACCCAACAGTAATGTGAGCACTAGTGCAAAGAAGAGGTGATCCTTCAACTCGAAAAACTCCTTATGTTGGGATTCAAACCAAAAAAATAATTCTTTCGCTCCTCCCTTGGTGACATGATTGAAAGGCCAAGTGATATGAGAGAATGCCAACCTGAACCTGCGGTAGAATTTCAAAAGACCCAGAAATTTTTGGAGCTCTATTAGAGTGGTTGGGGCTGGCCAATCCCAAATGACTTGTATCTTTCCTGGGTCCACATGCACACCTTTCTCATCAATGATGTACCCTAGATACGGAACATTTGTCATACCAAAAGTGTATTTATCCAAATTGGCACACAAATTGTGTTGTTACAGGGTTTGGAGGACCTGTCAAATAAGGTTGAGCTGCTCTTCCAATCTATGGATGAACATTAGGATGTCATCAAAATATACCACCACGAATGAGTTGGGGAAGGATTGCAAGATATTTTCCATCGACCTCATTAAGGTTGTGGGGGGATTTTTCAACCCAAAAGCCATGACCAACCATTCAAAAAGGCCCTCCTTGGATTTGGAGGTAGTCTTCCATACATCAGAGGGTTCGATTCGTACCTGATGATAGTCAGACTTCAAGTGAATATTGTTGAACTATTTGGCCCCCTTGAGCTGGTCCATAAGGTCATTGATCCATGTAATTGGACAGTTATTCTGGACGATGATCTTTTTTTGCCCCTGATAGTTAATAAAAATTCTCCAGGTGTCATCCTTCTTCTATAATAACATGATTGGGCTCCCATAGGGTGACGAACTTGGCCTGATGTTCCCATTCTACAATAGCTCTTGAATTTTCCTCTTGATTTCATCATTCTCTAGAACAGAGAATTGATAGATCAGTCCATTGTGTTATCACCAAAATTTGGCCATATAACCATTTAAAATTATATGGATTGAGGTACACCATGTAAGACCAATTTTACCATAATAAAATTGCTTTCACTATAAGAAATAGTTTAATAAACCATATTTTATTAAGCTATTTATGGTTTAAACAAGAAAAAACCACTGCTTAAATAGTATTCTTGGTCATATTTAACCCAATTATGAAAAATAATTAGATAAATCATTATTTTCTTATTTTTCTCTAGGAATAATTAATTAAGTCAGTATTTAGTTATTATTCCTTGTTAAATTTGACTAAATAATCTAGGAAGAATTAAACAAATCATTATTGGTTTATTATTGTCTAACCACGTTCGTGAAATGATAAATAAATAATTTATTTGTCTATTATTTATAAATAAAGGTATTTAACCAATTTAAGTACCTTTTCCGGGCCAAAAAAATATAATAAAATATTACAAGTGGTTAGATTTAGAGCTTGGTTAATAATATTTTATTATTCTCCATTATCGAGTATAACTCAATATTTTGTTATAAATAGAACAGTTTTTCCATTCATTATTCACTTTGACCCCTTTCATCGTAGCGCTTTGATCATTTCCATTATCGCTACTATTTTATTTTCATTCTTGAGCTCCCATAGAGTTCAATACATTTTGGGTTTTTTGCACCATTGAGAGAGAGAAACTTCTAGAACTGAAGCATTGAGGACAACCAAGAACCCATCCCATTGAGGGGAACTAGTAACACTTATTTCTTCCCTTCACTAGGTGTAATAATATATGAAAATCATTCTTTAAATCTTATCTTTTCTATTGGATGCATGGAGAAATTACTATTTATTTTTACTATTTAATTAATTTTACTACATAGATCTGGTTTTTTGCAACATTTGTTCTAACTATTGATTGCACATCTAAAGAAGTTAAGTAGTCGTTTATGTTGATAGGGTTGTTTGTCACACACAGCTAAAGTGAACTCTTTTCGTACACTTGCATTAAGAATTTAGGCTAACAAATGGTCACTCCACCATTGTAATTCAGATTCCTGCATGACCATCAACTTCAATAACAAGGGTTTTTATTCAACTTTTTTCAGTCTCTTGATCTTCTTTTTTTAACTTATATGCCCTAAATCAGTCAAAATTCTAACTTCAAGCTCTTCTCTTGTGTTTTCTGCTTGTAACATGTATCAACCATGTTATAGATGACAACTTTTTTGAAACCTGCCGCTTGAGAATTAAGGAATAATAACTCACATTTTTTGGCTCAATGAGTGAGATTTTGCATAGAACTTGCACTTATCTTCCCAGATGTCAATAGTCCACAAGTCAGTGCCTATGAGCTAAAACTTTTTTCTGATTTTTTTATAACTGTCAAGAATTGTCGAGAGAATTTTTTTTTTGTTTTCTGACCTTTTTCTTAGCCCTTCCTAGGCCCAGATATGCTCATTTTGTCTCCTTGAAGTAGAACCAATCCCTCTAGGGTTTTCGTACACTTCCGCCTTTCTAGGAGGGGTTAAGTTGAGTAGGTAGTCTGAGATTTGCAACACTTTTAGCCATTGTTTCAGGCTCTGATCTATCCTTCTTTCAGATCCTTTTTTATAGGTTATTATTCAATCCAAAACCCCCTCTTGAGTTTTTTTTGGTATTTCCCTTAGGGTACCCTTGTTTCCTCTAGGGTTTTAACCTTTCGCCTTCAATTTTGCAATAGTTTTCCCCTCTGGTTTCTTGCTATTTTCTGCATCATTTCCAACAGATATGAGTCATTAGATCCTTCTCCCTTAGATCTTAGACATTTTGGCCAACTTGTGTGTTTTGAGTCAATTGCGCCCACCTTTTAGACTAGTTTTTTGAGAAACCTTCTTTTGGGTTAAATTCATGCATGATTAGCTGTTTATTTTACTGTCATTTTAGTTTTATTTATAGTACTTCAATAACTTTTATTTTTCTTTACACAACCCTCTCAGCTTAATTAAAATTATCACACAGTTTGCACACACTCACACCTAAAGTGAGGAGTGTTTTGTTTACACCTCGAAGCCACGACATAAACATCATAATTAATCAATCGACCTCACAAATTTTATCACTCTTCAACCTTTTCGTGTCATTTGTGACTTTCCATCATTGCGCCCCCAAGGCATTTATCATGAAGACTTCAAGGCATCCACCCTCAGATTTCATTAGGAAGACTTACTCCACCACGTAGGGTCTGAGTTAATCCTCCACCAAGTTCCCATACCAACTCTAATTCTGGTTCATCGCATTCTTCCTATGATTCTAATTCTAGTTCCCCTCACCCTCATACCATCACCATGTCAGGTGCCAATGTAGGTGCAGGTCCTCAAGCCAGTGGTGGCCTATTAGGTCCCTATAATAATAGTGTATCCTCTTATTTTTGTTAGTGTAGCCCGCTTATTGTTCTTGTTGTACCCTTATAACCCCCATATTGTTATTATTGCAGCCTTATGTTATTATTGTTAGGCTGACTAGGCTTATATTGTGACCCCATGGACTCCTATATATAGAAAGGAGCTTTTTTCATTTGTATCATCCAAGAATTTTTCATTTATGTAATCTATAGGAGGTTTTCCCCTCGATGTGGCTTATTTCTAAGGTGTCGATCTCTTTTTTCTTCTATTTTTGGAGCTGGTTTCATAACATTTGGTATCAGAGCTTTGGATTCTAGGGTTTTGTTGCTTCAAACAGGACATTGTGGCATTTCCACTATACATTTTTTTATATGAGGGTACAACCACTAAAAAAAAAAAACCCTTTCTACGCAATCTAGAGGAACATTTTGTAAAAATTTCATATGTTGGTTCGCAATATTTTCGGAGATATGATCTGTGGAAGTTGGGGTTTTTGCAGGCTCCTGAATTTCATCTCAAACAGGTGACCTTGGGAAATTCATCATAACTCTCTCTCTCAGCATCGGATTTGAATTATGTAAAAAGTGGCAAAAATTAAACGGATTGTAGCTTCCTATGTATCAATTTCAGATCCTAAGGATGAAGCATTGACATGTGGGATGCCATCCAATTTCGCTCTACTGAACCAGTCCATAATTAGGTCATTGTGGGGGATTTGGAATAAATTTATCTTTAAGAATCCAAATTAGATCAAACCTGTGGAACTGGAAAGAAGAATAAGAGGGATACTATAGGACCAAATTTTATATATTTAAGATCTGAAATCACAGAGATAATTTAGTTTGAATATCAAGCTCCTCAAAATCATGGAAAATGTGTGTATTCATTTAACAAAAAATTGCATAATGTTAGTTTGAAAAAGTATTTGAAGTGATTCCAAGGGCATATTGAAGAATTTTTATCAGTATTTGGTTATTTAATGCCTCCAAAAAATGATTTTGCACCTATTAATCCCTTGGAAAATTATACTATGATGCATGAAGAGGAAGAATTGAATTATAATATATCAAAATTAAGGTACCAAGTGAAACAAATTTTGATCTTACAAGGAGAAATCAAAGATGACATAGATGGTTTAAAAGAAAAAATGAAGGCTAAGTTGGACGGTTTGAAGGATCAAATGAAAGCTAATATGGATGATAAAGTAGTTGAAGATCACATCGAGCATCAACAAAAATTTCTCCAATTATCAAAGGATAACCTAACTTTGGTGTAGAATCGAATGAAACAATAGGGAGATCAACATCCTAGTGAAAGAAGTTCTAAAGTAGTCACATAAAAAAGAACCAAACAACTATGAAATCGATCAATTTCAGAGTATCTCAGTAAGTGCAAGAACTTACAATTTGAAGATTCCACATAGGAGGATGAGAATTTTATACATAAGAATCTAGAAATAATCAAGCATTGAGGACAACACTTGTTTGAAGGAGAGGGGCATGTTAGGTCCCTATGATACTAGTGTATCCCCTTATTATTGTTAGTGTAGCCCCCTTATTGTTATTTTTGTACCCCTGTAACCCCCATATTGTTATTATTGCAACTTTACATTATTATTGTTAGGTCGGCTAGGATTATAATGTGACCCCATGGACTCATATATATAGAAAGGAGGTTTTTTCATTTGTATCATCTAAGAATTGTTCATTTATGTAATGTATAGGAGGTTTCCCCCTCGAAGTGGCTTATTTCTAAGGCGTTGATATCTCTTTTCTTCTATTTTTGGAGCTGGTTTCATAACATTCTGGCCCTAATGCTAGCGCCACTACTAGAACCATTTTGGTTACTCCTTTGCTACATTTTATGGTGGGTTTAAGCCTTCCCAATTTTAGCCAATTAATAAATGACCCTATACTTCACAATCTAGGTTGGCCAACTATGAAAACTAAGCTTCATTCTGACATTCCTACATTTGCAAGAAACATTAGAGAGGACCCTACTAATCATGTCTGCTCCTTTCATATGTGGTGTTCATCTAATTCCATCATCGATGAATCTAGTCGCCTTCAGTTGCTCCAATGTACGCTCATTGAAGAAGCTGCAAAGTGGTAAGTTGACCAGACTGTTGTGTCTCTTTCCACTTTTGTGACTCTTACTAAAGAATTTTTGTCATACTTTCAGTTGCCCCTCTGATATGATACTGGTATTGAATTGTTGAATGCATTCCATCAAACTTCTGCCACCCACCTTTCTAACCATGTCCAAGAATGGCACAAAAGGAGTTGCTTGTGTCGAGATCCTACATTCGACGACTGTGTCTATATGGATAGGTTTCTTAGAATTCTTTTTCCTTCCATTAGTAAAGATGTCGCATCTCATTTTCCTCAGATAGAGGAAGAAGATCTCCAAGTCACGTTAAAATATGACTTGATCTACACCCAGTGTCGCTATGTTTACACCATTCTATTGGATCTTCCTAGAGCTGCTGGTTCCAATGCACTGGGGGAATCTCATGCTACCAATGGTATCGTTAGATCTCTTTAAAATCCATATACTCATCCTTCCATGGGTTATGGCTACCCCAGGGGGGACCAGTTCCTCGAACACCTATCCCCCTCATGAACACTTGTATCCCAATCAAAGAACACCTTATACATTTTCCAAACCGCATCAACCGATGCCAGGGCAAGTTGTTGCTCAACCATTTTACCCAAATGTTGCCCCACCTACTTTATATCATTATGCATATCCCGATGCTCTAGCCCCTCCAACATCAACACCCCAACTTCTCGTGCCTTCTTAACCTCTGCACAGCAACCACTGCCTCCTCAAGGTCAGGTGTATGCACAACAAAGCGTAACTAATCCTCCTAATTCAAAGAAAAAGAATAAGGGGAAATTCAACTAGAACCAAAAATCATAGGGTAAACAAGGGCACCAAGGTAATCAACCAAACGCAGCCCAAGGGAACTAGCCTAACACTGCAAACCAGCAACAGGGAGGTCAGCCCAATAAGAATAAGCATATCTATACGAACAAGCCTTGTTCATGTTGTGGTGTCCATGTCCATTATACTCATGATTATCCCCTTTTACCCCAAATTTTCCAGTTGTGGGAAGCACAAGCAACATCTAGAGGATAGCAAGCCCCCGTTTTGCTTCCTCCAAAAATTATGACACCTCAACCAGTTGTGTTCACTAATCCTTTCCCTCAGTAAGGATATGTTGCTGCCAAACCACCTCAAGGTCAAGTCGGTCCTCAAACCTCACAGTCTGGCACCCTTAATTACCATATTCTCATGATGAATTCTGAAGGGTCAATACTGTTGATGTCAACCGTCAGACCCAATTGTGCCAATATGATAAGCAACCCACTACGTATACAATCAAATCCAAAACCAAAGTATCCATAGAGTCCATTTCAACACAAAATTATCCCTTATAGATCCCTCAACCTAATTCACAGGTAATTCACAAGATCCCCAAAGGGCCATTACACTAAAATATTGCTTCTGCCAAAGCTGACCACACCTACAACACAGTAGATTACTTGGTGCAGTCTCATGTTTCCATGTTAATGTTGGAAGTCCTCAAGATGTTCCCATCTCAGTGAAAATCTCTACTACTAATTTTGGCATTGTGGATCCTTCAAATGATCATTTTATCATCTTTGATGTCAACAAATTAGAACATCCCCCTTTACCTTGATCCGTTGCCTTCCAAATACTAGTAAAGATTGGTAATTCCCATGTTAAGAGATATATCATTGATGAGAGTGCATCCACCTGTGTGAATTCTGCATATGTTTTGAAGAAGCTCAGATTACCCAATCTGTCTCAATCCACCATCACTTTACATGCTTAGGACGATAACCCTTCTCAACCCCTTGGCATGTTCCACAATTTTCCTGTGACACTTGCAAACAAGACTATTTTTATTGACATAGAAGTCATTGATGCCCCATTGGATTATAATATCCTATTGCATCATAGCTACATTTATGCGATGTCAGCTTTCACATCTGTGGTTCACTGTAATATGTGCTTCCCCCATAACAGAAAAATCATCACCATCAAACAGTTGACATATTACGAACTAAAGTCTCAAAACTCCCTTGATTCCATCATATCTTCAGTGGCCGATAACCAATCAGTTGCACGTCTCACCAGTGTTTCACCAAGAGTCTATAAATATTTCACCTTACTTGGTTCAGTCCCTGGTTCCCCCCCCCTTATCACTAAGCCCAACCCATCAAGTGTTTTCATGTTGCAAGCATCCCGGGCTAGGAAAAAGTGGCCCGATTTGGCTAGCCAGCAACCAAAGCCTTCACAACCTACTGTTTTTCACTCAACACAGCCATCATGACCATCTCCTCAAGGACCTTCTCCTTCTACTAATGTCTCTCCCAATATTTTTCAACCAAGAATGGTCCCCCCAAGCCTTAACCATTTGGGAGCCATTCCGCTAGGACATTACCCTTCCAGTTAGATATTGTTTTTAGTTCCCCCCTCTAGAGTCTTTTCGATGCATGTTATGGCTATGTTGAGTCTACCCAAATTGACCTTGGGGATCCAGTCTGGTACATTGATCCCCCAGCAAACACTCCATCTAGTCAACTTAACCATATACCACTTTGACCCCGATTCAACCTGTCACCATCACCCCTCCCTTTTCTTTAGTGACACAGCCACCTCAATACAAACCCACTACTGTTGCAAAAGAATCCACTAAGGGGAGAAAATACAAAAAGAAGGAACCTAAGGAAAAGGCTCCCCAAACAGCTCTTGCTCCTTCTAAGCCTCCAAAGCATTCACCTTTGTGTGATTTGTGTCATGTTGTTGGGCATGCCACCCATAACTATACTGAGCTTCCTCCTCTCAAACCTATGGTCAATGAAACATTTCCGGAATCTAACATCTCGGAGGTCTATGTTACCTTTCTTGATTCAGCTAAGAAACTAAAATCATTGCACACGAACAACCCTTGTGCTTTGTGCGAGCTTTATGGCCACTATTCTCATCATTGTAACCATCACGACTAATTTAACGATACCCTTGAGGTAGTTCATGAAATAGAGGCCACTCATAGTGGATCATGTACCCCTCTACTTGTGAGTTCTACTTCCACAAAACCAAAGCAAATTCATCCACCCATTCTGATATCTCTCCCTGATGTTGACATGAAAAAATCTTAATTCGCTATTCTCTATCTGTCATCATCCCTTAGATCCATGGAGGAAGACCTCTCGGGGGCATCCCCTTATGTTTCAGTCAAACCTCCCTCAGCGAACACCTTGGTCTCAACATCAGTAGATGTTTAATCTACTAGCTCTTCCTCTACCCTTTGTAGTGATGCCTATGTGAACCATATTTATCATAAAGATGCTCGAGGTAACCTCACCGCATCATGTGGTCCCCCTTCTACCAGTTCTCCCATCTTCCACTCTAATGAAGACATTATGGAAGCCATGACCACCCCTGATTTTCCCTGGGATGATATGCACCATCGCGTGTACTTCCTTCCGCAGCAACCCTATGGCTATTATGTTATGGAGTCTAAAGACTGCATCCATTATGAAGTCGAGTGGTTTAGAAATCCCATTCCTGCACTAGATGCTTTCAAAGAATGAAATATGGCCAATATATTTCCAACCATCAAAATAAACATTTCTGATAAACCAGGGGTTGAATAAAACATTACCTTGGGGGAACATTGAACCCTAGAGGAAATTGAGGCTTACACCAAGCTCTTCAAAGAATTCTGTGATTTTTTCGCCTCGTCTTATTCGGAGATGCGCATACTTGATCCTGCCGATGATGAACACCATATAAACACATGTCCCAATGCCAATCTTGTCCATCAAAAGTTGAGACCCATAAATAATTCCAGATGTGAGGCTATCAAAGTATAAATCGATAAGCTCAAGCAGGAAAGTTTTATTTATCCCATTGAATACACCACATGGCTTTCCAACCTAGTTCTCGTTCTCAAGAAACAAGGCACCATTCATGTATGCACTGACTTTCGTGACTGTTTGGTAAATTTAGTGTGTCCTAAATTGCTACATTAATTTGTCAATCTGGGATTCGTAAGCTGATGAAGTGTGGCACACTATATGTGCAAGATAACATATCTCTTACTTTTTGTCGTTTTTGGATTTTTATGAAATTCTAAAAGACAAGTATGGAGACAAATATTCAAGACAATGATGTCCTTTCTAATGGATTTTCCAAACTTCAAAAGAATTTTAAAACACACAATGACAAAATTAATTCCTAAAAGGAAATTAAAATGTGCCACTATTCTAGTTAAACAAATAGTGAACTATTGATCATGAAAACCATTATCTTTGCTGCTGTCTAAACACAAAAGAAACTGTACTCAAAGAAAAGATTGCAAGTAAAGTAAAACTAAAATAAAATTACATCAACTCATATTCTGACCCCTCACCATTAGTCTTGCTATGGCTTTCGGAGGTAATCATAAACAACTTGAGCAATCTGATATCTAATTTGCAGAATGATAAACTAATATCAAATTACACACTCATGCTTCAATTCCTCACCATTAGTCTTGCTATGGCTTTCGGAGGTAACTGAAAATGAAATGAGCAATTTAATATCTAACTTGCAGAAAAGTAAACTAATATCAAACTATACACTCATACTTCAATCCCTCACCATTAGTCTCGCTATGGCTTTTGGAGGTAACTAAAAATGACATGAACAATTTAATATCTAACTTGCAGAAAAGTAAACTAAGATCAAGCTACACATTCATACTTCAATCCCTCACCATTAGTCTCGCTATGGCTTTCGAAGGTAACTGAAAATGACATGAGCAATTTGATATCTAATCTAACTACTAAAGCAAATGTACAAGACTGAAATAAACAAAAACAGTGCTGGAATTAAACAAAAACTAAGAAAAAAAAGAAATCAGCAGAAGGACAATATTGATTCCATGTCATTAGTCATTATAAAATTATATGCAAACGCTCAGGCTATCTATTTTAATCTGGAACAGAAACACTGATTAGTTAACAACAATATAAAGCATGAAAGATTATGAACAGAAGTAAAATGTAAAGCATGAAAGATTATGGACAAAGACGAAACGTAAATACCATGAAAGATGTAATGTATATACACATGAATGATTATGGAACAATGAACGTAAAGAAATGAAGCATGAAAATATACAGTAATACAAAAAACCTCGGCGTGTGTAGGGGCCCTCTGCACAATCCTCGGGAAGCAGCTTTCAAATACGAATTATGCTTATGAACAGAGTCTTCTCATATATTAAAATGCGGTCATAACAGAGAAATAATGTCACAGCACAATGGCAATGAAATTATATTACAGAGCTAACTATTATGCATATGAGAACGCATTATTTATAATCAAAGGGTGACATAACTAATTCCCTAAAGTCTGCGCTAATAGAAGACACGTGAACCACCACGTCCAGAGATCTAGCAGTATGGCCGCCGTGAGCATTAAATCTATGGAGAGTGGCTGTTGGATTCAGCTTATGGAGCCGTTTACAGGTGTTGATGTGTCTCCCGTGATTTAGAAACGGTCATGCAAATCTTCACGTGATGAGAAACAGAGTTCTGTCACCGTGGGACTCTACGGTTGACCACCACTTGGCCGTCTTTGACCACAACCTTCCTAGGTGAATTCGACTGAGCCAATAGGACACGATCCATGTCCATGTCATTTCTAACTTGCCCATGTGGTTTGATTTTCCTGAAGACACCTGCAACATAGAAATTCACAAAATGGCTGCAGAAAGTTGCAGCAGTTGCGAAAACTGACAAGATTCTGCAGCTTAATGAGCAAAAATCTAATTCAAACAGCAGACACAAAACATAGTTAAAAAACATTTTAAATGCTCTTTTATGATTGATATGCAATGATATTGATGACTTAGAAGGTCCAGGTGAATGAAAAAAGGTTTAGAAAGGTGTATAGGAAAGATGCAGATTTGAGACTCAACATACCCCCACTGTGAAGGTGTTGCATGTCCTCATGCAACCAAAATTTTGATAATCCTTCTTCAATTCATATGCCTTGACACTTTAGCCAGTACATCCAGTCCTCTCCTCCTCTTCCTTGGTGCTGCTAACATCCTGGGCTTCTTCATCAAGCATCTGAATTTGATATTAATGAGTGCTCTACTTAACTTCTAGCATTTCTTCTTCAATTTCTTGTTCTTTTTCTGCCACAGTCCTAGATGTAGCATGGTATTGTCATGAATGATCTTGTTCAATTTTCTTTGTTCCTTTAATGCCTCATTTTCATTTTTAATGTGTCTATTTAAAACCTCCAACTCAAAGACTTCTTGTTTCAATGATTGGACTAGATCTTCTTGTGCTGTGTGAGGCTAAGTGGATGAAGTGCTGGGACCCGTGGCTGGTCTTTCTAAAGATTGTATATAAGCATATAATTCTTGCTGCTTTGGGTCTATCTCAGGTGTCATTTTCATTGGGTTGTCCTCAAAATGTCGTGGAGGAGAATTGGCTTCAAAATCTGGCTGAAAAGGACTCATGTCAACATTTGACTGAGAATGCGGTGGACTATTTTCAACGTCTGGCTGAGAATGAGATAGACTATGTTCAATGTCTGACTGAGAATAAGATGGACTATGGCCAGCTGGAGTTTGTTCAGATGTTTCTTCTCCCAAATCAATAAAATGTGGTCCTTTCGTTTATGTTTTCCTCAACTTCCCTTTAAGCCTGGAACTTCTTCTTACACGCTGTGGACTATTGTCTTTTTTCTTTTGTTTTCCTTTCCCTCTCTTTTTGGCCATAGATGACCGTTCCTGAAGGTGAACTAGTCTCTCAGATAACACTTGATGATCTTCTTCTGAGGAAGGGGTTTGATGCACAGCCTCAATGCTTCTTTTCTCTTTTGATTTTATTGGCCTTTTACCCTTGGTTTCTTCCTTCCTCCTTTTTTATAGTCTCTCTTCTCTACTATTCCTTTCAAATGTAGTAGTAGGAGTGCTTTGAGTTTGATCATTTGTTTTCTTTCTCCTACTCCTTCTTTTTGATGTACTTCCTTCAGGAATTTCTTGAGGTTCCTCACAGAAATTTCTAATTAAAAATTGTTCCCAGGTATCCTTTTTCTCCTTCAATTGTTTCTCTATCAAAATTTTCACAATACCATGGTGATATAAATGTGGTTCTACGTCCCCCAGATGCTTTTGGATGGTTATAGACATCTTTTTCAAACTGTTTAATAAAAAATATGGTAGATTGAGGGCCTGGTTATCTAAAAAATTCATCAACAGGCAGGTATGATACATGTACATTGACCCAAAAAGGCCCTCCCAAGTGATAAATTTTTGAATAACCAACAGTAAAGTGGCCCACTCTTCTTTCAAAGCATGAACATGAATTCCCTTTTTAAAAATGGTGATGTCCATACCTGGGTTACGTAGGATCACTCTCCAGACTTCCTCACCAATGCTCTTGTTCTTAAACCAGCGTTCACCTTCTTGAGGAAGTTCTGTAACAGCTGCTATGGATGCCTCATTCACCGTAAATTTTAGGTCCCCAATTTCTACCTCCAGTCCATTGAAAGACCTCGCAAAGGATTTTGTGATCTCCTTATTATAGCCTTTAAATTTCTGAATGAACCGAAGCCATTTTTCCTTCTTCAAGATGTCTTTGACTTGTGGGTACCCTTCCATAAATTTGGGTCCCTCTGGTTCTGCCCTCAACAATTTACCCATCCTTCTTTCTACTCTTTAAAACTTGTCTGCGTGAGGAGGGTTTAACGGAGGTAAGACGACTGAATGAGCGGAAATGAGCACGATTTATGGAGGAGACCAGTGACTGTAGGCGGATATCAGAGAATGGGTATACGGAATGTAGCGTAACAGAGAACAAAATGGGGTGAAGCGGAACAGAGAAGGGTTACGTGAGCACGGTGGAAATGCAGCTATGAGATCAATAAAATAGTAGGAGAAGTAAAACACATCCGGCAATATTTAAAATCGGGTGGCTGCAGAGTAGATGCTAGCACGTTTATGCAACGGCTATAGATTTTGTGCGGCTGAAAGAAGCCGTAGCCAAATCAACTACGTTTCTTAACTACAGGTGGAGTATCAACGTATAGCCGAACACTAATGAAGACCGGAGGCTTGATTATGAGGCCGTTTAGAAATGAATGCAAGGATCGTGAGGGAATCGTGTAGAGATCGTGGGATGGCTACGGATTTATCAACGCAATCATTTCATATAATGGAGCTATGGTTTATAACTATGTAAAAATGTGCTTGAATGCCATTTGAAATAAATTTTACTCATACCTTGGAATTCTTGCCATTTTTCATTGGTCTTCAATAAGGTGATCCTCATTGATGTCTTTGAATGCCCCATGTCTTCATAATATCTCTTCATACCTGCATTTGATTTCATGATTGTAGAAATAACATCTGACTGTAAATTTTTGAAAAACAGAGTGGTGGTTGCAGAAACTTCTTCTGGTTGCGGAAACTGGTGTCAGCTGCGGAAATTGACACAAAAATTATTTGTATGAATGGAGATGGATGGATGATAACTGTCTGAATGAAAATGGTCATGAAAAAAAATTTTATTGATGAAATGAAATGAAATAAATGAAATGGAGTAAAGTGAAATGAAGTGGAGTGTAATGAAGTGGAATGGAATGGAGTGGGTGGTCACAAAAATTCTGAAATGAAAGAGACAGATTTTTTTTGGAAAATATAGGGTGTCAGGTGTTCCTGATTTTCACCCTACATTTTTTGTATAAGACTGCCAATCAATGATTGGTTTTTAGTCTTATACAATTTTTTTTTTTTTTACTTGAAACTGAAAAGAACAAAGGCTACGTTGGTGGAGAAGAATAATTCTTCTGTACCAGCCTGATTGCAGAATTTTCTTGAAATATTTTGACAAATTCTTCTTTTGAAAGTGGCTTATGATAGACTTTTAATATGTGGCCATTCACAATAAGAGGAGTTTGAAATTCATCAATGGTCTTGATTCTTACCGCTCCATTGCTAAAGATCTTGTCAATCTCATATGGCCCAAGCCAATGAGTCTGAAATTTTCCTTTAAAATCTTTAAACTTGGAGTCAAATAGCAATGCTCAATCTCCTTCTTGAAACTTCTTCTCTTTGATGTATTTGTCATGCCATTTAGTTCTTTGATATTGAACTAGATCAGTTCTTAGAATTGCTTCTTGTCTGATCTCATTTAGCTCATTCAACTGCTCCATTCTATGCTTTTGAGCTTCTAATAAATCCATCCCCAACTGAACTGCTATCTTGAAGGTCTTGACTTGGAACTCAATGCGGAGCAGGACTTCTTTCCCATAAACAAGTTCATAGGGAGAATGTCCTGTTGTATTTCTCCATGTATTTCTGTAGGCCCACAAGGCTTCAGAAAGCCTTTCTGCCCAATCTCTTCTGTGTAGATGAACAGTTTTGGTGATTATACTTTCGAGAAATTTGTTTTTAGACTCCACTTGACCATTTTCTTGTGGATGGTAAGGAGTATATTTTCTGTGCTTGATTTTGTATTCTTCCATCAGCTTCTCCACCAATTTGGATGTGAATTGGCTTCCCTGATACTACTCTTTGGAATGTTGCGGGTGCATTACATAACCCAAAAGAAAGTACTCGATAGGCAAAATTTCCCCATGGACAGGTGAATGTGGTCTTATCTTGATCTTCAGGTGCTACCTGAATTTGATTATAGCCACTAAAACCATCCAAGAATGAAAAGTACTTTTTACCTGCTAATGTATCTAATACCTGATCGATAAAAGGAAAAGGAAAGTGATCCTTCAAAGTTGCTTTGTTCAATTCCCTGTAATCAATGCATACCCTCCATTTACCATTCTTTTTAGGAACTATAACCAAAGGAGAAACCCATCATCTATCTGAAATTGGATAAATGAAGTTTACATTGAGTAATTTTTGGAGCTCTTCTTTCACTATCTCCCTAAGGTTTGGATTCATCCTTCTTTGAAGTTGTCTAATTGGTCTACTATTTTCCTCAATATAGATATGACGAATGCAAGTCTTAGGATCAATACCTTTCATGTCAGTATACTCCCATGCAAATGCAGTAGAATGTTTTTGCAAGATTTTGGTTAATTCTTCCTGTTGTGACTTTTCCAAATTTTTGTTGATATTCAATGTTTTTCCTGGAAAAATCTCAATGGTAGAACTACCGAACTCTTCCATAGAGTAAAGAGACGTTTGTCTTGATGATAAATATTCAATTTCAGATTCCAATTGAAATTGTGTGGGATCATATCCTGAAGATGTCTCAAAATTTTCTAATGTGTTCAGAATTTGACTATCCTCACTGATCTCAGAAATGGTAAAGATAGGTTGTATAGTGTCCTCATCATCGACCCATTCATTGTCTCCTACTTCTGTGATTGCTTTTGCTGGAGGATACAAATTGAATTTCTTTGTCGAATTACCATTAGAAATGTACATATCCCCAGATCTACAACTAATGAAAGCATCAGCTGTGGCTTGCCAAGGTCTTCCTAAGATAAGTGGGTGCCCTCCTAGATTACTCTTGGGAGTCAAAATCATAAAATCTACTGGATATTACCAAGAATCTAAGGAGACTGAAATATCTTCTAATACACCATCTGGTTTAATAATTGATCGATCTGCAAGTTGCAGTAAAGTAGGTGTAAAAAGAAGGTTAGGAAGTTTTAGCTGGTCCATAGTCTGTCTACTCATAATGTTAATAGCAGCCCCTAAGTCAATCAATGTGTTTGGAATTTCTATCCCATTTATATGTGTCTTGACAATTGGACTACCTGGGTCTACATACTTTTGCATGGTAATTTTTCCCATCATAATATTTGCAATTTTTCCTACCAGGTGGATTCTTCTTGTGTCTTTTAGTTTCCTTCCTGATCTTTTGAGACTCAACTCCTTTATTGTTTTTGCTAGAATAGGAATCTCTCGAATGGCCTGTAGCAAGGGAATCTTGATACAAATATTATTTAATTCATCTAGAAAATCATAGTTAGGCAACAAGATTTGTTTTTCCACCCCTTTATCAATTTGTAATTTTCTTTTTCTTTTTGAATGTTTGAATTTTGAAGAGATGCTTCCTCAGAACCCTCATTGACTTTAAGAGAGTCCTCCTCAGAGGTATCTTGCTCTTGAATATCTATAGAAGGTTTTTCTAAAACTCTAACAGATCTGAGTTGTACATCATTGAGAGGAACAATCATATAGGTAGGAAATTGTTGTCCTTCTATCATGTAAGTATTCTGAGGATTTCTATTGTTAGGATTTGGCAATGGCTGAGCTGGAAGTTGATTTGTCTTTTGTTGGAATGGAAGCATGAGTTGAGAATTTGGATTTTGTTGAGAAGGTTGTTGTTGTGAAAATGGAAATGTAAGTTGTGGATTTGGGTTTGGAAGTTGTGGAGCTTGTTGTGGAAATGGTAATGAAAGTTGTGGATTTGGGTTTGGAAGTTGTGGAGCTTGTTGTGGAAATGGTAATGAAAGTTGTGGATTTGGGTTTGGAAGTTGTGGAGCTTGTTGTGGAAATGGTAATGAAAGTTGTGGATTTGGGTTTGGAAGTTGTGGAGCTTGTTGATTTTGAAAAGATGGAGGATATTGATAAAATTGAGCAAATCTCCCATAAGGATTTTGCATACCTTGTGCCCATGATTGATATGAATTTTGAGGTTGGGGCCAAGCTTGTTGCCAAGGATTCCAATTTGGTGGGGGTTGAAAATTCATATGGTTGTTAAGCCCTTGAGTTTGTTGCCCCTACCAAGGTCTTCTTGCAACAAAACATAGAGATTCTACCGAATTTGGATCTTATTGAAAGACAGCTTTGAGTCCAGGAATTGAAGGACAATCCTTGGTCTCATGATTCTCTAAGAAAATCATACATGTTTCTACAACTTTTGCATCCAAGGGACATTCCCTTAAAGCATGTTTTTTTCTACATTTCAGACAAAAGATGGCTGGAGCCTCTGTTTCTGCTTTCTGCTTGTTTTGGATCTTAAGGGTGTCTAGTTGTTCACTAAGGCTCCCTAAGATATTAGTTTTGAATTCATCAAGAATATTGCTGATCTCTGCCCTACTTACTGATCTAGTTGTAGATTTGTTAGCCCTGATAAGAGAAGCATCTCTAGGCCCTTTTCCCATTTTAGATTTTCCCCTTGAGATTTGGACACATAGTTCCGTTATTTCACGAAGTGGAAGTTGAGAAATGTCTCCTTTCCCCATCATGTTTAAAATATCTATCCATTCATCTCTAATGAATTTTAATATAAGGGCTTTCAATGTTTCTTGATCTAATTTGTTCATCTTTGCTCTTTTTAAGTTGTATCGAAATCTTTCAAGTAAATCCTCCAAATTTTCATCTTCTTTTTGCATCATTTTGAATACCTCATCCTTGTGATTGGTGGGCATGCAATAGTCCAGGTATCTATCCAAAAATGTTTTTTTCATATCATTCCAAGTCCTAATAGATTGGGTGACTAATCCCATGAACCATTTCAAAGCGGCTCCCTTCAATGTTGAAGGAAACAGTTTGAGTTTTTGAGAGTCTTCCATATAGTCATAGGTTCGGCACATGACTTCAAACTCAAACAGAAATGTTTCAGGATCCTCACTTCGCAATCCATAAAAGTTGGGGAGGACAGATGGTGAGATGTTTTTCATCATTGTATGAGTTTCCTCATCAACTATAGGGAATCCAAACGAGTTGTCTCTTTCCCTATTATTACCTCCACCTCTACCATTGTTACCTCCATCATTTTCTCCTCCTCTACCTCTACCTCCAAATATATCTACTACTTCCTCTGCCATGATAGTTTCTTCAGAGTCCTCAGAGTCCTCTTGTTCTTCTATCAAGGGAGGATGAGTGGGAGTTTTTTCCCTTTCTTCTAAATGAGATTTGGTAGATGGTATAGGTGAATCTTCTAGTTCAGTTGCTCCTTGAATTCTAGGAATCTTAAGGCTAGGGATAGATGGTGGTGAATCTTGTCTATGCCTTGAAGAAGATGGAGTTGTGAAAATCGAACTCTTGGCTCTAGCTATAAACCTTCCCCTAGAATCTCTTGCTCTATGCATGTCATTTTTTATTTTTAAGTTGGGCTAATAATTCATCTTCCAGGTCACACTAGGTGCAAGAAGAGAGCATACTTAAGAAATTATTGAACTAATAACTCTCTTTTCTGATCCTCCAGATCACACTAGGTGCAAGAGGAGAGCATACTTCAAGAAGTTATCAATTTTGCCCTTTTTTTTTTTTTTTTTAAGAAATTGGCTACCTAGTTACACTTCCCCGGCAACGGCGCCAAAATGTTTGGTCAATTTAGTGTGTCCTAAATTGCTACATTAATTTTTCAATCCGGGATTCGTAAGCTGACGAAGTGTGGCGCACTATATGTGCAAGATAACCTATCTCTTACTTTTTGTCATTTTTGAATTTTTGGTGAAATCTATGATAAGTATGGAGACAAATATTCAAGACAATGATGTCCTTTCTAAATGATTTTCCAACCAAAAGAATTTTAAAACACACAATGACAAACACTCCTAAAAGGAATGAAAATGTGCCACTATTCTAGTTAACAAATGCTGAACTATTGATCATGAAAACCATTATCCCTTATTGCTATCTTTACACAAAAGAAAACCGTACTCAAAGAAAAGATTGCAAGTGTAAAGTAAACTAAATCAAATTACATCAACTCATATTCGACCCTCACCATTAGCTATCTCGCTATGGCTGGCTGTAATCATAAACAACTTGAGCAATCATCTAATTTGGTGTATCGATAAACTAATATCAAATTACACACTCATACTTCAATCCCTCACCATTAGTCTTGCTATGGCTTTCGGAGGTAACTGAAAATGACATGAGAAATTTAATATCTAACTTGCAGAAAAGTAAACTAATATCAAACTATACACTCATACTTCAATCCCTTACCATTAGTCTTGCTATGGCTTTCGGAGGTAACTGAAAATGACATGAACAATTTAATATCTAACTTGCAGAAAAGTAAACTAAGATCAAACTACACATTCATACTTCAATCCCTCACCATTAGTGTCGCTATGGCTTTCGGAGGTAACTGAAAATGACATGAGCAATTTGATATCTAATCTAACTACTAAAGCAAATGTACAAGACTGAAATAAACAAAAATAGTGCTGGAATTAAACAAAAACTAAGAAAAAAAAGAAATCAGCAGAAGGACAATATTGATTCCATGCCATTAGTCATTATAAAATTATATGTAAATGCCCGGGCTGTCTATTGTAATCTGGAACAGAAACACTGATCAGTTAACAACAATATAAAGCATGAAAGATTATGGACAAAGATGAAACATAAATACCATGAAAGATGTAATGTATATACACATGAATGATTATGGCACAATGAACGTAAAGAAATGAAGCATGAAATTATACAGTAACACACAAAACCTCGGCGTGTGTAGGGGCCCCCTGCACAATCCTCAGGAAGCAGCTTTCAAATACGAATTACGCTTATGAACAGAGTCTTCTCATATATTAAAATGCTGTCATAACAAAGAAATAATGTCACAGCACAATGGCAATGCAATTAAATTACAAAGCTAACTATTATGCGTATGAGAACACATTATTTATAATCAAAGGGTGACATAACTAATTCCCTAAAGTCTGCGCTAATAGAAGACACGTGAACCACCACGTCCATAGATCTAGCAATATGGCCGCCGTGAGGATTAAATCTATGGAGAGTGGTTGTTGGATTCAGCTTATGGAGCCGTTTATAGGTGTTGATGTGTCTCCCATGATTTAGAAACAGTCATGCAAATCTTCACGTGATGAGAAACAGAGTTCTGTCACCGTGGGACTCTACGGTTGACCACCACTTGGTCGTCTTTGACCACAACCATCCTAGGTGAATTTGAATGAGCCAATAGGACACAATCCATGTCCATGTCATTTCTAACTTGCCCATGTGGTTCGATTTGCCTGAAGACACCTGCAACATAGACTTTCGCAAAATGGCTGCGGAAAGTTGCTGCAGCTGCGGAAAGTGACAAGATTCCGCAGCTTAATGAGAAAAAATCTAATTCAAATAGCAGACACAAAACATAGTTAAAAACCATTTTAAATTCTCTTTTATGATTTATATGCAATGATATTGATGACTTAGAAGGTCCAGGTGAATGAAAAAAGGTTTAGAAAGGTGTATAGGAAAGATGCAGATTTGAGAATCAACTGTGACCTGAACAAAGCTTGTCCCAAAGAAAACTTCCTCGCACCATTTATTGACCAAATCATTGATGAGTGTGTGGGGCATGAGGTTCTATCCTTTATGGATGGTTTCTCTGGGTATAACCAGATTATGACCCATTTTGTTGATCAATTAAAATTTGCTTTCATTAGTCTTTGGTGGACTTTTTCTTATAGGGTCATGCATTTCGGTTTAAAGAATGTTAGATCCACCTTCCAGTGGGCCATGTCTTATTCCTTCCATGACTTGGCTCATATTATCCTTGCATACCTTGATGACCTCAGTGCTTTTTCTAGGCTTCGAGTGCAACACATTCATGATTTTCATATTTTTTTCCTCCAATGTCGCAAGTATAATATCTGCCTCAACCCGTTGAAATTTATCTTTTGCATTCCTATTGACTGTCTCTTGGGATTCATTGTGTCCAAAGGTGTTTTAAAGCTTGATCCCTTCAAATTTCAAGCCATTATTGAGCTTCCCATTCATCATACCTTGCGCTCGTTACAAAGCTTCCAAGGCAAAGCCAAATTCCTTCTTTGGTTCATCCTTGAATATGGCACCACTGCACATGGGTTTCTAAGACTCCTTCAATATAACATTCCATTTGTTTGGGATGACTATTCTCAATAGTATTTTGAGACTCTGAAACATGATATCACTTCCACTCCCTTGATTAGTCCACCTAACTTTGAGAGGGACTTCATCCTATACATCTCAGCCTCCACCCACTCGGTCGTTGGGGTCCTCATTCAGGGAGATGATACCAGAAACAAATATGTTATCTATTATGTCAGTGAGAACCTTATGGGACCCCCTTATGTCCTACTCACATGAAGATAAGTTGGCATTGGCCATTGTGTTCTCAGTCCAAAAACTTCATAATTATATCCTTACGCGTTCCACCAAGGTCATGACTAATTCCAACCCCATGGATTTCCTATTGAGTTGACGGATCATTAATGGTAAATACACCCATTGGATAGTTATCCTCTAGGATTTCAATCTTGAATTTATCACACCCAAGAGTAAGAAAGGTCCTTGCTGGGGTCATTTATGAATTTCCTACTTGTACGCCCAATCCGCCAGTTAATGATGATTTACCTGATTAACACTTGTTTGTCATTACTTCAGATGATCCTTGGTATGGCAACATATTTACCTACTTGCGTACCCAGAAGTTTTTTTCTCATATCAATCGTGATGCTTGAAGATTTCTACGACACCAAGCCCCCCGCTACCTTTTCATTGGTGACGACCTTTATCATTGTGGTGTTGATTTTTTCCTTCGTCATTGTCTCGTGCACACTAAAGCTGAGCAAGTCCTTAATGACTGCCATGGCTACGCTTGTGTTGGCCACCTCTCTAGTTTGGCCACTACCAAGAAAATCATGCATGCTAGGTATTTTTGGCCTTTTCTCTTTGGCGATTGTATTGAATCAGTCAAACACTGTTCCAATTATCAACTATTAGCCCCAAAGGCGTGAGATCCACCTGCTCCTCTCCATCTTGTAATATTAGTCGGTCCCTTTTATAACTAGGCCATTGAATTTATGTAGTGTCGACCTCCATCTTCTAGTAACCACAAGTATATTATCGTGGCGATCAACTATTTCACCAAATGGGTTGATGTAATATCCCAAAATTGGGATTACACAGCAAGCCTGCTGAAATAATGCACTCCTGAGATATCTATGCATAGAAATGAGTTTGCATCCCTTGCATCCCTTAGATCAGTGGATCTGGAATCTACATCCAAAAGGGGAGAAAAAACAAATCAAACTAGGTGTGGTAAACAGATCTCCCACCACCTAGTCTAGCTGAAAAACACCCTACAAGAGGGGCTGCAGCTATGCACAACAAAATACTTCAGAAATAACGTAGTCTTGGAAATCATGAGCAGGAGGCCATAAAATAATATCAAATTATGAATATACAGCAGAAAATCAGAGTTACAATGATGCTCTTACATTATACAGTAGAATACAAGAGACAATAGAGCAAGAAATCTTCAGAAAAGAAGGCTGCAACACATATATAAACTGCAAAATGGCTTAATAGCGTTACTTTAAGGAGCTACAGAAGCTGAATGTTACACTTCAGATATAATACATATATGTGGATGAAATATCAGATCTATTTCAGATATATGCTCTAGAAAGACTCTATTACAAGATCCCCTTGGGGTTTTGACCAAATCATGCATTACAAAGAGTAGATCTAAGTTTTAAGTTGTAGATCTGCAAAATGATTCAGAAATTTTTGAAGATGAATTTTCATTAAAATAGATCAGATCTAAATAGAACATGGATCAGCAAGCTAATCCATGGATCACCAAAGTGAAAGGCAAAGCCTATCACCAGAGATCTCTCATAAAAAATGGGGTCAAAACACTCTGCAAAACCTCCACTGAAAATAACGCAATCCCTCAAGGAAAATTGCACTATAGCTTGAATATAAAGGATGGCCTAATGCCAAGATACAAATCTGAAGCTCAAACAATGGATGCACTCTTCCAGGAGGTTAAAAGACACACTCATTGAGAAGAGGCTCCAATACAAGATAGATCTAAACAGATCTAGAGTTCCACTTGCTGCAGCCTACAAAAGCAAACAAACCCTCATTGGATCTACATTGCAATTGGAAGTAGAGCTTGGACCAAAGCCTAATATTGGATCAAATAAGCAAGACTCCTCCAAGAATCCTCAATGGAAGAGGTTAAATCCCAGCATAGGAACTCCAAGTGCTAAGTAGCACAATTCTCCACTAAACAACAGAGGATAATATTTGTCTAAACAGACAAGATACTCAGAAATATAGACAATCAAAAACCTTCTCTTGCAGCCTTCCCCTTCCTTTTATAAGATGAGAGCCTTTGCAAACCCTAAACCACCTTGATGAGTTAGCTCCTTTCACATGAGGGGCCTCCTTCTAGAGTTGCGTTGTCCCTTCATGAGGTACATTGAATCTAGACAGCGTTGTAGATTTGGTCAAGGTTGACCCAGTCTCATAGCTCAAACCCCTTTCACACCTACAAATTATTTATTTGCATGGCCCAAATTTATCCATGTTCATATGGACATTGATTTATTCATTATTTTAGGAGTTTTACATGTCCTCCTTTACTCAATTATTTATGCAACAGAAAATGAGACAAAATTGCATATTCCTCTTAGCTTAGGCTAAGTAGGAATATTATAGTTCAGGCCATGCCAACGTTCAACAATGTCGTGGCTACCACAAATCTAATTTTCTTTAACCATCTTATCGCTTTATTCGAGGTTATGAAATAATTGGTCTATAACCATGGTCGACATTTGGAATATGAGTTATGGCATGAGTTGTCCTCTCTATTGGGCTTTGAGAACCAATATTCATCGTCTTATTATCCCTAAGGTAATAAGAAATTTGAAGTGGTGAATAAAATCCTTAAAAATATGCTTCAACGGATGGTGAACAAGCACAAAACCAACTGGCACCTTATTCTCTTCCCTTCTAGGTGGGCCTATAGAAACTATGTTAAAACCACCACTAGGTTTACTCCTTTGCACATTGTTTTTAGAAAGGATTCAATCTTACCGATCGAGTGTGAAATACCCTCCCTTTACCTAGCCATCCAACTTCTCCCTAACACCCAGCCCTTAGAACAAAGTCTTATCATGCTTGAGTGTGCTTCCAAAGAACATCGTGTTGCATTGTGAACCATTGAAGTGGCCAAGAAATGCACCAAACCCCATTATGATCAAAAAGTCCACCCTCGTACATTCCACGAAGGTGATATTGTTCTACTGTATAACTAGGCTCATGATGTCCTTGGCCATGGAGAGTTTGACTCATTATGTCTAGGACCTTACATCATAAGTGAGGATTTGAGTAAGGGGTCATACCTGCTAGAGGATTTCGAAGACCAACTCCTTCCTAACCCTCACAATCAATTTTACCTCAAGGAATTTTACCCATAGCATATCCCATTGACATGCGTGTATTTATTTATGTCATGCATTTTCCACCATCATCTCATTTGTTGTCTTGCAGCGCCTTTCATATGGATCCATCATCCACACTATATATCAACCATAACGATGGTGCAAGTCGCTTCTCTCGGAATCTAGCCTCTGTTGGGTGCTAAAAGGTGTCTTTAAAAACTCCTAATTGCCTCACATTAATTATCAACCAGGGTAAGTCCTTTTATTTCAAGTGTGTACACAGTATGTGCAAGCTTATTCATACAAGGAGTGATGCTAAAGCCAATCATTGAATACAAATGCAATCATAAATCTGAAGCTTTAAAGAAATTAATTCATCTATGAATTATAATCCAAAATTGTGATTCATTCTTTAATTCAAATAATTTAATCAACCAAGAGCGCTAAAATATTAATTAAGCTCTTTCAGCTGGATCTAAACTATCAAACGCAAGGAAAGTAATGGAAATAATAGTTTATGCTTTAAGTAATAAAAACCAATTATGTGAACAAACAACTGATAAATTGGAAATACACACACAGAGGAACAAATACAGAAATATAATAGCATCAAAAGAAATTCACTGTAAAGAAGAAGAGCATAATATACTTGTAGTAAATGAAAAGGTATAGCATAAAGAATGGCAGCGAAATTCACCAGAGACCTAGCCCTTAGCCTCCAGTGAACATTGCTTAGTTACTCCAGAACAATTGAATGAATAGCAACGCAACTATGTATTAATCATTGAAATCATTACAATACAAGTATGTCTTTCAGATCTATGTTTTTTTCATTATCAAATGATACATAAATGAAATATACACAACATAATACATGATACAGTCAGATTTACATTCTCCACTCTCTCCTATATCATCATATCATTCCCCTGTCTTCATATTCTTCTCATTCTTTTATAACTAAGGAAAAGGCCAATGTGATCCCTCAAGATTAGGGGATCTTGAGGGATTTGCAACAGTTTACTATTCTGAATAGCTAATCATTCTTCTCTGATTCATTTCCTAATTTGGTCGTGCCTTCTTTTCCCTTGATTAGATCCTGCTATTCTTTTTTGGGAACAACTATTGTTTTATCTTCTATTTTCATCATAAAAGCAATGGGAATTAGTTTAGATGGTTAAACCATATCAAGACTATTTCATTCATTTTTTATCAAAATCCATTCATGATATTATTATATTGTAGCACGGAAATGGATGAAGAAGAGGAAAAAGGACAGTATTTGAGAGTAAATACATACCTATTTTAAGGCTCAAGATACTCCCCTGCGTACCTTTTTTCATGTCCTCATGAAAAATAAATAATTCTGATGCAAAGAAGTTAATGAGTAGGCTGGAGAAGGTCTATCTAGAAGAGGCCTGAGACCATGATGTTGTGCCAAGTGTGCAAATGTTGTCGCTTCTTGTCCTTCTGGTAACTCATAGTCAATATGATATCCTTCAGGAGGATACCAAATAACAGGGAATCTATAGCGACATCCCACCCAATAAGGTCCTCCTCTTAGGATAAAGTTTTCGTATGGGATTAACCATCTTGCAGCAGCTTTGAAATTCCCATAATTAAATGGTTCTCTATATTTAACACTGTTTCTTGAAACCATCCATCTCATTTTGGATGCAACCAGGGATCTTTCTTAAATGGAGAGAAAATATGTTGTTCCTTCTAGCACAAGTTCCTTATGTATGGGCCCTAAACTCTTAGTCACGCCCTCTTGTGTCATCAGTGCTTTATGCTTAGTAAACACGTGGAGAGGGTGAGTAGGTTCACTCCTTACCCAAATATCCAGGTTGTGTTTGTTAGGTCCCTATATCACTAGTATAGCCCCTTATTATTGTTAGTGTAAACCCCTTATTGTTATTATTGTACCCTTGTAACCCCCATTTTGTTATTATTGTGCCCTTAAATTATTATTGTTAGGTCGGCTAGGATTACATTGTGGTCCACCAGGATTACATTATGGCCCCATGGACTCCTATATATAGAAAGGAGGTTTTGTGAATTGTATCATCCAAGAATTGTTCATTTATGTAATGTATTGGAGGTTTCCCCCTCGAAGTGGCTTATTTCTAAGGCGTTTATATCTCATTTCTTCTATTTTTGGAGCTGGTTACACAACATTTGGTATCAGAGCTTTGGGATTCTAGGGTTTCGCTGCTCCAAACAGGTCATCGTGGCATTTTCTCTATAACTTTTTTTCTACGAAGCTTCAGAAGCTGAAATCTTTAGGGTGCGAAGCTGAAATCTTGAGGAAGGTTTTCTAAAAATTTCAGATCTTGGTTCACAATATTTGAGGCGATATCATCTGTGGAAGTTAGGTATTTTTTCAGGCTCATAAACAGGTCATCGTGGAATTTGCGCTATAATGTTTTTGGTACGAAGGGTCAGAGTCTGAAATTCATATGGTGCGAAGCTGAAATTCTGAGGAAATTCGTCAAAAAAATTCAGAACTTGGTTCGCAATATTTTTGGAGATATGATCTGTGGAAGGTAGTGCTTTTTCAGGCTCCTGAATTTCATCTCAAAGAGGTGATCGTGGGAAAATTTCAATAACTATCTCTCTGAAGATTGGATTGGAGTGCCGTCAAAAGTGGTCACAAGTACACAGCCTTTAGTTTCTTCGCTATCAATTTCAGAGACAAAGGACAAAACAGTGACACGTGGCAAGTCGTACAAGTTCGCTCTACTGAACCAGTCCAGAATTAGGTCATTGTGGGAGATTGGACACAACTTTGTCTTGGAGCATCAAAATCAAGTCAGACCTGTGGAATTTGAAAGAAGCTTCAGAGGGCTACTACAGGGCTGAATTTCAGATATCAAAGATTTTCAAGCACAGAGATAATACAATTTCAATATCGAGCTCCTCAAAGCTAGTAAAAGGTGTGTATTTTTTTTTCCGAATTGCATAAGTCTTGTTTGAAGAATCAAGTTGAATTGATTGCAAGGGCCTATTGTAGAATAGATATCAATATTGGAGTCTGAAATGGCCCCTAAAAATAATTCAACACCCATTAAGCCTTTAGAAGTCTCTACTATTACTCATGAAGATGAAGAATGGCAACATGACATGTCAAAATTACAAGAGCAAATGCAACAAATTTTGCTCTCGCAAAGAACAACAAAAAATGAAATGGAAGTTTTGAAGAAAGGCGTGGAAACTAAGATGAATGGTATGGAAGCTAAGATGGATGACATGAATAATGATCTAAAAGCATACATGGAAGGCTTGATGACAAGCTTAAAACCAGAAATGATTCCTAATGGCGGAAATATAGGAGAAGAACCTCCTGATGAGAACAAAATAAATGTTAATCATGATTCCATAAACTCGAATGTTGGCGGGAAGAACCACCATATTCCAAAGATGGATATGAGGAAGTTTGATGGAAAGGATCCTGTAACATGGATACTACAGATGGAGCAATATTTTGATTCCATAACGTGCAAAACACACAAAAGGTACGCATTGCAACTTTACATTTAGAACAAAATACATTTGTATGGTATCGATGGCTTTGCTCCCGTAAAAAAATTGTCACTTGGTCAATTTTTACCGAGGAAATGATAGCACATTATGAGGATACAAAGAGCAACACCTTCTTTAGCCAATTGATAAATCTCAAACAAAAGGGTTTAGTGGGCAGCATATTGAGGACTTCCAAAAATTGAATATAAGGGTAACTGATATTCCAGAGGAACACAGGATTGATCTCTTCATAGGAAATTTAAAGGATAACATCCAACATGAAGTTCGCGTTTTGGAACCCGATTCATTGGAGAAGGCATTCAAGTTGGCAAGAAAAGTTGAATGTAAAATTATGGCGACAAGGAAGCCTACCACTCAATTCTATAATGAAGGAAGTGTTGCTACGCCTAGATTTCCACAACCTACAAGGTTGACACCACAACAATTGGAAGAAAAAAGAGCAAAAGGGCTTTGCTACAGTTGTGATAGCAAATACACTAAAGGTCATAAGTGTGCCGAGAAGAAATTATTTTACATAGATTGTGAAGAGGAAGAAGAAAATGAACAAGAAGAGGATATACACCAGGAACCAGCCCTAGAAGAGGAAGAAATGAATCCGACCATATCGTGTAGTGCACTGGCAGGAATTACCACTCCTCAAACTCTCAAGATAGAAGGACAAATCAAGAAGAAAAAGGTAATAGTGTTGATTGATTCAGGTAGCACCCATAATTTTATTCATTATAAGGTAGCTAAGGAATTAAATTGTTTCCTATACCCAGCACCAGAATGTCAAGTGATGGTTGCAAATGGAGGAACTATAAATTGCTCTGGAAAATGCCATAATATCAAGCTAACCATGGGGAATATGTATTGACTAGTCCAATGCTTTCCATTCCTATGGGAGGTGCTGATGTTGTACTAGGAGTACAATGGTTACAATCTTTGGGGACGGTAGCTTTTAATTTTCAAGAACTTTTCTTGAAATTTTTTTCAGAAGGAAAGGAAGTCGAATTACGGGTATTGCGGGGAAGCCAGGAAGGATAATAAGCTCTAATGTCATGACAAAGCTTCTAAAGAAAGAACAGCGAGGCGTAATTGCACAATTATGCTCACTAGAAGTTCCAACATCAAAATCATCTATTTCTGCAGATCTCCAACAAGTCTTGGACAATCATTCCAAGGTGTTTGAAACTCCCAAAGGACTCCCAACTATTCGTGATCATGATCATGCTATTCATTTGATTCCAGGAAGTGTTCCTCCAAACATCAGGCCTTATATATATCCTTACTTCCAAAAGAGCGAAATTGAACGTATGATTGCAGAAATGTTAGAGGCGGGTATAATTCAACCTAGTCAAAGTTCTTTCTATGCTCCCGTAGTATTGGTACACAAGAAGGATGGATCATGGCGAATGTGTCCGGATTATAGGGAGCTCAATAAGCTCACCATTAAAGATAAATTTCCCATTCCTGTGATTGATGAATTATTGGATGAATTATATGGAGCAATTTATTTTACCAAGTTGGATCTTCGTTCAGGATATCATCAAATTAGAATGAAGACTGAAGATATTCCAAAAACAGCATTTCGAACCCATGAGGGTCATTATGAATTTTTGGTCATGCCTTTTGGCCTTACCAATGCACCTTCTACATTTCAAGGGTTGATGAATTCCATTTTCAAACCCTTCCTTAGAAAATTTGTGCTAGTATTTTTTGATGATATACTAATCTACAGCAGGTCTTGGAAGGATCATGCTGAACATGTTGACAAGGTGCTCAAACTATTGCAGGAGAAACAATTATATGCAAAAAAATCCAAATGTTTCTTTGGAGTACAAGAGGTGGAATATCTGGGTCATATTGTATCTCACGAGGGGGTTAAAGTGGACCCTAACAAAATTAAAGCCATTAAGGAATGGAAATTTCCCACAACCATAAAGCAGTTGCGAGGATTTCTTGGGTTAACAGGGTATTATCGCAAGTTTGTTAAGAATTATGGGAGAATAGCAGCACCTCTAACAACATTATTGAAGAAAGATGCATTTTCATGGACTCCTGAAGCAACCAAGGCCTTTGAACGTCTTAAAGAGGCAATGTGCCTAGCACCGGTCTTAGCTACACCAGACTTCACAAAAACCTTTATTGTGGAATGTGATGCCTCAGGAAATGGAATTGGTGCAGTTTTAATGCAGGAAGGAAGACTCATTGCTTTTGAAAGTCATCCAATCAAAGGAAAGTATTTACAGAAACCTATTTATGAGAAGGAAATGTTAGCAATACTGCATGCACTAAAGAAATGGCTAACTTACCTAATGGGAAGACACTTCAAGGTAAAAACTGATCATGATAGTCTTAAACACTTTTTGGAACAAAGAATATCTTCAGAAGAGCAGCAAAAATGGGTCACAAAGATGTTGGGTTATGACTTTGAAATAATCTACAAAAAAAGAAAGCTTAATGTTGTTGCAGATGCACTCTCAAGAAAGAATGAAGAGGTGGAAGCATTGCTTTGTGCCATTTCTATTATCCAACCAGATTTGATAACCGAAGCAAGAGATGAATGGAAGAAGGACAAAGATGTATGGACACTCATTCAAAAGTTGCAGCAAGATCCTAGTACATCCGATACATTTAGTTGGAAAAATGATTCCTTATGGTACAAAGATCGCTTATATCTTTGTAAGAATTCCCAACTAAAACAAAAGATTCTTCCGGAATTGCACACTTCTCCTTTAGGAGGACACTCAGGATTTTTAAAAACTTACCACAAGGTGAAGAAAGAATTTTTTTGGGATGGCCTTAAATCTGATATTCAAAAGTTTGTGGCGGAATGTTTGGTTTGCCAGCAGAATAAAGTGGAAACAATTAAGACCCTAGGACTTCTACAACCTTTATCCATTCCAAGTCAACGTTGGGAGGAGATTTCAATGGATTTTATCACAGGTTTACCTAAGTCCGAAGGAAAGAGTGTCATCATGGTGGTAGTTGATAGACTTACCAAGTATGCACACTTTTGTTCATTATCTCATCCATTTAAAGCAAGTACAGTTGCTACTACATTTGTGGACAGAATTCAAAAGCTACATGGAAGCCCAAGGGTTATTGTGAGCGACAGAGATCCCATTTTTACGGGAATTTTTTGGACGGAGTTATTTTCTTGTTTGGGTACTCAATTAGCTCATAGCTCATCTTATCATCCTCAATCTGATGGTCAAACTGAGATAGTAAATAAATGTTTGGAAGGATATCTTCGTTGTTTTGTATCTGATAAACAAACACAATGGGTCAAGTGGTAACCTCTTGCTGAATGGTGGTATAACACTTCCTTCCATACTGCAGCAAAAATGACCCCATTTATGGCACTTTATGGATATCATCCACCATCCATCACATCATCTTTAAGGGAAAATTCGAAGGTTCAAGCAGTGGAAGATCACATCGAGCATCAGCAAGAAGTTCTCCAACTCTAAAGGATAACCTGAATTTGGCACAAAATCGAATGAAACAACAGGCAAATCAACATCGTAGCGAGAGAAGTTTTGATGTAGGAGATTGGGTATTTTTACGGCTACAACCATACAAACAAATGTCCCTCAAGCAAGCAAAGAAGGACAATAAATTATCGCCAAAGTACTATGGTCCTTACAAGGTGTTGCAAAAGATTGGTACTATGGCATACAAATTGGAGCTTCCTGCTTCTTCGCGAGTACATCCAGCTTTCCATGTTTCGTGCTTAAAGAAGGTTATAGTTGAAAATATTCCAGTTCAAACAATATTGCCAGAACTTGATGAGGAAGGAAAAATCATATTGGAACCGGAAGCGGTCACGGAAACAAGAACTCGACAACTACGGAATCGATCAATTTCAGAGTATCTCATCAAGTGGAAGAACTTACCCACCGAAGATTCTACATGGGAGGATGAGAATTTTATACAGAAGCACCCGGAGCTACTCAAGTGTTGAGGACAACACTTTTTTGAAGGAGAGGGGCATGTTAGGTCCCTATATCACTAGTATAGCCTCTTATTATTGTTAGTGTAAACCCCTTATTGTTATTATTGTACCCTTGTAACCCCCATTTTGTTATTATTGTGCCCTTAAATTATTATTGTTAGGTCGGCTAGGATTACATCGTGGCCCACTAGGATTACATTATGGCCCCATGGACTCCTATATATAGAAAGGAGGTTTTGTGAATTGTATCATCCAAGAATTGTTCATTCATGTAATGTATTGGAGGTTGCCCCCTCGAAGTGGCTTATTTCTAAGGCGTTGATATCTCATTTCTTCTATTTTTGGAGCTGGTTACACAACAGTGTTCTTGTTTTTTGAACAAATTACAAGCCTTCAACCACTTGAGTTGGTTGACTGCAAAAGAAATAAAAGCCTAGAATTGAACATCTACAATAAAAGGTCTAGGATTCACATCCACTTCTTTATCTAATATGAAATTATGTAAATAAAATTCACAAAGAAGCCTTTGGACCTTTACTCCATGCATCTTACATCAATTTATAAAATCTTCCATCGTCTTTAACTCAATTGGCTTGCTGGCTCTAACAACTTTGATTTTTAACAATAAATATTGTTTTAATAAAAACAAGGCATAGTTCATAGCAGGAGATCAACAAGCCAAGATATCTGAATACAATGAACAAATGGTGTTCAATTGATTCCTAACTCTGTTCAGCTTAGTTTTCATTCTATTCATTTTTTCTTCTTCTTGTCTAGCCTTATCAAAAGCCTCATTCTCTGCTAGAGCTAATCCTCTCGATTGTTTTTGTAATTCCTAGGATTTTTGCAGGGAGACTGTCTGTTGTTGATGTTGTTCTAGACAAGCTGGGCTTGCGTTAATTCTTCCTGAAGCTTTAAAATAATATGCTCCTACTTTAACGAGAAATCCTAAGTTTTCTTCTCTGTTTGGGTGCCAATACTCTGAAAGAGTACCTTTTCAGTTTGTATTTGCTTATTGTGGGAGGACCAACCCTCCGTTTGAACAGCTACATTCACCACATTCTCATGCAAATCAATCTCGGTGGTAGTTTCTCTAGTAGAAACGAGTTCTGTTTGAATCCCCACTGATTTATTTTCACATTTTAGTGTTTGTGTTGTTATAGAAGTCAACTCAGGAGTGGAGCTCTATGTTTTCCATTTCTTTATTTTTCATCATAACCTTTTAACTATGTTTTGGAGGTTTTGGTACTGTTGTTACAAATTCTTAAGTTTTTCTTTGGCTCCTAGGTTCTTTCAAGGAGCGTCTATACCCTTAACAGGTTTATCAATTATTTCTAAGGATGCTTGTTAGCCCCCAAGGCTGTGTTCTAAAGGAACTGTATTACCTGACTGATTGTTAGATTCATGACCAATGTTTATATCTACAGACTTCTTTGGGTCCTCCTGGCTTAACAAAATTGTATCACCAGACTGGTTATCAGATTCCTGTACATTTTTTGTGTCTGCAGCCTCTTGTGATGGAGGAGTTTCTATGTGTCTGGAATTCTCTGGGGCTTGTGTTTCCAATGTGCTAGGGCCAAACAGTCTTCCAGGTTACATGTATACATCGAGATTCACTAGGACCTTGGCTATTCTTGCCTCAAAATCTGGTCCAGTTTCAACTTCCAATTCATAATCTTTTTCTCATCCTTGTTCTTGTTCTTCGAGTTCTGATTCTTGCTCAGCCTCTTCCTCAGGCTCTTCTTCTTGTTCTGGTTCTGACCCAGTTTCTTCTTGTGGCTCTTCCTCTAAACCTAGTGCTTCTTGTTCAGACTCAGAATCTCCTACCCTAACTGGGCTAGATGTATGCGCAGGTTGATTGCTTTCATCCCGTAGATTCATAGACATTCTCTGGGCTAATTCGATTCTTATAAACCTCCTGCATTTGTGAGGTTCAACCCTTAAAAGGGAAACCCTTTTTCTTTTTCAGATATGGTTTTGCTGACTTTCTTCTGCAATTGCGAGATATTGAATTACAGGGTTTTGTATGCTTTCGAGAGTTATGGTAAAACCTTCCCAAGTCAAGTCATATTGGACTAGGCTATAACTAATGATCATTCTAATCAGTATATGGTGACTCACCACCCTTTCAGGGTGCCCAGCACATCTTATTCTAGTAGTAGTATCATGCAATAAAGAATTTAAAAGGAATGGTAAATTAACAGTAAGTTTTTTCTTTAGAACAACTAGGAGTTTGAGTTGTTGTGGCCTTACCACATCACGGAGTCCATCACAGATAATATATTTCTGGATGATGCTTGCTAATTCCGTCCATGGTTTTGTGAGAGAAGATGGTTGAAAGCCTTTTCCCTTTCTCACCAGTTGTTCGCCTTCGTCTTTGAAGGTCTCCACCGCGTCATGTATCGATACATGTTTTTGTGCCCATGTGGTGCCTTCTGCTAGTAGCACAATTACCTCAGCTATTACAGCATCTGTAACTATAATCCTTCTGCCTTTTACCATGGACTCCCTATTCTTCAAATTCTATAGAGACTCAATAGCGATTTCCTCATTTGAGGGTTGAAACCTTGTAAGATAGTATATATCCATCCTATTTGAATCAGAATTTCTCTTGCTCTGTTGGAGACTTCTAATACTAACGGTTCACAGTGCACTGTCTTACCACCCATAGTGTTCAAATTATTCTTATTTTTGCAAAGGATGGATGTAATGGGAAGATTCAGCAATGCTAAAAAGCATGGCAATACTAAAAAGCACAGTAATACTGGAAAGTACAGAAATGCTGAAAAGAACAGAAAATTTGAAAAACACAATAGTATTGAAAAGCACAACAACACAACGATATGTAGAGCAATAGAACAAGAAGTTTGTTGAAAAAACTAAGTATAGCTGATGTTGTTAAATTTTCACATGCCGTATAATCATGGGATATCGTGTTAGTTAATGAAATAGTGACAGCATACGCATAATAGAAGTCCTCTCCCCCTCCTAAATGAGAGGTCGCCTTCGACCAATTAGACGGGAAATGGATATTTCGGCAGCAGGATAAAGAGTACAACCATTAATGGGCCAGAGTACATAGATGAATGACAGAACAATATGGATAGAATAAAATCATGGGGTATAATGATAATGAATGTTAAGAGACAAGAAGCTTTAGTTGATGATAAGTTAAGTGATAGGAAAGGCACCAACAATATGTTAAAAAATGCTTTTGCTGATGATATTCTAACTGTGTATGATATGATTGAGTAAAACCATAAACACATGCATAAAGGTTCAAAGTATGGAAGTGTTTAGAGGAAATAATCTCTCGAAAAAAAAAGATAAATGGGAAGACGGTATTATAAGAGTTATTGATTGTGGAAATGGAACTTCAATACCATAAGCAGAGCTTCTGCTGCCAGCAGGCGTCCATAGCCTCTAGAGAGTTTATTTTTAACCCATGTGAGCCAAGATCCTCAATTTATAATTGAAAAATTTTATTGCTATTCTTTTAGAAGAGACCAGTGTGCTTGCATGGTAACCAGATGACCACATTTCCATTCACTGGGAAGTAGAAAAAGTGAGTAGGCTGGTTCGTGATGAGAGCTCATGTTCCAAGGATATTTTAGCCATCCAATGGACCATAACCCTGGTGTGGTGGACATAGTGGGAATGCCACATTTATACATCCTTATGAACATTGTAGGCTAGCTCTTAATGAGACCCCCTATCCTCTATCTGTAGATTAGTTGTCATTACATATTTTTATGATAAATAGAGGGAGGCTCAGTACTCCTTAAGAGTAGGGATCGTGTAAGAAGTTGAAACATGTCAATAATAAGAAAAATTATACCCATAATCCCATTGATAATAGACAGAGAGAATTATAACCAGGAAATGTAGAACCAGCATGGTAAAGATGATCAATCAGTATCATATACAGTATAAATCAGTACAATACAATAAAATATAAATAATTTTGTCCCTTTCAATTGTTTTAAGCCTATCATCAAGAAGTTGTCTTTGTCAAATATCATAATGTTAAAAATAGTCACTTGTTTTAATAAAATCCATAAGTATTTGTCCGCATGAAGGTACTGTACTGCAGGCCATAAAAGGAATCAAATAAATGAAGCTGAAAACAAATGAACTAGAAGTGTTTGGGAAATATATAACAAGGGTTCTATTCAAAACACACAAAAAAAAACAAAAGAGAGTGTTGTTCCAAAAATGGAACAACAAAACCAAAAAGTGTTGTTCCGAAGAGGGAACATAAAAATTAAAAAGTTTTGTTCCGAAGAGGGAATAGAAAAATCAAAAAGTGATGTTCCGAAGAGGGAACAACAAAATAAAAAAATGTTGTTCCGAAGAGGGAACAACAAAACGAAAAAGTGTTGTTCTGAAGAGGGAAAAACAAAATCAAAAAGTGATGTTCCGAAGAGGGAACAACAAAATCAAAAAGTGTTGTTCCGAAGAGGGAACAAAAAAATCAAAAAGTGTTGTTCCGAAGAGGGAACAGAAAAATTAAAAAGTGTTGTTCCGAAGAGGGAACAACAAAACAGGAAAATAAACAAATTAAATCGACAATATTATTTGCAAAAGAAAAAAATTAATTTCTACAAAGATGAAGCTGCAGAAGGATTATCTTCTGCAACTAAAACTTGCATGGTGGAGTCTTTACGTATCTATTGACAAAAATATTCTCTTGTAAGCGGTCTTTGGTAGAGGCAAACTCGATGCCCATTTGCTTTAAAGGAACAATTATACACATCAATGGTCGTTAGCGTAAGAGTGCCATTATCATGTACTTCCTTTATTTCATAAGGACCTAACCACCTAGTTTGCAGTTTGCCAGGAAAGTCTTGAAACCTAGAATCGTAGAGAAGTTCCCAGTCGCCCTCATGAGATGTATTTTTCTTGATGATAGTATCATGCCATTTGGCTCTTTGTTTTTTAATAAGTGCAGCATGTTGCAGAGCCGAAAGCTAGATTTAACATAATTCATTTATTTGTTGCAATCTATTAATTTGGGCTTTAGTTAAATCTAGTCCCACTTCCTGGGCTGTCCTTAGTGTTTGTATCTCAAACTATATGGGAAAAATAGGTTCCTTACCAAATACCAGTTGATATGGGAAGTATCCAGTAGTATTCCTCCAAGTTATGCGATATGCCCACAAGGCTTTTGGCAGTCGAGTAGCCCAGTCTCGTCTATGCGATGAGACTATCTTCATTAGAATAGCCTCAATTACTTTTTTTGTGCTTTCTACCTGCCCGTTTGCTTGCGGGTGATATGGAGAGGTAATTATGTGAATAACATGATGATTTTACAGTGTATTAGCAATCTTGTGAGCTACAAATTGCAGCTCCCCATCAATGATTACTTCTCTGGGTAACCCATATAGTACGAAAATTTTGAAAAGAAAGTTTATCATGGTTTCTTCTGTGGCTCTAGGTAATGCTACCGCTTCCACCCACTTAGTTATGTATTCTGTTGCAACCAATATATATAATTTCTGGTTGGATGATGGGATGATTGACCCAAAAAAATCTAATTCCCAATGCTCAAAAGGTTCTATGACCAGCTATGGATGCATGGGCATCTCATCAGATTGGCTAGGGCGACCCATCCTTTGAAAACTATCACAGGGCTGGACAAATTTCTTAGCATATTTAAAAACCATGGGCCAATAGTAGCCCATTTGTAAAATTTTGTGTCCAGTTCTACGGCCTGCAAAATTTCCACCACAAGCTCCATCGTGGTAGGATTTTAAGATATTATAAATTTTGTCTTCCCTGATACACTTGCGGATGTGCATATTGGCCCCTGTGTGAAAAAGGTATCCCTCAATCCAGGAGAACCGAGTGTTGCGTTGTACTATTGATTTCCTTTCTCTGGGTGTCAAGTGTTTAGGTAGTTTTCCCACTGCTAAATAATTTTCTACATCTGCATACCATGGTGTTTTCACGGTTACGGCAAACAAGTGCTCATCTAGAAATTGATCCTCTACTGATACTGTGTCATCTGTTCTTGACACTCGGGAGAGGAAATCTGACACAAGGTTTTCCTTCCCTAGTCAATCCCTTATAGTTACATCAAATTCCTGAAAAAGTAGCAACCAACGTGTCACTCTTCCATTTGTAATGGGTTTATTAGCTAAGTATTTAATAGAAGAGTGATCCGTATACATAATTACAGGGTATCCAGTTATATATTTTCTGAATTTGTTAATAGCATAAATAACAACTAAAAACTCCTTCTCTATTACTGTGTAATTCAATTCAACAGGAGTTAAGCTTTTGCTAATGTAATATATAGCGTAGGGTTTCTTGTCTTCTTCTTGGCCAAGAACTGCTCCAACGGCTATGTCTGATGCATCTGATGAAATCTGGAATGGTATATCCCAGTTCGGACCTCGTAATACTGGTGATGTTGATACTAGCCATTTTAAATTTATAAAGGCAATATCACATTTTTCAATCCATATGAAATCACTGTTTCCTATTAAGGCATATAATGGTGCAACAATCTGTGAAAAATTCTTGATAAATCTATGATAATATCCAGAAAATCCCAAAAAACTACGTACCTCTATTTAAGTGCAAGGAGTAGCTAGAAAGAGAATTACCTATATTTTTGTCGGATCTACCTGAATTCCAGCTATTGAAATGTAATGACCCAATATCATGCCTTCTGTCATCATCATATGGCACTTTTCGTGACTTAAACATAGGCTGGTAGCAATACACCGTTCCAGAACATTTTCCAATGTCTGTAATTCTTGCTCAAAGTCATCTCCATAAGGTGTGAAATCATCCATGTACACTTCCAATCCTTCATTTATCAAGTCTGCAAAAATACTGAGTATGGCCCTTTGGAATGTGGTAGGTGCATTACATAACCCAAAAGGTAATACCCTGTAGGCAAATGTTCCCCATGGACAAGTAAAGGAAGTATTATCCTAGTCTTCTGGGGCAATTTGAATTTGGTTATAGGCACTGAAGCCATCCACGAAAGAGAAAAATTTATTCCCTGCCAGTGTATCTAGGACCTGAACAACAAATGGAAGGGGAAAGTGGTCTTTGTTGGCAATATGATGCAGAGTGTTGTCCTTGATGGCAACCCACTTGATGAAGATGATGGCAACCTACTTGATGAAGTTGTTCTTGACTTGATGATCTTGTTAATGATGTAAATCTAATGTATCTACAATCAGTATAGAAGGTGCAGAAGAAAGAATTTCAGTAAGGGCCAGAACAATGATGAAAAGTGTGTGTCAGAAAGCATATGCGGGTTTATGTAGGAGAAGTAGCATATGCACGCGGAAAAGAACATGCCAAGTCGTGTATGCCCAATTGCGCTCTAAATTTGTAAAACCATGAGACTTGACCATGGTATTGACCCATTGTATTGAGCGTTGGTTTGTCTATTTGATCCCGTCCAAGAATACCATCAGAAGTGATGTGGTTTTGGCTCATGGTATTGACAAAGGCTAAATATATATAAGGAGAAGAAAATCATTGTGCAAGGCGTGTGCATGAGTCTGGGTTTGAATGTATACTTCACTCTGAAGTATGTCTGAATGGAAAGGGTAACATTTTGATGATAGATCCAAATCTATGATGCACCTATGAAGAAAATGATGAAGAGGGATCTCTAGATCTAAAATGTATATGTATTTTCTAGATCTGTTTATGGAATGATTAGATCTGTGATCTGGCGAACATCTTTCTTAAGTGAAGGGTAAAATTTGAGATATATATATGTTCTGAAGAATTGTGCTACCCCATAATCTTGAAGATCTATACGCTTGTTTGCAGCAGAGGAAGCGCATATATACGCGGTTTTAATTCAGTGAAAGCGCGTATGGAATGTGAAACCAGTTCTGAAGTATGTGAATATGTATACGCGGGTTGATATGGATGGAAGCACGTATATACGCAGGATCAGTGAAAGGAAAGCACATATTAAAACTAGGGCTTGCTAAAGTTTGTGGTATGAGATGTCTGATCTGTTCTGATGTTTTACTGCTATCTGTTAGTGATGTATTCATATAGATCTGGGTTGTTTGAATGATGATTATGCTGCTGATTATATTGATGAAAGATCAAGTTGTTGATTGATTGGTTGATGGTTCATTGAATGAATTGACGAAGTTATAAGTATCAGTTTGATGTATGATTGAGCTTAAATGTGTGGAGTGTGTCCAATCTGAAAATATGATGAAAAGAGGCCTGCAAGTTGTGTTCTATTGAAGATATTGGATCCAATATGAAAATTGATGAAATGTGGTCCATAGAGGTGCTGAGGGTTGTAGCTCCCTTCCAGGAGAGGCTGGTAAATGAGAGCAGGGGGTTGTAGCTCCCTTCCAGGAGAGGCTGGTAAACGAGAGTAGGGGGTTGTAGCTCCCTTCCAGGAGATGCTGGTAAACAAGAGAAGTCAGTCATGGTGGGTGCCCTGCTGCATGAGTTCCAGACCAAGACATGGTTGTAAGAAGTTTTCTTTATAATAAAATATTGAAGGTTGAGACAACGGCAGCGGTGGTTTTCTCGCGACTTGGGTTTCCACCTTCAATCCTGGTGTTCTTGTGTGATGCGTATGTGTGATTGTTTATTCTGTTATTACTGCACATGCTTACTGTTATCTAATCATCAGAAGAATGAATGTTGCATAGATCTAAGTAAAGAATTAATGGCATAATAAGATCTACGTATATATGCAATTTTTATGAAGGATATCCGCGTGTATACACTAGTTGGCTTCAGCAAAGTAGCGTATGGGTTTTAGAGCATGAAAAAGTAAAAAGTTTTGAGTAAGTCCTAAATACTGATTCACCACCCCCCCCGACCCCCTCTCAGTATTTTTCCCAACAATTGGTATCAGAGGTGGTCCTTCTGCAAAAGCTTGATCGCTTGAAGGAGATCCGTTGCAATGGAAATTCATGAAGGAGTAATGTCTATAAGGCCACCTCTATTCAATGGAAGTAATCTGATATTCTGGAAGATACGAACAAAAACATATCTACAAAGTCTTGGTGCAGAAGTATGGGCAATCGTGGAGGAAGGTTATCAATATCCGAGAATTATTCCTACCGATGCAGCAGAAAGGAAGAAATATGAAATCAATGCCAAAGCAGTCAATGTTCTATTAGGAAGCATGTTTGAACCATAATTTTCTAAATTAATGTAGCTAAATTCAACAAAAGAAATATGGGACAAAATAATTCTAAGCTATGAAGGAGATACAAAGGTTAAAAGTGCAAAACTCCAGACTCTCAGAATTGAATATTAAAATTTAAGGATGCATAGTGATGAAAGTATTGCTAGTTTCTTCTTACATCTAGATGATATTGTAAATCGAATGAGAAATTTGGGTGAAACCATAACCAATACTACTTTGGTGGAAAAAGTCTTAAGATCTTTGACTTCAAGGTTTGAATCTAAAGTATCAGCTATTGAAGAAAGGCAAGATCTGCAAACTCTTACTATTGTTCAATTATATGGTATCCTGACTACTTATGAAATGAGACAAGGAGGTCCCTCTCAAATCAAAGAAGTTGCTTTTAAGGCATATGCAAAAGGAAAATAAAAGGAAGATGTCAAGGAATCAAATTATATATCAGAAGAAGAAGAAGCAATTTTTTTTAGAAGAGTCCAACTAGGAATTGGAAGATTCAAAGGTAAGCTTCCCTTCAAGTGTTTTGCTTGTGGAAGAGTTAGTCATTATGCTGCTAAATTTCCTTATGAAGAAAATCATGGTAAAGGGAAACAATTTGAAAAGAGAAAGAGTTATTATACAAATGAAGAGAATGATGAGGATGAAGAAGATTTTGACCAAGATCTACAAGTGCTCATGGCAAAGAAGCAAAGGAAGAAGGCTACTCAAGGAAAGGAGATACCTAAGAAAACATGTGCAGCAGAAAATGGAGAAGATGAAATAGGTATTGATTGTTTTTCTTGTGATTTACTTTCTTGTGCATGCAATGGTGAAGATAGTGAAAGTAACAGTATAAGTCTAGAAGCAAATCTCAAGATCAATGATGAAAGAAGTGATTGGAATCAATTTCATAAGAGAAAATCTATCTACAAAGATATGATCTCTAGAATGAATGAACATAAAGAAATACTGAATGGACAGATAGACAAGTATCAAAAGTTGTATGTTTATGCAACCAATCGAAGTGAAAGACTTGAAGCATAAATCAATGATCTAAATACAGATCTCAAAAAATAAAACAAGAAGAATGCAAGACTTGAAGCTAAAATCATCTCTCTCAAAGAAGATCCAGAAATATCAAATAAGAAGAATGAAGAACTTGAAGCAGAAATCATCTCTCTGAAAGCAGATCTAGAAAAGTCAAATAAGAAGAATGAAGATCTACTACAAACATTTGAAGAACAAGAGAATGGTTTGAAAGAAGAGATTCTAAATTTGAATGATCAAGTAGAAGAAGGAAGAAAGAAAGAAGAAAGCATGAAGAAGCAATGCCAAGCCTTGGAGGTTGAGGTAAATATTTTGAAAGGTAAATTAGAAGAAATGGATAAACTCATGAGGTTTCAAGATAGTAATAAGATTCTGGACAATATTCTTAGTAGTCAAAGGTCTCCTTCTATTAAACTTGGTCTGGGTTTTCATGAAACGGTCAAAGGAGAATCTAGTTCGCAAGGAAGTGCTAAAGATTCAACGGATGTCAAGACAAAACCTAAAGTGTTGAAAGAAACAAAAGGTCAACCAAAAAATGATGAATTCTCAAAGGAAATCATTCAATAATGTTGAATGCTTTAAATGTCATAATTATGGGCATGTTGTGTACTTCATTCTAAGTAGAATGTTTCAGGCACATACAAACAGATTCTACACAAAAAGGTACTCTGGTTTCTTCAAGGGATATTGTTTTTCATGCAACAAATATGGTCATAAAGCAGCTGACTGCAATAGAAGGAAGAACAGAGAAACACACTATGATCCTTATGCTTACTTCTCTGGTCATATAAGGTGTTATTCTTGTAACATGTATGGACATGTGGAAAAAGAATGCAGGATGAAAAGATCTTAGAAATTGGATAATTTTCGGCACACAATTAGAAATTTCAAGCAAAGCTGGAATAGGAAGGAGGACCGGTCAGAAACGTAGGGAATACTGACCCTACAACAGTCATCCGCTTCTAAAGCTTACTTCTCTGAATGACTGCAGGAGTGATGTGAGATACATTATAGGGATTAGTAATATATCATCACAGGGGGAGCAATGTATGATGATTCTCTTGGTTAGTTTGGTTATTCTGGTTATGTTTATTTCTAACAGGGCATCTGATGTGAAGAAGACAGGTACAGGTGGTACAACTTCAGGGGGAGATGAAGGAATGTGAATTTTTCAATGTTTCACTTTCCATACGCGGGTTCAGTGAACTAAAGCCGCATATACATGCGAGTTATAGTGGAGACAGTCGTGTATGCACTTATGATAAGAAAATTTGTATGATAGCTGAAGATCAGGAGCACAGGTTCAGGGGGAGCATCAGTCTGACTATTAATGATTGTATTATTGGCACTGTATCTACTTATTACTCAGTTCTAAATGATGAGATTATGGATGAGCCCTATTTTCTTTTTGCTGAAGAGTATTCTTTGCTTTCACACATGGATGAGATGGAAGTCTTATGATTCAAAGATAAGGACAGATCATGCAGAGATTGTTGCTAATGACTTGTTGTTGAAAGTATTCAGGTTGCACAAACTAAGGAGGAGCCTTGGTCATATGGAAAGGAGGCTTGGATGCACATTTTCAGGGGGAGCATTAGTCTTGCTGAGTATAATGCATTGTTGGCATTATGATGGTTCTGAAATATGATCTCTCTTGAGGTCCTTCTGGTATTGGTCATGAAAAGTCATATTTTTAATTTGATGAAAAGGTCAAGTGTTGAGACCCTTATGATGTAAATTGTTATATCTTACCATGTGTAGGACCATTCAAATTTGTAAACCCACTTGGTTGGGTACTTCAGTCCTTACATGTAAATCCACTTGGTTGGATCTTTGATGTAAGTATGAGTCCTTGGTGATAGGAAGGTCATAGAGTCATGTACTTCATTGAAAAATATGTTTGAAGATTCAACATGAACTCAGGGGGAGCATGGTAACTTCAGTGCAGATCAGATCTACAACACTCTTCTATCTACATGAGGATAAAACAACCTTGTGTTGGTTTTGATCCGCCCTTTTCCCTTGATGTCAAAGGGGGAGAGTGACATGGTGTTTGAATAAGGGAAGAATATCATTATGCTTAATGTATCTATCCATTTTGGTGATCAAACACCATCCTGGTTGCCATCAAGTCCAAAGGGGGAGATTGTTGGCAATATGATGCAGAGTGTTGTCCTTGATGGCAACCCACTTGATGAAGATGATGGCAACGTACTTGATGAAGTTGTTCTTGACTTGATGAGCTTGTTAATGATGTAAATATGATGTATCTATAATCAGTACAGAAGGTGCAGAATAAAGAATTTCAGTAAGGGCCAGAACAATGATGAAAAGTGTGTGTCACAAAGCATACGCGGGTTTGTGTAGGAGAAGTAGCATATGCACACGGAAAAGAACGTGCCAAGTCACGTATGCCCAATTGCGCTCTAAATTTGTAAAACCAGGAGACTTGACCATGGTATTGACCCATTGTATTGAGCATTGGTTTATCTATTTGATCCCATCCAGGAATACCATCGGAAGTGATGAGGTTTTGGCTCATGGTATTGACAAAGGCTAAATCTATATAAGGAGAAGAAAATCATTGTGCAAGGCATGTGCATGATTCTGGGTTTGAATGTATACTTCACTCTGAAGTATGTCTGAATGGAAAGGGTAATATTTTGATGATAGATCTGAATCTATGATGCACCTATGAAGAAAATGATGAAGAGGATCTCTAGATCTGAAATGTATATGTATTTTCTAGATCTATTTATGGAATGATTAGATCTGTGATTTGGCGAACATCTGTCTGAAGTGAAGGGTAAAATCTGAGATATATATTTGTTCTGAAGTATTGTGCTGCCCCATAATCTTTGAAGATCTATACGCTTTTTTGCAGCAGAGGAAGCGCGTATATACGCGGGTTTAATTCAGCGAAAGCGTGTATGGAATGTGAAACCAGTTCTGAAGTATGTGAAGATGTATACACGGGTTGATATGGATGGAAGCGTGTATATACGCAGGATCAGTGAAAGGAAAGCGCGTATTAAAACTAGGGCTTGCTGAAGTTTGTGGTATGAGATGTCTGATATGTTCTGATGTTTTACTGCTATCTGTTAGTGATGTATTCATACAGATCTGGGTTGTTTGAATGATGATTATGCTGCTGATTATATTGATGAAAGATCTAGTTGTTGATTGATTGGTTGATGATTCATTGAATGAATTGATGAATTTATAAGTATTAGTTTGATGTATGATTGAGCTTAAATGTGTGGAGTGGGTCCAGTCTGAAAATATGATGAAAAGAGGCTTGCAAGTTGTGTTCTATTGAAGATATTGGATCCAGTATGAAAATTGATGAAACGTGGTCCATAGAGGTGCTGAGGGTTGTAGCCTTCAGTCAGAGGGTTGTAGCTCCCTTCCAGGAGAGGCTGGTAAACAAGAGTAGGGGGTTGTAGCTCCCTTCCAGGAGAGGGTAGTAAACGAGAGCAGGGGGTTGTAGCTCCCTTCCAGGAGAGGCTGGTAAACCAGAGAAGGTTGTAGCCTTCTGCAGGTGGGTGCCTACGTGCTGGTATGAGTCTACGCCAGTACATGGTTGTAACATGTTTTCTTTATATAATAAATATTGAAGACTGAGACGACGACAGCAATGGTTTTCTCCCGACTTGGGTTCCCACCTTAAATCCTGGTGTTCTTGTGTGATGCTTATATGTGATGGTTTATTATGTTATTACTGCACATGCTTACTGTTATCTAATCATCAGAAGAATGAATGTTGTATAGATCTAAGTAAAGAATTAATGGCATAATAAGATCTCTGTATATATGCGAGTTTTATGAAGGATATCCGCGTGTATATGCTAGTTGGATTCATCAAAGTGGTGTATGGGTTTTAGTGAATGAAAAGTGAAAAGTTTTGAGTAAGTCCTAAATACTGATTCACCCCCCCCCCCCCCTCTCAGTATTTTTCCCAACAGTATTTTTGCGTTGCCTTGTTGAGTTCTCTATAGTCAATGCATATTTTCCATTTCCCATTCTATTTTGGAACTAAAACTAATGGAGAAACCCATATACGATCATATATAGGATAGATAAAATTCACATGTAGTAGTTTTTGAAGCTCTTCTTTAACAATATCTTTTAGGTGAGGATTTAATCTATGCTGAGGTTGTCAAATAGTTTTTGCATCCTTTTCAGTGTAGATATGATGCATGCATAGCTTAGGTTCAATCCCTTTCATATCTGAGTAATCCCAAGCGAAAGCCCCTTTTCTTTTCCTAAGGACTTGAATAAGTTTCTATTGCTAGTCATTACTTAGATTACTGTTAATGTTAAGGATCTTCCCTGGCTCAATTTCGATAGGTTTTCTACTATAAACAGTGGTTGTTGGTATTTTTTGATCATGGATATCTCTCAGGGGATCTTCTTCAATTTTGTTGTCAATGATTGCTTTAATCATGTGACATTTCTAACTTAATACTGTGGTAGGATGATTGATAAAAGTATTAATGACATCGCCATCAGTTTGGTTTTAAATTCAAGGGCATCTACCATAGTCAATGGTGACCAAATATTTTCTGTTAAGTTTGTTGTAGGTTGCTTCCTATTTTTCATGATAGTCATACTTGGTTGAGGAGGAGGGTATAGAGCTAAATTTTTCACATCATTCCCCCTGGTTATAGTCATACTTCCTATTCATTAGCTAATATAAGCATTATCAGTCGCTAGCCAGGGCCTTCTTAATATTAAGGGATTCCCATCTATCTAGTTCCTAGGATTAATAATCAAGAAATCCGTCGGGTATTCCCGAGTGTCAACAGAGACCAAAACATCCTCTAATGTTCCCTCTGGTCTAATGACTGAGCGGTCAGTTAGTTTCAATAAGGTAGTTGTTGACTCCAAAGCTATGATACCGAGAATGTCACAAGTTGTAGTTGTGACAATATTAATGGTTGCCCCTAAGTCGACTAAAGCATTGGGAAAAGAATGAAAATTTATCTAGACTGTGACAATGGGGTTTCCAGGATCTTGATAATTTACAGGAGTCTCTTTGCCTAGTAATAAATCCGATAAAGCCCCAACAACATGGATAGTATGAGTTGTTTTTGTTTTCCTCACAAAATTCTTTATACACAATTCTTTGATAGTTTTGGCATATATTGGAATGTATTGGATAGCTTGGAGTAGAGGTATTTTTATACAAATATTCTTAAGTTCACCCAGAATATCAAATTCAAGAGGTTCAATTGCACGTGGTATCAAAAATCTTTCTGGGAATGGGGGGGGGGGGGGGGTTGGGGGGAAGTGGTTATGAATTGTTCAGGATTTTTTTTCTAACTATATCTTCCCTTTGTTTTATTTCTTGATCATCTACAGGTAGAGGCTTATTTTTGTGCAGTTCTTCCAGTTGCAAATATTTATCCTTATCTACAGTGATTATACGTCCATATCTCAGCTTAAGCTCATTACATTCTTTCAACTCATCTTCAGGGTCCAGATCCTCAATGATTTGTATTGACTGGACTGGTATATTATTTGGATTTGGGTTAGGTTGAGCTGGAATTTGTGGTTGTATATTAGATTGAGGATTCTGTTGCAACGTGTAAGGTGCTCGTAAATTTGGTTGAGACAGAGGAACTGTCCACATAGGCTGGTTTGTAGATCTTTTCCAATTTGATTGCCAGTTCTAATTTTGTGAGGTGGAAAGGGACCATTGGGAGGGATAAGGATTGTTTTTCCAGAATGGTGGTGGATAAGGGAAATTTGGCCAATTATTATTTGGATTTGGCTAATTGGGCCATGGTGGCATAAAAAATGTTTGAGGTGACAAAAAAGGTGGTTGATTCTGCCATGCTGCTCCTGAATATTGCTGAGAATTATATTGCGAGGAAGGAAAAAATGAAGATGGATCAGTAGGCATACCTGTCTGATGTGCTTACCATTGGCGACACTGGTTTAACAAATATACTAGTTCCATTTCTTCTTCTGCTTCCTTCAAAACTGCTTTCAATCCTAGGAGTGATGGGCAGCTTTCCGTGGCGTGTTTTTTACTGCATATGGCACATGTTCGTATCGTATCTAGGGGCATTCTTTATGACTATGCTTCTATTTGCAACAAGGACAGAAAATAGCCAAATTATGTTCTGCTATAGCCTTCTTTTGCTTAGCTTGCATGGTATCCAACTGTGTTTCCATGGTCCCTAGGATAACAGTCTTGAAATCTTCCAACATATTCTCGATTTTGCTTCATGTAATGCTTCCTCCTAAGGCTTTGTTTTCTTCGGAGCTCGCATCACCTCTGACTGTTTTTAGCCTTGTACTGCCCCTGGAACACTTAATGCACAAATCTATAATATTTTTATAGCTTTCTTGATAAATGTCACCTTTACCCATTATGTTTAATGTCTCTACCCATTGGTCTTTCATACCTCTAATCAGCGTGGTTTTTAAAACATTATCAGGCAGATTTGTATAAGTAGACCTTTGTAGATTATATTGGAAATGTTCTACATATTCTTCCAGTGTCTCGCTAGGCTTGGCTGCCATTTGAAAATTTTCATCTTTTAATTCTCTAGTTTGGCAATAATCTTGATATTTTTTAAGGAAAGATGTTTTCATTTGGTCCCAATCATTGATGGTGCCTCCACTGAGTCCCATGAACCAACGCAGAGCTGCTCCCTTCAAAGTAGAGGGGAATAGCTTTAGCTTCTGGGGGTCAGTAGTGTAATCATAACCCCTGCATAAAACATCAAACTCAACAAGAAATGCATCGATATCTTCTAAATTTAGCCCATGAAAGGTAGGAATATTCTGTAATGGGATAGCCTTCATGGGGGCATTGACAGTTTTGTCAACAATAGGGTATTGCAATGTAGAATTTTGAGGTTGTTGGTTATGAGCCATTTGGTCAAAAATATGCCAGTATTCTTCAGGGATCTCCAGAGCTAGAGAGTTATTCCTAGGATATCTATAAGAGATGGAATAGTTCAAACAACACTACCTTGATCTGGGATACTAGGTGTCCTTTGTTCAGTCACTACTTCAGTAGATCTAGGTTCTGATAATTTAATTTCAAAACTTCCTGTTTCTCCTTCTCCTTCACGGAGGTTGCAAGAGTTTCCTTCTTGTGAAGGGTGAGTTTGTGAATTCTCAGTATCTTGAAAACTCTGTTCTATCCCTTCAGTCTTACTGTGAATATTAGCTTTAGCTAGAGGTGGTGGTCCTGCAGCTTGAAGGGAGTCAATAGGACGTCTGGCAGCAACAATTCAGGGTCCTACAGATGACTGAGACTCAGCTTTTCTTAAGATTTCATCGATAAAACTTGATCATCCAAGGGTCACCGGTCCCTTAGGTTTTTCAGGTTAAGAAGGAGGAATTTTGTCTTTTTGAGGTCCTTCCCTCTTATTCATAGATGCAGTAATAAAAAAATTCATCCCTAATTTAAATTCTCATGCAATTCTACTAGAAAAAAAGTAGATGAGCGAGCATTTTACTCGTTCTTTACGTAGGTTCTTACCTTCCGTTTTTAATATCCAGTTCTCCCTTAGCAGAAAAAACATCAATTAAACATTACTTAGAGTAGCAATGCACTCCCTGGAAACGACACCAAAATGTTCGATGCTAAAGGGTGTATTTAAAAACTCCTAATTTGCTTACATTAATTATCAACCAGGGTAAGTCCTTTTATTTCAAGTGTGTACACAGTATGTGCAAGCTTATTCATACAAGGAGTAATGCTAAAGCCAATCCCTGAATACAGATGCAATCATAAATCTGAAGCTTTAAAGAAAGTAATTCATCTATGCATTATAATTGAAAACTATGATTCATTCTTTAATTCAAATAATTCAATCAACCGAGAGCACTAAAATATTAACTGAGCTCTTTTAGCTAGATCTAAACTATCGAACGCAAGGAAAGTAATGGAAATAATAGTTTAAGATTTAAGTAATCAAAACCAATTCTGTTAACAAACAACTGATAAATTGGAAATACGCACGTATAGGAACAAATACAGAAATCTAATACCATCAAAAGCAATTCACCGTAAAGCAGAAAAGAATAATATACTTGCAGTAAATGGAAAGGTATAGCACAAAGAATAGCAATGAAATTCACTAGAGACTAGGCCCTTAGCCGCTAGCGAACATTTCTTAGTTACTCCAGAACAATCGAATGAACAACAACACAGCTATGTATTAATCATCGGAATCATTGCAATACAAGTCTGTCTTCTAGAACTATGTTCTGTTCATTATCAAATGATACATAAATGAAAGATACACAACATAATACATGATACAGTCAGATTTACATTCTCCGCTTTCTCCTATATCATCATATCATTCCACCGTCTTCATATTCTTCTCATTCTTTTATAACTAAGGAAAAGTCTAATGCGATCCCTCAAGATCAGGGGATCTTGAGGGATTCACAACAAATTACTATTCCGAATAGTTGGTCTTTCTTCTTTGATTCGTTTCCTGATTTGGCCACGCCTTCTTTTCCCTCGATTAGATCCTGTTGTTCCTTTTTGGGAACATCTATTGTTTTATCTGCTATTTTCATGATAAAATCAATGGGAATTAGTTTAGACGGTTAAACCATATCAAGACTATTTCATTCATTTTTTATCAAAATCCATTCATGATATTATTATATTGTAGCACGAAAATGGATGAAGAAGAGGAGAAAGGACAGTATTTGAGAGTAAATACATACCTATTGTAAGGTTCAACATCCTCGACAGCTTGGGCCATTTGTACCCCCTTGCATTTGTTAGTCATCTCCAATGATGTATGCATTGGATCTGCCACCAATAACGAGGACGAATATGATGCAGTGATGGGTTTGTTAGTCAATGCCCTTGATCATCACATCATTGATCTTCATGTTCTTTTAAATCCTTGCTTCTTGTTATGCAATTGAATGGTGTATATCGTGTGAATAACCATGTCCTTTATAGAAAATATTTACGATTGAAGCTTTTAGTACATGAAATAGAATCCATTAAATTCATTCATATACCTAGAGCCCAAAATCACTATGTATATATCATTGGAAACTATATTCTAGATTGGAAATTATCACATGCATTTAACACAAGACAATAATAAAACAAATGGCGAACCATATACCCATCATATATATATATATATGTGTGTGTATATATATATACACACACATATATATATGATGGGTATATGGTTCGCCATTTGTTTTATTATTGTCTTGTGTTAAATGCATGTGATAAGTGCCAATCTAGAATATATATATATATATCTATATATATATATATATATATATATATATATATATATATATATATATATATATATATATATATATATATATATATATATACACATCCATATAATAAAAATCATAAATGTTTAGAGTACACTACTCTAAATACATCCGACATGCCAATAGCATGTTACAAAAATCAAAATCGGGGGCACCACATGCCCCTATCTCTAATCACTATCTGGAGGTTCCTGAGCCAATGGCTCCACTCCACTAGCTCGCAGATCCTAAACTTCCTACTCAACCATCTTCATGTGCCACATGACCCCTCGCCACTCTGAGGGTAGCGATATGCATCCCTTGATGTACTGGTCCTCAAGATCGTGCCACCCGTGCTTTGATACACCGGTCATCATCAACTCACACCTGCGACGTACATCCTCCAGTAGAGCCTCATAATCAGGTAGTTGGTCTCCTCTCACTCCACTAGATCTTGCAACCCCTGGTGTTGTAGATCATCCTATATATTGTAGCTGCATCACCGATGCTATATTTGCATATCAAAATTTTTAAATCAGTGCCACATACATATTATAAATACTTTAAATGCACCATAATACATAGCAAATTTCACTTACCATCCGGTTTCCATTCTCAACCAAGTGGAAGTGGAAAGTCAGGGCCCCCCTGAAAGTTCATACCAATGTATGGATAGTTGTCTATGTATAATGACATATGATCCCAGTGTCCAAAAAATTCGGGTCAAAACACCCATTTGACTCTCTCACCTCCTCCTCTCTGCAAAAAATGCCCACACTGGTGCATCTTGGGTTGTTGTGGGCCCCCGTCATGGATTTGTACATGAGGTCAAAGCGTGGGGATATTCTCAAATAAAAACGAGCACAAAACCATACCAAAATCGTAATTGTGGTTCACCTATCACTTTCATAGAGAAAAAATTCATTTCACCGACGATAAAAACATCTGGGCCCACCCATAATAGGCCCCGCTCAAAACACTCTCTACCAACATCATCTTCCCTCCAGTTCTGTGATGGAAAATGTAGTTGTCCAGGATCCGCAATACTGCTGTGGTGATAGCCCGTGTCTCTAGCCACTCTAGATCACTTATTGGAATGGTCATGCCCTTAGCATGAGCATCTAGTATACAATAGCACTCCATGAACTTTGATATATTCCTCCCACGTGGTAAAACTAAATGCATGTTTCCCACCATCCCTATTGGTGGCAGTGTGGTCAAAAAAAAAATGTACTGGATATTAAGCTCGATATTGTGCCCCTACACCATGAAGGCCTCTTAGTCTGGATCCCAGTAGCTCACTATCCTCGATAGTAAGGGCTCACTTGCCCTCATCAGTGGGTTCTCAACCAATTTGAGAACCCCATATATAGAAAATGCTCCTCGTACCACCAGATCCCCTTGTATATCGGCCCTAAGAGCATCCAAATATCTATCATACCAGTTGATCTGTAACTCTTCCATACCTACATAACACCATCCTATTTGTTAGTTTAGAGAAGGGAAACTTCATCATAAACATTCAAGTCTTGGTTGTCAGCCAACAAGTTGACCAAACCTCACCTCGAGCTCTGACTCGCATTTCCCACCCCTGGAACTATGAGCTTGCAGTTTTTCCCCTTGAAATCTGTGAGCTAGGTCATACTTCGAGCCCAGGATAATGTGAGCTAGTTGTGAGGAGAGACAAAGGTATCTTACTGAGTCCCAGGCACCTAATCTAAAATATTAAATGGTTGAAATTGTAGAGTAAGGTTACGCCACCTAGATGCAACTGAAGAACCTGATTCCAATAGTCGGTTTGTCCTCTACGATCACCGTAATGTTTAGTGCCTTCTCCTCATTTCCAAATTCACTACAACTCACTTAGAAAATGAATTAAATTGGAGGGAAACCACCCTTTTAAAGGAAAAACCCTATATTTTCCTTCTCCAGTTGTGACCAAACCATAGCTCAGTTTGATGAACCATCAGCACCATTGGAAATCTATCCCCAAGAACTATAATGGGCATCCCTTTTTTTTTGGTAATTTGACACTTCACCAGGAACCCATTTTTCCAAGAAGGGTCACTTTTCCTCCTCTAAAACTCATATTTACTCACTTACGCTACCTATAATTGGGGTACCACTTTTTCTTCATACTTGTCAACACTTTTTTTGGTTTTTGTCATGAGTAACCGTACTTTTTTAATGTTTTTATGGTCCCCACCAGGCCTATTCTGTGTGGCAGCATCATCAAGTCACCCTTGTTCAGAGCATCCAAGTTGAGTCATCATTTCATTCATGGAGTTTGTTCTGAGTCCCTCTACCTCCTATTATTGTATTCCATCCATTTTTTCCATTTATACTTCTCGTGTCACCCATTTTGGCCCCCAGTCATATTGTTCCCCATCCCCTCTGGAGTTCAGTCAGTCGTTGCTAGGTCATCCATGATTTTTATGCTCTGACAAGGGAATTTGTCCATTCATTACTTAGTATCCCTTATTACATCATTAGCCCTGGTGTCATTCCATCAGTCACTTTACTATGATCCCTCATGCCTTAGTTTAGGATTCATCATTGCCTCACCTATGGAAGATCTCCTTCTATCGACATCAACACATTCATTACAGAATACAGGTCTATAGGGTAGTGTAACTTGGTTCCATTTTACATTCTTGTTCAGTGCCTTAGATCAAGAAAAGGGAATCATTAACTCCCTTTGAATTGATTTTTTCTCATCCACTCAACCTCAGCTCATTATTGCATGATTGGGATTCGTATACTTGATGGTGTAGTAATCCAACAGATTGTACCAATGATTCCCTGGTGTGTGTGAGATGTTTCAGACCTCATGAGAGGGTGGCCCTTCAAGTAGCCCCCCACATGCCTAGATAACCTTAGATTATGCTACTGCATCATATGGAGCTCCACATATTTGATGGGTTCAGTTTTAGCCACTTGCAGCGCCCATATCTTGCATGCATCATTTATATGATCCATTCATATTTTCAAGGCCCTTTCCTATTCAAGAGGGCTTATTTGGTTATTATTATGTCTCATGTACTCATATATTATTGTCTTTAGTCCTGTGTCATGTTTTTCTAGGCACGGTATGTATGTGGGATCCATTATGTTTTTTTCTGGCCCATTTTATGCCAGCATGTCATGTACCATTTATCATGTACTTTATTTCTCAATTTCATTTTTCTTGGCACACTATTACTCTTTGTACTTTGTCATCTCGACAGGCATAGGTATGCCTCCCCCACCACATTGATAACATGTAACCCAACATTAAAGGAGACTTATATCGTTTGTAGGTCTTGGCCCCTCAATCATTGTTCTCTCTTGCTTCTCTCCATCTATGTATCTCTCTCTATCTCTCTGACTCCCGTTCGGTGTCTAGTGATTGTGTTCTTACAACGTACTTCGGTCATATGATTAGCTCCTAACACTCGCACGTTGGGAGGAAATCTGTTATCACCAAAATTTGGTCATCTAACCATTTATAATTAGATGGATAGTGGTACACCATGTAAGACCAATTTTACAATAGTAAAAGTGCTTTCACTGTAAGAAATAATTTAATAAGCCATATTTTATTAAGTTATTTTTGGTTTAAGTAAGAAACCCCATTAATTAAACCACTGCTTAAATAATATTCTTGGTCATATTTAACCCAGTTATGAGAAATAATTAGATAAAACATTATTTTTCTTATTTTTCTCTAGGAATAATTCTTTAAATAATTATTTAGTTATTATTCCTTCTTAAATTTGACTAAATCATCTAGGAATAATTAAACAAATCATTATTTGTTTATTATTATTTAACCACATTCTTGAAATGATAAATACACCATTTATTTTTTTATTATTTCTAAATAAAGGTATTTAACCAATTTAAATACCTTTTCCCTCTAACAAAATATTTCCAAGTGATTATGTCTAGATCTTGGTTAATAATATTTGATTATTCGTCATTATCGAGGATAACTCAATATTTTGTTATAAATGGAATGTTTTTTCCATTCATTCTTCACTTTGATCCTTTTCATTTTCACTACTATTTTCTTTTGCATCTTGAGCTCTGATAAAGTTCAATACATTTTGGGTTTTTTGCACCATTGAGAGAGAGAAACTTATGGAGTTGAAGCGTTGAGGACAACCAAGAACCCATCCCATCGAGGGTAACTAGTACCACTTATTTGTTCCCTTAACCATGTGTAATAATATGTGAAAAACATTATTTAAATATTTTCTTGTATGTTTGATGCATGGAGAAATTACTATTTCTTTTTACTGTTTAACTACATTTACTATATAGATCTCATTTTTTGCAGCATTTGTTCTAAGTACCAGTTGTAGATCTAAAGAAGTTAAGTAGCCATTTCTGTTGTAAGGTTTGTTTGTCACACAAAGCTAAAGTGATCCCTTTTTGTACACTTTTGTTAAGAATTTACTCTAACACATTGGGTAGCAATGCACCCGGGGTCAGATCGATGGAGTGCTTGACCTAATAGTGTAGAGGTACCCATGAAAGTGAGGTGAAGATGTCCCCGTACTCCTCCATGACCTTGTTAATATGTTTTTGTCAGGTGGGGGAGTCCTATAACGAGGTTGTGGCCACAATATTCTTCTTTCCCTAAGGACAAATCATAAGAAAAAAAAATCCCGGTCTGGGAAATTACCTTACTACATTTCTTCACAGTGATGAAAGAGATGGTGGTAGACAGTGCCACCTATGCTATCCTATACAAATTATTTCCCAAAGTAATAATAACAGTCCAAGGCCTAGAATCATACACAACATTTCACTTCCAAAAGTATGGTTGTCCTAATAATACATAACAAACTTCAAGCAGATCAACATCACACAATACGTCATCTATGAAGGGCTTGATGCTATAGGGAAGATCACACTATTGAATGGCGCAAAGATCTCATCCTTGGTGAAGCCACCTGATGGTGTACGATCGTGGATGTGTTGTGGTCATTAGGCCAATCCACTTCATGAACTCTACTATAATGAGGTTCTTTTGGCTCCTACTTTCGAAAATGAATTGGAATGGAGAACCCTTGACCCACATATAGGAATGGAAGAGGCACATCCATCCTCTGGATATTCGGGCTCATCCTTCTGGAACTTGGTGGTGGCAATGGTGGCACTAGGCTCCATGTCAACAATTTTATTCCCTTTTTCATTATCCTTTTTAGGTTCTGACTCAGTGTTGGAGCATGCATCTGATTCGGAAGCCTTAAGCTTGGCCACCAATCACTGCTTGGCTTGAAACTAATTTTTGTTATGTGTGGGGCTCCTATGGAACTCACACCGCTTTCTCATGTACTTTGTATTCATGGTGTTGTTCTTTTCTTGCGCCTTTGATAGGTTGTCCCGGGTCACCTCGCCTTGGCTTTTTCTTTTTTTATATGCTTTGGGGGCACCCTTTCATTGCTTTGGATTCATAGATCCAAAGTATCACTTCTTCTGTTTAAAATTTTCCTCAATATTAGCAGCATATGGGTATGTTATCCCAAGCAAGGAGATGTCAAGGAACTCCATTTTGTCGGGATGTATCTATGTAAACAACTGTGGTACTTTAGCATCAAATGTTTCTCTGAATATTTGATACCCAAATTTGTGCACATGATATGAGACAAATTCATTAGCTCATGCACATCTTGATCCCTTTGTTTCCGCAGTGTAGTCCATTGTATGTAATTGTCCTCGAAGCTCCCCACAGGGTAATATTGTTCTTTGATGTCATCTCGGAAAGAATTCAAAGTGGGTGCAGCTGAAAATAGTGAGTGTTCTCCCTTGTCTCTCTGTTCACAGTAGGTTTCCCACAAATCCTTGACATGTGGGGTGACTTTGAGGAGTGCAAAAGTAATATTTTCCCTATTGGAAAAATCATTAACTAGAAAATATCCTTCCAACAAATATAACCGTCTACCTATGGTGTATACATCTATTTTTCCTTCAAATGTGGGAATGTAAAATTTTTCTTGTACCTTGAAGGTAATGTCACCTCCAGAGTGAAAACTGGATGAAGATGGGTCGCTTGTGGGAATCCACCAAAGGATCTAGGCAAAGTTTTCCATCATTACGTTCCTATGTCGCTCAAGGGCTTCTTCGAGAAATATTTTTAAACGATCTCCTGCTCCCTCAAATTTCTTTTCTTCCACCATGGGAGGTCGTCTGGGTTTGCAAGGTTGGTCTTGCAAAGGTTCAACCAGTTCAAGCCCTAAATCCTTATACCCTAACCTCGTTGGGGACATGCAATGAAAATAAGAGAAAGAGCAGACCGCTCAAATACCAGTGATTCGAACTTAAATAGGAATGCAACATAATACATATATAACTATAAATATACAAATGGAGTATAAATAAAACTTCATCTCATTAATATCAAAAAACTCAAATATGCTTACATATAGAATGGAAATTGACTAGATTGTGCAATGAAATATTATCTTTGAGAAGAGATGTGGCAGCTAAATGCCTCTTAATGATGTTACAATCAAGATAGGTGGAAATTTTATCACTGAGAAGCAATGAGAAACCCTAAACATCCAAAAACCTAACCCTAGGAGATGAAGCACTGAAAGCTTGTGAGCCTCGTTGGTGTAATTTGGAGCATCAACTTCCCAGGGCCGTAACTTTGGCATATGATCTCTGTTTGGCTATCACAATAAATTGTTTCAAAATTTCAAAGAGGAGGATGAAACCAAGCTCATAAGCAATTTTTGGGCTTTTCCAGGCTCCGTGTTTCCCCTAAAAACATGTTTTAGTCCCTAAAAATGGCTCTGGAAGTATAGGACCCAAAAAACTTCCAAAAATAGTAAGTTGTGATACAATTAAAGAAACTGAAAAGAAACAATGGTGGGGGTCCAAGTGGAAGAGGAGGGTGGCTACCAATATCCACATGTATCATAGCACAACTGGGGTTGGTAAAATCACCTTTCAGAGGGATTCAAGCTCCCCTCTCACTCTCAAGGATGTCATGTTCATTCTGAGCCTAAAGAAAAATCTCATCTCTGTTGCAGATTTGGAAGACCGTGGCTATGATGTGATCCTCAACAAACAAAATTCATTATTGAGACACATATCCATAAGATAGGTGAAGTGGGGTTCATGTGATGAACCTGTATAAGCTAGATGTGGAAGACTATGTTACATTAAATAGTAAGGTGAAGAAGGTGTAGAGTTGCGGCTATGTTAGTGAACTTTGGAATATAATAATTAGCCATTTACATCACGTCGCCTTGAATATTATGTAACAGATAAACACGTGCCTCCTCAAAGGAGCACTTGAGCAGCATGAGGTATGCAAAGGATGTACCTTGGGGACGTACACAAAATCCACATTCTATGATCATAACAACAAAGCACATGTAGTCTTAGGGACTCACTATGATGTTTGTAGACCTTTCTTGATAGCCTCCACTGCCAGGAATAAATATTTTGTCATTTTTATTGACAAATTATCACGGAAGTTTTGGATCTTCTTCATGTAGAAGAAAGATGAGACATTCTACAGGTTCGTAAAATTGAAGGCATCGGTTGAGAAAGAAGCTGATAATAAAGTGAATTCTCTCGAGAGAAATAATGGAGGTGAGCACGTGTCAAATGAATTTAATTTTTTTTGTGTGAAATAAGGCATTTAACGAAGTTTATAGCTCCCCACAACCCACAATAGAATGGGGTGGCTAAAAGAAATAACTGTAACATTATGGGAGTAGCGAGGACGATGTTGCATGGCCAAAGCCTACCACTGCACTTGTGCAGAGGCATGGAACAAAAAATTCTATTCACAAAAGTGAATTCCTCATCAAATTTTGGGCATGATTACACCAGAGGAGGATTTCTCAAGGAGAAAGTCGGATGTGTTTCACTTCAGGATTTTTGGAGCCTCTACCTACTACCATGACTCCAAAGAATCATGAAAGAATCTTGAGCCAACATGAAAATTGGGGATATTTGTGGGTTAAAAAAAACTCCCCACAACTACTGTGTGTACTTTCCATCCCTTAGAATGAAAATTATGTGAAGGGATGTAAAACTTGATGAGGATAAAGAGATGACATGCTCTCTTTGTTATGCATAATTATGATCTACGGATAAACCAAATTCCCGTGGTGCTAGTCACTTAGAACAACAGAGGAAAGAATTTACTATCACCTCTAAAATAAGCAGATATATATAATGGTGAAATAACCTACTTGTGATCCAAGCACTGCTCCTTCTCCTTTTGTTGTTGTTGTTGTCACTCTCAATCCAACTCATATCACCAGATCGGTTCCTGCAAACACAAATAGAGAACAAAAAACAACATGAAATATAGAGATATCTACTTATCTTATTTAATCAAATCGATTAGATATGAAATATATATAACATTCAAGAATCCATTTCATAATAAATAGAGAAATATATATGGGAAAATGAACAACAATATTTATTAAAGTGTAGAAGGGGGAGGTTACAACTAATGATCGATTTGTTGCCACCAAATCTAGCTTTATCCCAGCCTCATCACATCCAACATCATACTAGTAACATAGCAGTAATTTCACTCTCTCAAATGAGAATCCAACAACATTTATTTACCAAAATTCTTCCTTCCCTAGCACTAGAATGAGTGCTCAATTTATAGGGAAATTGATGGTAGTTTCTCAGTGAATGAATTTCTAAGAATAGGAAAGACATGTTCCCAATTACAGAGGTGTTATATGGACACTTGTATTCAAAGTTTGACACATATGGACTCTTCTAGAAGGCACTGGCCATGTGGAGATTCCTGGAACAATGAGAATTCCACTCCCAGGTGACCAACACACTCTTGAATGTCAGGAAGTGCATTGCAGTGCACCCTTTAATGGAGGATGCTGCATATGCAACATAGTTAGTCCCTTTAGATGCTTTTTTGGTGAGTTAATAGGTGATATAACATATACTTCAAACCTTGGAAATCTCACAATAGAAGCCATGAATTAATTGTTCTTCTCTTAGCGCATATAACAACTAAAATATGAGGAAATGATAGACCCTATTTCATTAGTCCTAGCGATGATGTCCAGTTTGACCAGGTCATGGGGGATGATGTCCAGCTTGACTACGTCATGGGGGAGGATGTCCAGCTTGACTACGTCATGGGGGATGATGCCTAAATTTACCTATAACACTCTTGAGAGGGAGATTTAGATCCCACCAGAAGAGGAACTTTTATTTCCAAAGGAGGAACCTCGGGAAGTTGTGGAGAAACCAAAATTTGAGGAGTAGAGAGTGGATACAACACCTTAAGAAAAGCCATCTAGATAAGGAATAAAAATAACTATGGAGGCTAAGAGACTTTTGTAGGATGTAAGGGATAAAGTGAGTGCTCCTTAAAGTTTTCGCATGAAGAGAAGGTCACCTAATCGGTACACTAGATACATGGCTATAATGATTGAGATTATAGAGACAGAGCCATCCTGTTTTAAGGAATAAATAGAGAAACCTATGTGGGTTGATGCAATGGTGGATGAATATGAATCCATTTTAAAGAAAAATGTTTTGTAAGTGGTCCAATACCAATAAATAAATTAGTTGTGGGTTCGAGACGGATCTTCAAGTTTAAGCACGCACTAGACGAAACCATAGAGAAGTATAAGCCCATATTTTTGGCTAAGGGGTACTCTCAAGTTGAAGGAATTGACTATGAGGAGAAATTTTCTCTTGTAATAATGTACTCATCCATTAGATCAATTCTTTCTCTGGCTACGCAGATGTGATGGAAGATCCACCAGATGAATGTAAAAAAAATTCCTCAATGGAGTTTTTATCACAAAATTTTACTTGATTGGATGCTAATGAGACAACCCTATGTAGCTGTTTCAAACCAGCTTGTGACTGAAGCTTAGCCTCTTCAGTCTGAGAGGGCTCTCTCAAAGGATTTAATGATATTTGACAATGTTGAAACTAGATGGCTAACTCTATTTGGAAAATAACTTGATTGTGATGTGTGTAGGTTGAGAAGAGTACAAGTTTGCAACCACTGGGCTTATGGAGTCAAAAAATCAGTAGTTTTAGTGGTAAGGTCGCTTGACATGGAAGCTGAGGCAGGTAAGAGTTTTTAGCAAAGGTAAATCACACATGGAACATAGAACAACTCAACCATTTCATCAATAAAGGAAGTCAGAGCATACACATATGAATTCTGAGTAATAAAGATGAAATCCACTACAAGTGGTACACATAAAAATATATATCAGAAAAGCACCAAAAAATCCATGATAATCTCAGGTCTATCAAGAAAAATTCCTCTGTATTACTGATATTAGTCAAATTACATAAAGCTGTAGTAGTGCAAAAAATCTCCAACCCTTTACAATTTCGAATATCTGCCCTCTAATAGACCTTTTTAGATTAGAGATGATCTGCCTCTTGGCTAGATTCATTGAAATATTCCTATGACACCTTGCATAATAGGAAAACTTGTGCTTTAATTAGAAAATGATAGCTACACTATCAAACAGTCCTTTTCCTAATAGGACTCAAACTTCTACTTATTACATCAACTACCTTATCTCTTAAAATAGTTACACATATGACAACTAATGCTTCACATGTTTGAATAGCCTTTGATATAACTCGCCACTACTTGACATCTTAATTACCCTCCTCAACATATGGAGACAAACCCTATTTTTTAGGAAAACAGGGGTTTATCTTCAACGAAGTCTTTAACTGATAATTTGTCTCCATTTCATGGTCTTCAAGTCATGGATGATTGTTGGAAAGGTCCCTTGACCTGTTGAATATTTCCACCTATCCAAAAATTCTCCTAAACCTGCTCAGAAACCTTCAAAATAGCTCGTTATGAAATCATGGCAGTTTCATAGCTGCTTTCATAGCATCCAAAAAATGACCTTTTCAATTAAAATTTCTGCTTATTTTCTCTTGCATGGCATTCATCATATCTTGAGACATCATATCTACCATTTCCTATCCTTGAAAGCTTCCAAAGTTGGTTTTAGAAGCCAAAAGAAAGCTAAAGAAATTTTCGTAGAGTTTTCCTAGCTTCAAGCCTAGGAAATGCTACGAAACTGTGGAAAACTGTGCAATTTCCATATTTTTACCTTGTTTCAAAAAGGTGCCTTCTAGTTGTAAAAAATTGGTTTTCAACATGCCATTGACCTTCAAAACGTAAAAGAACTCACCTTAAGAGCCTTGAGGTGTTTCTTCTTCATTAATGATGAGTTGAGCTATGGGTTCCTCAATTACATTCATCTTTAAACCCTTCTTCTCCAGCTCGTCATGGGTCAATTCTAACTGCTCTTGGAGGTCTTTAACTTGGTCCTTAAAATTTCTATTGGTATATTTCAAGTGCAGGTTCATTCTTCTGACATGCTTCACCTCTTTCTGCAATGGCATAGACCATTTGATTAATTGTTGTGTGTTATCTAAGGTCTTTGATACACTGTCAACTTGTTTTTCCCAAATCTCTTTCATCTTCTCAAACTGCACTTTTTGGGCATTATGCTTCCTTGCCTCTTTCTTCATGACTGCTATTTCATGATTTTCTATCTTCAACTGTTGATCCAGGTGGATATTGGTGGTCACCTGCCTATTCCACTTGGGGCTCCACCATTATCTATTTCAGTTTTTCAGTTTCGGCACAGTTTACTATTTTTAGCAGTTTTTCGGGTCCTAAACTTCCGGAGCCGTTTTGAGGCCCTAAACGACGTTTTTGGGGAAAACGGAGAGCAACATGGGTCCATGGACCGATGTTGCTCGTTCCAAATTTGTAGTCCTCGGATAGATCTTTCTAACGAGGTATGGTACGCGTCAAACGGAGATCGTATGCCAAAGTTACGCCCCTGGGAAGTTGAAACACCAATTTACCCAAACAGGGCCCATAGTTTGGCGCTTCATCTCCTAGGGTTAGGGTTTTGGCTGTTTAGGATTTCCCATTGTTTCTAAATGATAAATAGGCCCTCGAGCCTCATTGTAACTCAGTTCAGAGGCCTGTAGCCGCCACATCTCTTCTCAGAGATAGCTACCAGCGCCCTAGCTAGTTTTATTTTCATTCTGTCTGTAAGCAAATTTCAGTTCTTTGATATTAATGAAATGAAGTGTTATTTCCGCTGCATCTCTGTATTTATGGTTACATGTTTATCTATGCTCCCGCATAAACCGGGATCAGTGTATCAAAAAGTAGTCCGTTTTTTCTGATCTTTCTTGCATGTCTCAACTAGTGTCGGGCATAAGGAGCTAGGGCTCAACTGGTGAACCAGAAGATCAGCCTCGTAACCCTTGGGACTGGGACGCCTCATGGGGGATGAAAAGAAAGACGAGGGAGAAGGATATCCTATCAAAATATTGCTCGAGGAGGCCCTCGAAAAACAAAGGAACGTGATGATGGATAACTTTGCTTAGATCCTTCAATGGCTGCCCACCGGCGACGCATCTGCATCCAGTAGCCACTCTGGAATGACTACTCCTTTTAAGGTAAAAGTAAATTTTGACATTCCCATATTTGAGGGTCAAATAGACGCAGATGCCGTAGATAGATGGTTGAATCTATTAGAAGGATATTTCTCTGTTCATGACTTTTCAGACCGGGAGAAGATTATTTTTGCACTCTTCAAAGCTACCCCCCATGTTAAGGACTGGTGGGAAACCTACTGTGAGAACAAGGACCAGACAGAACCCTCTCTGTTCTCGGCCGTACCAACTTGGAATTCTTTCCGAGACGCCGTCAAGGAACAGTACTATCCCTTGGGGAGCTATGAGGACAAGTACATACAATGGACCACACTGCGACAACAAAGGGATCAAGATGTGCATGAGCTGACGAATCTGTTCCATACCCTGCGCACAAAGTTGGGTATCAAAGATTCAGAGAAACATTTGGTGCTAAAGTATCGCAACTGTCTGCACAGATACATTCAGGAGGAAATGGAGTTCCTCGACATCTCCTCGCTTGGTACGGCATACCGGTATGCTGCCAAGATTGAGCAGAAATTCAAGCAGAAGAAGCGAGACTTTGGATCTGCGAATCAAAAGCAAGGGAAAGGTGCCTCCAAACCGTAGAACAAAGGACAGAGCCAAGGCATGGCGGCTAAAGACAACTCATCAAAGCCACAAGAAAAGAACAGCATCGCAAAGCCAAAGAAGGACACGGGAAAGTGGTGTGAGTTCCATAAGAGCTCCACTCACAACACAAGTGAGTGTCGGGCCAAGCAGTCACTAGTGGCCGAGATGAGGGCTTCTGAGTCAGATGCATGCTCTGACTCCGAATCAGAACCTGAAAAGGCAAATGAAAAAGGGAAATAGATTATTGATGCAGAGCCCAATGCCACTGTTGCCACTACAAAGATCCAAAAGGAGGAACCAGAAGATCCAGAGGAGGAGGAACGTCTCTTCCACTCCCAAATGTGGGTAAAGGGCTCCCCGGTACAGTTCATTGTCGACAATGGGACCCAAAAGAACCTCATTTCAGTAGACGCCGTGAAGCAGTTGGGCTTGCCGACCACAGCTCACCCACATCCATACACCATCGGGTGGCTTCACCAAGGACGAGATCTCCGCTGTCAGGCCTCTGGCAGTTGTCTCTTTTCCCTATATGCACCAAGCCCTTCACTTCGATGAGGTATTATGTGATGTTGCTCCTATTGATGTTTCGATGTGTTATTAGCACAACCATACTTGTGGAAGGCCATGTCGTGTATGAGTCTCGACCGTGGCCGTAATTGTTACTTGGGAAGAGTTAGGGACGATACCAAAGAGGTACTGACTCCAAGATCCCTTTGGTTACCTAAAAGTAAGCTCATTTCAAACCAGAAATCTTATTTCAAGGATCCTCTCAGGGCAAGAAGACTGTAAGACACCCTCCAAATGTGGCTCCCTCTCGCACAACAACAACAAATGGATAAGTTTGTGGAGGAGTACGGGGACATATTCACCTCACCCACAGGGGTTCCTCTGCACTGTCAGGTCAAGCACCCGATTGATCTGACCCCCGGTGCGCCGCTACCTAATGGACCGATCTATCGGCGCTCTGTTCTGGAGAATGATGAAATCAAGAGATAGATTCAGGAGCTGTTGCAGAAAGGTCACATCAGACCAAGTTCATCGCTCCAGGGGTTCCCACATCGTATTGGTGGCCAAGAAGGATGGGATATGGAGACTCTGTGATTGACCATCTAAGACCGAACAAGATCATCGTCAAATAAATTCCAATCCCACTGACGATGACCTTCTCAGACCAACTCAAAGGCAAAATATTTCAGCAAGATTGACCTGAAGTCTAGGTATCACCAGGTACCAATTGAACCCTCCGATGTGTGGAAGACTGCCTTCAAAGCCAAGGAAGGCCTTTTTGAATGGCTGGTCATGCCTTTCGGGTTGACAAATGCTCCCGCCACCTTCATGAGGATGATGGATGACATCCTGCGGCCATTCACCAACTCATTTCTAGTGATGTACTTGGATGACATTCTGATCTTCAGCCAGACTTGGGAAGAGCACCTTCACCACATCTGACAAGTCCTCCAAACACTGCGGCAACACAAGTTATGTGCCAATTTGGAGAAGTGCACTTTTGGCATGACCCAGGTTCAATATCTGGGATACATTATTGATGAAAGGGGGCTGCATGTGGATCCAGCCAAGATCCAAGTCATTCGGGATTGGCCAGCCCCAACCACTATAACAGAGCTTCGCAGCTTTCTGGGTCTTGCTAATTTCTATCAGAGGTTCGTGTTGGGATTCTCTCATATCACTTGGCCCTTGAGTCAAGTCACCAAGGGAGGAGCGAGAGAAATTTTTTTTTGGTCGGAACCTCAACAGAAGGCGTTCACAGAATTGAAAAATCGCCTCTGTTCCACCCCAATGCTCACTTTACCAGACTTGCAACAACCATTTGAGATCGAGACAGATGCCTCTGACTATGCTATTGGGGTAGTTCTTACTCAACAGGGACATCCAGTGGCATTTCACAGTGAGACATTGTCTGACACAGTTCGCAAGTATCCCACTTATGACAAAGAAATGTATTCCATTGTGCAAGCTTGTTGACAATGGAAGCATTACATTTTGGGGAAGGAAACAATCATCCACACAGATCACCGGCCCCTGCAGTTCATACAGACACAAGGGAAGTTGCAGAATGATCGCCATCAGAAGTGGTCCACATATCTGCAACAGTTTCATTTGAACATCAAGTACAAGAAGGGTAGCACCAATAATGTTGCAGACTTCCTCAGCTGACCACCGATCGTGGCGCTCACCACCGTGCTCACCTCTTTAAACACTTCGATTGGACGCTTTCTCATGAAGGGACCTTAATTCTAGCCTAAACTTACAAGGCACTTGGGGTGCGAAGTTCCAAATTTCTCTCCAAGAGACTTCCTTATGAAACCACATGAGCACCTTTGTAGCCCTTCCGTTTGAAGTACAAGATGATAAAGGAAGGACATTTAAGGGTAAAATTCGGCCAGACGGTCGAGAAAAACGTGATAATCCCGTAAGTATTTATTGGCTGAACTCGAAAGGGATGCTGTCGAGAAGCAACACTGAACCCACTGTCATTGCCAAACCGACCATCAAGAATCAAGGCCTATATACTCCACTACCTACCCCTAGTCGACCGTGGGAATCCATCTCCATGGATTACATGTCGGGCCTGCCTTCTACTAAGAATGGAAATGACTGTGTTTTCGTGGTCGTTGACAGATTCTCGAAGATGGCCATCATGGCGGCCTGTAAGAAGAATATCACAGCAGAAGTCACTGCTAAACTCTTCTTTGAACGAGTGTGGGTGCACTTTGGGATCCCACAGTCTATCATATCAGATCGAGATAGCAGGTTCCTCAGCACATTTTGGTCCAGCCTCTGGTCAATGTTGGACACAAAGCTCACCAAGTCCACATCTTTCCATCCCCAAACAGATGGCCAGACAGAGGTCGTCAACATAATGATTGTACACATTCTGCGCATGTACAATTCAAAGCATCCACGCACATGGGACGAGAGCCTCCCTTATGTACAACATAGTTATAATCGGGCTCTCCACAGTTCAATCGGCCATAGCCCCTTTCAGGTGGGCTTGGGATTCCAGCCACTATGTCCCATCGACGTAGCCATGCCATTTGCAGCTGCTCAGGCCAATTCAGCTCATGTCCAGTCTGAAGTTGACAAAGCAAGTAGCTTCATCGAGCGCATTCAACACATCCGCCAACAGGTTCATGATATATTGGACAGAGCCAATGCGAAGTACAAGCAGCGCCATGATCAACACCGGGTGCCACACCACTTCCAGGTGGGCAACAAAGTATGGCTACATTTGCAGAAGGAGCGCCTCACTAGACCTCACCCAGCTTCAGCCTCCGCTCCGACACGGGCCGTACACCATCACCAAGGCTGGTAGGGAACAATGCCTTCAAGCTCGCATTCCACCATAGGAAGACGGCACCACCACTAATGATCGCCTGGAAAGAAGAAGGCATCATTTACAGACACCTCTGACATTGCAGAACAACTCACACCAACTGAGTTACATCCAGACTGCATGGAACAGGCCACCACAGATTGCATCATGGACATGCAAATCAAGAACACTCGCCAGCAGAAGATCCAACTATATCGGGTTGTCAAAGCTGGCCAACTCCTGCATCAAGGAAAGTGGTTCACCAGGGACCAAGTTCAGCGGAAATTTCCTCATCTCATGGAGGAACTTAACGCAATGGGGACTGTTGCTTCCTAAGGGGGAGGAATGATCCAGGTGGATATTGGTGGTCACCCGCCTATTCCACTTGGGGCTCCACCATTATCTATTTCAGTTTTTCAGTTTCGGCACAGTTTACTATTTTTAGCAGTTTTTCGGGTCCTAAACTTCCGGAGCCGTTTTGAGGCCCTAAACGACGTTTTTTTGGGAAAACGAAGAGCAACATGGGTCCATGGACCATGTTGCTCATTCCAAATTTGTAGTCCTCGGATAGATCTTTCTAACGAGGTATGGTACGCGTCAAACGGAGATCGTATGCCAAAGTTACGCCCCTGGGAAGTTGAAACACCAATTTACCCAAACGGGGCCCATAGTTTTGGCGCTTCATCTCCTAGGTTAGGGTTTTGGATGTTTAGGGTTCTCCATTGTTTCTCAACAATAAATAGGCCCTCAAGCCTCATTGTAACTCAGTTCAGAGGCCTGTAGCCGCCACATCTCTCCTTAGAGATAGCTACCAGTGCCCTAGCTAGTTTTATTTCCATTCTGTCTGTAAGCAAATTTCAGTTCTTTGATATTAATGAAATGAAGTGTTATTTCCGCTGCATCTCTATATTTATGGTTATATGTTTATTCTGTTGCGTTCCTGCATAAATCCGGATCAACTGTTCCTTTAAGACTTCAATCTCTATTTTTTCAATAATTTTATCCTTTCCTTTCCTTTTCTTGATGACTAGATCTTCTTCTACAGGAGATTAAAGGTCAATAATGCTTTAGTGGTGTATTTGGACTGTGTCGATGGTTGGATGAACTTCTTTACTACTTTCCAAAAATTTTCTAGCATGTCTTGTCATAGGTTTCCTAGCTCTGAAACATAAAACCCGCATCCTCACCTTCAAACACTAACTTCTTTGTTGATTTAGCTTTCTTGAGCTTCTTTCCTCCCTCATCTATATCCTCGAGTCACTTCAATATGAATAACATGTAGTATGTCTTCTAAATTTCCCTTAGCCACTATTTGGATCCTTGTAATCATTTTGCCGCCATTTTTACTCATAGTTGGCTCTTGTTTTGCAGGGTTTTTCTCTTTGTTGACTTTTTTTTTAAAGGTGAAAACAGATGAGGTGTATCAAGTTTCTAGTAACTTCTCTATTTCCATGATTACTAGTTCACTTTGCTCTGCCCTCTATCTGGTTCACTTTGTTCTACCACTAAAGGTGCACTTTTTACTCACTAAAGGTGATGATATACCTCTAGGTTTAGAGTTCTTTTAGGGGTAATAGTATCCACTTCAAAACCACTAACAACAGAAAAGAAGACCGGTCTCTACCTAGTCTATGTAACTCATCTAAAACCATCAATTTTATCAAACCATGATGAAAAAGTGAAGTTTCACGTCCTTTAGATTTAGCTTGAGCTTTACTGCCATTTTTGCTAAGCTTCATGTAAATAAAAAGGTAGATCAAGAGATATCTTACCAACAAAATGTAGAAGAAGCTTGAAGTGCCTGAATAAAATTTATGATATCTCCCTTCACAAGTGAAATATTTTTTGAATGATAAGCTAGTAGCTTTGAGAAATTGTCTTTCATTCGGCTCCTTGGAATGGCATTTGTAAGGTCAACCTCACTATTTTCTAGCTTGATAAATTCTTTACATTCCTCCATCTTGAATTTGAAACCTTTGAACCATCTTTCTTGTCCTCTTGGAATCCCCTGTTCTTCTCGCAATGGTCTCTCGGTGTTATAGTGAGATTCAACATTCCCACTTTTGTAGTTGCTCCATTTCAATTTAGGGAAAATTCTTTAGAAATCAGTACATGGCATCCTTGCAATATTTGACAAAACTCAAGCACCCTATTCTTATGAAAACTTCTACAATTATTGGGTCTTCATTTATTAGATTCATGTCTGATGGATTATATCTAAGACATGTGCTACCTTTGTTGGTCTTTCTCTTTGCAACCATGGTGCTTCAATGTCTTATCTACCTCACTTGATCAAAGTGATACCTACAAACCTTTGAAAATACCAACCATAGCTTTTGGCTCATGTGAAATAATTCTCAGTGCAATAACATGCAAAAAGGGAATGGAGAATGCAAAATGACTCAATTTGGAAATATTTTGAAGTTTGATGAAAACTCATGGCATAATGATGACCCATACATGCTTAAAATAGTGATAATGAATTCAACCATGACCATTGTACCTTGATATTAACCCTAACTGACTTGAATGGCATCTACCCTATCCCTTTCAATCATTTACTCACACCTAGCAAATTTCAGTTTTGACAAGACGAAGAAAGTGAAACCCTTACTTTTGTAGCGTACCTAGTGTATTTCAGGAACTTTTTTGCTACGAAAGTATTAGCATTTTCATAGCGAAAATTGTATTTTCTTTGTGTATTTCGATATTCGAGATGAAAGTAGGGATTCTTGGTTAAAATGACTCTTTTGGTGCTATAAAATTGGGAAATGAAAAATGTCGGAAAATATGATCGATGTGACATGAAAGGATTTGAATGAGGATGAGTTTTGGACTTTAGGATAAGATAATAAGAAAAATTTAAAATTTTTCCTTAACCAAGTAATGAAAAATGAATTCTATGACCCTACCTTTAACACATAAACCTCTAAGACTTTGTCAAATGATGTTTCAATTCTTATGAGTGATATCGGGGAGTTATTGAGGAGGAGTTTTACATCAGAGCAACTACAAGGATTTGAGAATTTTTATTGAGAGTCTCATGTGTGCGGACTCAAGTGAGCATTATACGGTCTCAAAACTTCACCCCTAGTGCTTGTTACACTAGAATCGATAACTATCTGAATAGCTTTGGATTCACCAAAAGTGAAGTGGATGAAAACCTATATCATATCCCGATAGAAGGAAAATATATCATTATTATCTTATGTCTTGATTATTTAATTTTAATTGGCAATGAGCAGGTTGATCGTGATCTTACAAGGAGGACCTTGCAAGAGAATTTGAAATGAAGGAAATGGGTCTCATGCACTACTTCCTCAGGGTTGGAAGCATTGCAGGTGATGGGGAACTATTTTTTCTATCAAAGAAAGTATGAAAATGAGATACTACAAATATTTTGCATCAGAGATTTGTAAACCCATGGAGACACCTCTAGTAACCCGAAGGAAGAAGGATGCCACTTTAGGTGAAGAAGTGGATGCCACTATTCATCTGGGCGCTAATGGGTTCAATGATGTATCTTGTGAAAAAAAACCATATAACATGTTTGATGTAGTTAAATAGAACGAGAAAACTATGGTTAGGCCAACCAAATTATTTTGGAAGGAAGTGAATCATGTTTTTACTGTACCCTCTGGGAGGAACTAACTAGTTTTGACTATGGTACATATGGACATAAAGCGATGAATTTACGGCTACACATATGTAGATGTTTCGAGGATTCCATCGTGATCGAAAAAAAGTACATTAGGTGGAATTTTCAGCTGGCTCGAAAAATATTTCCAGTACAACAACTAGAAAATATATGTGGTGCTCGGCATTCGTAGAAGCGAGAATAAATGGTTGCTAGTCAAGCAACATGTGAGGCAAATGTGGATGATAAAGATACTTGTTGGAATATTTGGTTACATGATGGAACCAACTATGATCTACCATGATAATCATAGTTGTATCAACCTATCTAAGAATCATATTTTTCATGATTGATAAAATCATATAGATATCTAATATCACCATTTATGGGAGCTGTTGCAGAGGATGATAATGTTTCTTCGAGTACATTCCAACAAAGGAACAAGAAATTTTGATGAGGGAATTGTCAAGAGGGAATTTGAGTTCCATAGGTGTGAGATACGGAGTGCTTGATAATCCCTTTCTTATCGAGAGGTGATGTTAATAAATGCAACAACAAATTCACAATTTGATTTTTCCTTGATTAAATCGAGAAAATTTTGAATTTCCATATCGACATAGAACTTGGATGCGATTAATTGAGGTGACATGGTTCTTGTCACTGCGTTAGCTTACTGAATTCAAGTTTGAGGAGTTATACTTTAGTTAAGCATGTGTGATTTCTAATTTTTAGCAATCAATTTCAATTATCTAAGGTTTCTTTAAGTTAAACTAGTTCTAACTATTGGAGGAATTAGTGGAAGGTCGGTTAAGCGTTGGGAATTCAGATCAAACTCGATGATCATCTAGTTAACAAATCAGCCAACCAAAGTAGCTAGTGCATGTAGAGAATTCAAGTTCCCGGAGCTTGGTGGAGATTCCAAGGTAGTGTAACATCGGTTATAGGCTAGTCTTTAGTGTACGAAGTGTGTTACATACGGATCAAGTGATCAACCTTAGGGGAATTGCATAAATAATTTTGGAGAATATAATAAATAATAAGGGCCTATTTTCTCAAGGAACAACACAAGGGAAATAGGGGCTCAAGATGAGGAAAATTTTAACTAAGTCACTGGGTCGTAGTTTCATAGTGAATAGAGATATAGTTTATTCACTTGCGTGTTGTGCTTAGTTGAGAAAAGCAATTGTAGTAAAACTCTATTCATTAGATTAATGCAAGCATATGAAAGGGGTTTTTAGCAGATTCCTCTCCCCTATAAAAACTATTTTGCTCATGTGTGTTATTTCTTATTTCATGTCGAATTATTGTTAAATATTGTGAATTACTCTCCACAAAGAAATAGAGTAGGTTTATGTCTTGTGATTTTGATTAAAAATTCATGAGGAGTTGAAAATATACATCATAATTTCTACAAGGTTACCTTCATACCACATGGGAACACAAATAATGAGGTTCTTAGTAGCTAGATACTAATGTGGGATGCTTTTCCTATGCGTTGGGTAACCTCAAGGAGGATTTACTTGACCGTGACCTAATCATAACCCCCTCTCAAATGGGTTTCTAACACGACTCTAGCTTTGTCGTGGGATGGTGAAAGGATTTCAAGCTCTCTATAAGGGAAACTTTATATGTTACAATGTGTATTATTGATGGTTGTTTTTGGAAGCCTATCCCACTCGGTCCTAAAACTAAATATATGGTTATTTTCCCCTAGTGCCTAAGTGGGCTTAAATATATATGAGTTAAGTTATTAATGTTGAGTGTCTAAAGTTTTAGCTTGGCGATGATAACCAAGCTCTCGTTTTCTTAGGTTATGATTGTGTGTGTATTAATGTGTGTTTCAATGGGTTAATTTAAAGCATGTATTATGATGCCAATCTTGTTGAGAAATAAAGTGTAACAACGAAATGAAAATGAACATTAATATAACAACAATATTAAACACACAATTTCCCACCAAAAAAGGCTATGAAGCAACAAGAAAAAATGAGGACACAAATATAAAATCAAAGAAATTAAAATACCAAATGATCTAGGTGGCTCCAAAGACTCTCAAAAAGTCCAAGAGGACTCAAAATAGGTCAAAAAACAAAGTGGTTATATTGGTATCAAACTATGACTAGTTCGAACTACTCGTCTCCCTTATTCCAACTCGTTGAAACAACACTCCGATCTGAGTTCATATGAAGAATGTAGGGCTTGTGAAAGTTTTGGTGAAAGTGGGCAATTAGCTAGGTTTAAGGGTCCTACAATTTGACCAACATTGGGGCATGAAACCCTAGCTCTTGAAAGTTGGAATATTTTTTGGATGATTAATTTTCCCAATATCCATTAAAATCGATAAAATTTAAAATGGGCAGTTGGTTTAGTAAAAATCGGAAAAAGTATAATAATAATAGGAGTGGAGGGTTGTGACCCCTACCACCCACTGTGTGGTCAAATATTATATAAATAAAAAAAATGTGGTTAGGGGGATGTGCCACCCTCGGCGGACTCACCAACCCACGATGGAACCAAATCCATATATACCATACATATTAACGATGTAACCCATATATGTAACTAGTGGAACATTTCAACAACGAGCGGAGTTATACGCCATATCATGACGAAGTTGCCCATTCCATAAACCACACCAATCACCAACCATATGTTGTGTATAAAAAAATAATTTTTCTAAATTGGGATGGTGGGGGATTCTAACCCCGACCACCCAACCTCCATTTTTCCGCCGGGAATGTTGCACCATGGTTGTCGGCTTTGTAAAGTCCGCCACCCCTCCACCATATCAACTCAAATTTTCAAAGATGCTCGGAGAGGAGCGCTCAAACATGAAACCAATAGGATGGTGAACAACAAAAACCATGAACCAAAGTGGAACCTTTCCCGGTTAGAGGAGCGGAACCCTAACCCAAGAGAATGTGAAGATGCTTGAAAGATTCCTTGGGAGGTAGAATTTCACATTGTCAAAATGTTATCAAGTTTATAGTCATTTTTCTGCAGAATTTCGTAGGGTGTGCGATGTTGAGGTAATATTTACCATTCGAGCAAACGATAATTTCGAGGTGCTCGCAATGAGTAATATTTGAAGAATATTGAGGAATCTAAAATATTACCTTGGAGGCTAAATTTTTCTAGTGTCAAAATGCGGCTTTTAGTTATACCCATTGTTCTCATAATTTCGCAAGGATCATGATGGTGAGATCAAATTTGTTGCCAAGCAACGTATATCCGATCATCTAGTGGAGAGGAATATTTGTAGAATCACGAGGGAATCTAAAATATTTTCGAAGGCCCATATTTTGATAGTGCTCGGAATTAGACAAGTTGATAATCGATTTTACACTACTCATCACCGTGAATTCGATAGTGCGGACCATTTCAGTAGCTCTAACTTTGCATTTTCAGCCATCTTTGAACATGGAGGTACATTATGCGGTTATGTTATACTTATTTTTTTGTTGTTGAGATGATGTATTATTGTTGAGATCCATGTGTATCACTATGTTGAGGGATACTTGTTGCCACATTGTTGTGAGAATGTATTAACTTGTAATGCTAAAGTAAATCCCATTTTGAGTGAGAGTTCCTATAGGGAGAAGTCTCGTGGAGAGACAAACCACTCTTTTGGGTATATTTTTTCCTTGCTATGAAAAATTATATGCCATATACATCATCATCATTTGGAACATTACATGAAGCGACCACCACTCTCTTGACACCGAGCCCGAGAGATGTAGCCCACACTAGGTGAACTTCATTATTAAATATGTCATGTTCTTGATGTGTTTTTCATCATTATGTTTCCTCTTATTTAAGCATGGACACATTTATTTTATTCTCTTTTCAATGTGTTATCGATTATAACACTTAGAAATAGTTTTTGAGTCAATTGATCAAATTAGTTACGGTTTTAAATTTTCTCAAAATAAAATTTCATGTATAAAGTTTCATTTGGTCATCTTGTCATTATGTAGGGTAAATATGAGTTTAGATAGGGTCAATAATAAATTTTAAAAATCCAAAACTTCCATGTGTTTTAGGCTTATTTTCTCATGATTGGCATGTTGACAATTTTACAAAAATTCGTAGCAATTCCCCATAGTTAAAGTCGAAAATTTTGTATGAAACTATCGTAGCATAACATTGATGAAAGTGCATGTGAAAATTTCGGATGAAGGATTTTTGATGCTATGTATTTAGCTGAAATTCATAGGAGTAGACTTTAGAACTTATAGAGAAATCAGAAAAATACCATAGGTATGTTTTCTTGTAACTTGCTACCGAATTTTTGCTATGGAAATCTACGGAAATGAATGTTTTAGTAGTAAACTTCAAGCTCATTTTATGACCAAATGGAAAGGAATTTTGGAAATTTTAAAAAGGTTTTTCTTCATAACAAGTTCATCTAAAAATTCCTCTCTCAAGTTTTTCAAATATATCAAGGTTTGGAAAATAAACACTTATCTTTGAGGCCTATTTTACAGAAATTTTCCTAGCCAAATTTGTTGCAAAAATTTTAAAATTTGACTTGGTGGAGGTCCAGCTCAGCAAGTTTAGCATCCATGTGGCATGATGACATATTAGCAGTTTATCACATTCAGAAATTTAGTTGGGTTTGATAAGGTCCACAAAAATAATTTTTTTGAGCTATTTAAGGATTGAAAAGTCCTATTTGTATTGAAACTCTGCAGAAAAGAAAATCCCTAAGATGACTCAATAGGTGTCAAGTATGGATAAGGACCCTTTAATGGGAATTGAGTCTAGCCAAGGTGGAAGAATATTGTAATGGAGGCATCACTATATATCCGGGTAACTTTTTCACTTTGAGATGGATGGATGATATGGGAGAACCACCCTTGTAATTTTTTTTCTAGAGTTAATATACATTAGCAGCAAACTCTCTTTTTCACGTGAGATTCCATTTTGGCACATAAGTTTTACCTCCATGTTTCATGTATTTTTATTAGTTTCATAACAATTTTATTACATGGAATTCATGTTATATGCTTCAACTTCCTTCATTTTCTATGTTTTTACTGTAAATTTTTATCTCACACCATTTCACACCCAAAATTGCCTCATCTTCCATGAAAGTAGTTTTTTTGTAATTGATTTTATTTAGATGACTCCATGCCCAATTGTGGTTGTCATCATATGCTTTCACCTACAAAAAATCACATAACAAGTACATAATTAGCCTTCTAATATTTTGAGCATTATATTCATAATTTTATAAGTAATTTGAGAGAGCCCTCTCAAACTGGAAGGGATAACTTCCAGTTAAAATTTGGTTTGAAATAGTTATGCTAGGTTGATGGTTGACATGGTTTAACTTGCTCCAGCCCAGTGCTAACACAATGCAATTCTTTAAACATCACAGAAGTAAAATATCTTGGATAATTATGATAACTGAAAGGACTTGGATCAATTTTGGTATCAGAGAAGTGTTCTCACTAATGTGAATTGCAGGTGTGAATGATTGAACGTGCAACATTGGAGGATGGAAAAGAAATGTATGAGGCCTTCCTAAGGATGTAAAAAATGGTGGACATAATGTATGAATCTTATGAGAAGTGAATAGAGGAACAAGAAAAATAAGGAGCAGAAAATGATGCTCCATCCACACCTTCCAGTGAACATTCATTGCCTTCATCATCTTCTAATATTTCGAATGAGGAGATCAAATATATCCTTCAAGAAGATATTTTTGAATTTAAGAGACTTCTACGAGAAGAGAAAAAATATAAGAAAAGATTGCAACTTCAATTGTGAGGCACATAAGAGTCCCTGGAAGAATTGTAGCGCAACTCCCTGAGACTTCAAGTTGAGCACGTTGAATTAAGGAGGATTATACAAGAAGAGAAAGAGGAGAAGTAGAGACTACAGCTTCATCTACAAGCTACAAAAGAGGCCTTGGAGGAGTCGAAGCACAATGAAAGCTTAGAGAAGCCCTCATCACCTATCTTTGAATCAACAGTTGAGGTAAAAAATGTTTATATTTCTTCAACTTCATCTTCACATGATGTTATTTCTGCTGGAAATGTGGAGTTACCCATTACATGAATTGGCATGAGACTCCTTACCAAGATGGGCTACAAAGGAGGAGGACTTGGTGTTAATGGCCAATGCATGACTCAACCATTAGAGGTCATGCAAAGACCTTGATTCGTAGGTTTTGGATACACTGAAGGAGAATTCTCAAAGGTGTCAGAAGCTTCCAATACATTTTTGAAACCTTCGAGGAAAGAGAATGATGGGAACACATCACCATCTTCCCATGGTAATGCACATTGTAAAGTAAGAGTTGAGGTAAATTCTCATTGCATTAATTTCACCAAAGACAACCAAACATGGTTGAAACCGTTGAGGAAAGAGAATGATGGGAAGACATCATCATTATCCCATGGTAATGCACATTGTAGAGGAAGATTTGAGGCAAGCTCTCATCACCATAATTGTACTAGAGACAACCAGACATGATTTAGACTGTCTAGGAAAGAAAATTATGGGAACACATCACCATCATCCCATGGGAGTACACATTGTAGTGGAAGAGTTGAGGAAAAATCTCATCGCCATTGCAGCACCAAAGACAACCAGGAAAGAATTAAGCAGTCTCGGTATTCTAATGTTCATCTCTATTACAGTTATGTTGTTAATAATGAAAATAAATCATGGCATATAAGAACATGTAGTTTTTATGGTTTACATGAACATGTGTTTTCTGAGTGCTGGAAGAGAATGGAAGAATGAAAGAGGATGAGGCATGAAAGGCCTTCTCCACATCAAGAAAATAAGAAGGTTAAGCAGGTATGGAGGAAGAAGACTTATTGAAGTCATTGTGATAGATGTCGTCATCAAAGAGCCACATGTTGGAGGCTCCATCTAGAGCAACAGGTCTAGGAAAAAGAATTCCTGCATGAACTAGTTGAAAAAGTTGTTCGACAAGCAAATCCACCACAAGAAGATGACCCATTCAATTTGATAAGTGAGAGATGTTTTTTCTAGGTGTGGTGGCATGTCATGGCCTTATTTTTGTAAATCATGCATTGCAACATAGCTGTAAAAGAGATGATGTGTTTTCCATCACTTCTTAAGCAACGATAATGTTTTGGCCTTGTGTTGATAGTTCTGGTATTGGTTTCCATTTTGATGTAAACGTTTTAGGTCCCTATATTACTAGTATAGTTCCTTATTGTTCTTAGTGTAACCCCCTTATTGTTATTATTGTACCCTTTTAACCCCCATATTTTTATTATTGTGCCCTTAAATTATTATTTTTAGGTCAGCTAGGATTACATTGTGGCCCCACTAAGATTACATTTTGGCCCCATGGACTCCTATATATTGAAAGGAGGTTTTGTAATTTGTATCATCCAAGAATGTTTCATTCATGTAATGTATTGGAGGTTGCCCCCTCGAAGTGGCTTATTTATAAGGTGTTGATATCTATTTTGTTCTATTTTTGGAGCTGGTTTCACAACATTTGGTATCAGAACTTTGGATTCTAGGGTTTCGCTACTCCAAACTGGTCATCGTGGAATTTTTGTTGTAAAATTTTTTCTACGAAGGTCCAGAAGTTGAAATTTTTGGAGTACAAATCCAAAATCCTGAGGAACATCGTCAAAATATTTTAGAGCTTGGTTCTTAATATTTTCAGAGATATGATCTATGGAAGTTAGGTCTTTTTCAAGCTACCAAATTTCATCTTAAAGAGGTGATCATCGAAAAATATTCATAACTCTCTCTCTGAGCATCGGATTTGAATTCTATAAAAAGGGACTGGAAGTACATGGACTATAGTTTCCTGTCTATAAATCTCAGAGCCAAAGGAGCAAACAGTGACATGTGACAAGTCGTACAAGTTCACTCTATTGAACCAGTCCATAATTAGGTCATTGTGGGAGATTGGACATGACATTGACTTGAAGAATCCAAATCAACTCAGACCTGTGGCTTTTGAAAGAAGTGTCAGAGGACTACTACAGGGCTGAATTTCAGATATTGAGGATCTGAAAATATAGATATAAGTCAATTTCAATATCGAGCTCCTCAAAAGCAAGTAAAAGGTGTGTATTTTTTTTTCGAATTGCATAAGTCTTGTTTGAAGAATCAAGTTGAATTGATTCCAAGGGCATATTGTAGAATATATTTCAGTATTGGGTTCTGAAATGCCTGCTAAAAATAATTCAACACTCATTAAGCCTTTAGAAGGCTCTACTATTACTCATGAAGAAGAAGAATGGCAACATGACATATCAAATTTACAAGAGCAAGTGCAACAAGTTTCGTTCTTGCAAAGAGCAACAAAAAATGACATGGAAGTTTTGAAGAAAGGCATGGAAACTAAGATGGATGGTTTGAAGTAAGGCATGGAATCTAAGATGTATGGTTTGAAGAATGACATGGAAGCTAAGATTTATGGCATGGAAGCTGGCATGGAATCTAAGATGGATGACATGGAAGCAAATATCGACGAAAAAATGGGAAACATGAAGAATGATCTAAAAGCAGACATGGAAAGTTTGACAAAGTTGATACAACAAATGTTTCCTAATGGTGAAAATATAGTAGAGGAAACTCATGATGAGAACAAAATAAATGTTAATCGTGATTTCATAAACTCTAATGTTGGATTGAAGAACCACCATATTCCAAAGATGGATATGAGGAAGTTTGATGGCAAGGATCCCGTAACATGGATACTACAGATGGAACAATATTTTGATCTCAATAATGTGCAAAACACACAAAAGGTACGCATTGCAACTTTACATTTAGAACAAAATACATTTGTATGGTATCGATGGCTTTGCTCCTGTAAAAAAATTGTCACTTGGTCAATTTTTACGGAGGAAATGATAGCACATTATGAGGATACAAAGAGCAACACCTTCTTTAGCCAATTGATAAATCTCAAACAAAAGGGTTTGGTGGGGCAGCACATTGAGGACTTCCAAAAATTGAATATAAGGGTAACTGATATTCCAGAGGAACACAGGATTGATCTCTTCATAGGTACTCTAAAGGATAACATCCAACATGAAGTTCGTGTTTTGGAACCTGATTCAATGGAGAAGGCATTCAGGTTGGCAAGAAAAGTTGAATGTAAAATTATGGCGACAAGGAAGCCTACCACTCAATTCTATAAAGAAGGAAGTGTTGCTACGCCTAGATTTCCACAACCTACAAGGTTGACACCACAACAATTGGAAGAAAAAAAGAGCAAAAGGGCTTTGCTATAGTTGTGATAGCAAATACACTAAAGGTCATAAGTGTGCTGAGAAGAAATTATTTTACATAGATTGTGGAGAGGAAGAAGAAAATGAACAAGAAGAGGATATACACCAGGAACCAACCTTATAGAGAGAACATCTCATCAATCATTTAATAGGCACTACTCCCAAACTCTTCAGATAGAAGGACACACAGAATAGGGTAAGAGACATTTGATTCAGAAATTAGCTGATCATTTCGATTCACAAGGTAAAGCTAAGGAATGGAATGTTTTTATACCTAAACACTGTAATGCTGCTGATGAAATAAAAATGCCAACTATAAATTGCTCTCAGAAAATGCTATAATATCGTTTAATCATGGTAAAATGTATTGAATAGTCCAATGCTTTCCAATCTTATGATAAAAGGACAAAGCTGCACTAGAGCACAATGAATAAATTTAGTACGTGAGCTTCTAATTTCTTAAGAACTTTCTTTAGAAAATTTTTTAGAAGAAAGAAGCCTAATTTATAAAGTTTGACAAAGTCGAAAAGATAATAAGCTCTAATGTCATGACAAAGCTTCTAAAGAAAGAACAACGAGGCGTAATTGCACAATTCTGCTCACTAGAAGTTCCGACATCAAAATCATCTATTTCTGCAGATCTCCAACAAGTCTTGGACAATCATTCCAAGGTGTTTGAAACTCCCAAAGGACTCCCACCTATTCGTGATCAAGATCATGCTATTCATTTGATTCCAGAAGTGTTCCTCCAAACATAAGGCCTTATAGATATCCTTACTTCCAAAAGAGTGAAATTGAACGTATGATTGCAGAAATGTTAGAGGCAGGTATAATTCAACCTAGTCAAAGTTCTTTCTCTGCTCCTGTAGTATTGGTACACAAGAAGGATGGATCATGGCACATGTTTCTGGATTATAGGGAGCTCAATAAGCTCACCATTAAAGATAAATTTCCCATTCCTGTGATTGATGAATTATTGGATGAATTACATGGAGCAATTTATTTTACCAAGTTGGATCTTCATTCAGGATATCATCAAATTAGAATGAAGACTAAAGATATTCCAAAAACAGCATTTTGAACTCATGAGGGTCATTATGAATTTTTGGTCATGCCTTTTGGCCTTACCAATGCACCTTCTACATTTCAAGGGTTGATGAATTCCATTTTCAAACCCTTCCTTAGAAAATTTGTGCTAGTATTTTTTGATGATATACTAATCTACAGCAGGTCTTGGAAGGATCATGTTGAACATGTTGACAGGGTGCTCAAACTATTGCAAGAGAAATAATTATATGCAAAAAAATCCAAATGTTTCTTTGGAGTACAAGAGGTGGAATATCTGGGTCATATTGTATCTCACGAGGGTGTTAAAGTAGACCCTAACAAAATTAAAGCCATTAAGGAATGGAAAGTCCCCACAACCATAAAGCAGTTGCGAGGATTTCTCGGGTTAACAGGGTATTATCGCAAGTTTGTTAAGAATTATAGGAGAATAGCAGCACCTCTAACAACATTATTGAAGAAAGATGCATTTTCATGGACTCTTGAAGCAACTAAGGCCTTTGAACATCTTAAAGAGGCAATGTGCCTAGCACCGGTCTTAGCTACGCCAGACTTCACAAAAACCTTTATTGTGGAATGTGATGCCTCAGGAAATGGAATTGGTGTTGTTTTAATGTGGGAAGGAAGACCCATTGCTTTTGAAAGTCGTCCAATCAAAGGAAAGTATTTGAAGAAACCTATTTATGAGAAAGAAATGTTAGCAATACTACATGCACTAAAGAAATGGAAAAATTACCTAATGCGAAGGCACTTCAAGGTAAAAACTGATCATGATAGTCTTAAAAACTTTTTGGAACAAAGACTATCTTCAGAAGAGCAAAAAAATGGGTCACAAAGAGGTTGGGTTATGACTTTGAAATAATCTACAAAAGAGGGAAGCTAAATGTTGTTGCAGATGCACTCTCAAGAAAGAATGAAGAGGTGGAAGCATTTCTTTGTGCCATTTCTATTATCCAACCAGATTAGACAACCAAAGCAAGGGATGAATGCACGAAGGGACGAAGAAGTGTGGACTCTCTTCAAAAGTTGCAGCAAGATCCTCGTTCATCTGATACATTTAGTTGGAAAAATGATTCCTTATGATACAAATATCGCTTATATATTTGCAAGAATTCCCAACTAAAACAAAAGATTCTTTTGGAATTGCACACTTCTCCTTTAGGAGGACACTTGGGATTTTTAAAAACTTACCATAGGGTGAAGAAATATTTTTTTGGGATGGCCTTAAATCTGATATTCAAAAGTTTGTGGCGGAATGTTTGGTTTTCCAGCAGAATAAAGTTGAGACAATTAAGACCCCGGGACTTCTACAACCCTTATCCATTCCAAGTCAACATTGGGAGGAGATTTCAATGGATTTTATCACAGGTTTACCTAAGTCCGAAGGAAAGAGTGTCATCATGGTGGTAGTTGATAGAATTACCAAGTATGCACACTTTTGTGCATTATCTCATCCATTTAAAGCAAGTATACTTGCTACTACATTTATGGACACAATTCAAAAGCTACATGGAAACCCAAGGGTTATTGTGAGCGACAAAGATCCCATTTTTACTGGAAATTTTTGGACGGAGTTATTTTCTCGTTTGGGTACTCAATTGGCTCATATCTCATCTTATCATCCTCAATCCGATGGTCAAACTAAGATAGTAAATAAATGTTTGGAAGGATATCTTCATTGTTTTGTATCTGATCAAAAAACACAATGGGTCAAGTGGTTCACTGAATGGTGTTATAACACTTCCTTCCATACTTCAGCAAAAATGACCCCATTTATGGCACTTTATGGATATCATCCACTATCCATCACATCATATTTAAGAGAAAATTCGAAGGTTCAAGCAGTGGAAGATCACATCGAGCATTAACAAGAATTTCTCCAGTTCTTAAAGGATAACCTAAATTTGGCACAAAATCGAATGAAACAACACACATATCAGCATCGCAGCGAGAGAAGTTTTGATGTAGGAGACTGGGTATTTTTATGGCTACAACCATACAAAAAAATGTTCCTCAAGAAAGCTAAGAAGGATAATAAATTATCGCCAAAGTACTATGGTATTTACAAGGTGTTGCAAAAGATTGGTACTATGGCATACAAATTGGAGCTTCTTGCTTCTTCACGAGTGCATCCAGTTTTCCATGTTTCATGCTTAAAGAACGTTATAGGTGAAAATACTCCAGTTCAAACAATATTGCTAGAACTTGACGAGGAAGGAAAAATCATATTGGAACCTGAAGCGGTCATGGAAACAGGAACTCAATAGCTACAAAATCGATCAATTTCAGAGTATCTCATCAAGTGGAAGAACTTACCCACTGAAGATTCTACATGGGAGGATGAGAATTTTATATAGAAGCACCCATAGCTACTCAAGCACTGAGGACAACACTTTTTTGAAGGAGAGGGGCATGTTAGGTCCCTATATTACTAGAATAGTTCCTATCGTTGTTAGTGCAACCTCTTATTATTATTATTGTACTCTATAACCCCCATATTATTATTATTGTGCCCTTAAATTATTATTGTTAGGTCGGCTAGGATTACATTGTGGCCTCTACTAAGATTACCTTATGGTCCCATGGACTCCTATATATAGAAAGGAGGTTTTGTAATTTGTATCATCCAAGAATTTTTTCATTCATGTAATGTATTCGAGGTTTCCCCTCAAAGTGGCTTATTTCTAAGGCGTTGATATCTCTTTTTCTTCTATTTTTTGGTGCCGGTTTCACAAACAAAACGCGGACCATAAAGTACGTGTGCTAGTAAACGCGTGGAAAGTATGGGAGTGTCGGTAATTTATTGGTCATGTAATTAAGAATTGAATTTGAAAATATTGTGCTACATGTTTTCAAAGGATGCAGTGTCAGCCATCGCTTATGGCTCCAAAGAAGAAATGTGAAGGGAGAAGGAAGGGTGAACATTCAAGAAAACTATGGTGCAAACAATGTACATGGTGAGTAGTTACATAATATGTTCATGATTTTGGAGGATCTCTCTCAATGGGGAGGAATGATCCAGTGTGGCTCCGAAGACACTGCAGAGTCCAAGAAGACTCGTAATAGGTCAAAAATCAAAAGTGCTCCGATTGCTTTCGAACTAGACCATATCGAAGTGCTCTGGCATATTGCCCCGATTCCAACAATGCAGAATGACATTCCAAACCAAGTTCGTATGAAGAAGACAGCGTTGCGTCAAATCTTTTGCTCGAAGTGAAATGGGCAGAGCGTAAGGGTCCTACAATTTGACCAACATCGGGCCACGAAAACCTCGCCTCCCGAGAGCGGCGAATTTGTTGCTGGTTTGATTATCCAATATCCCTTAAAATCGACAAAATTTAAAATGTGCAGGCTAAGTTACTAAAAATAAAAAACATATAATAATTGGAGTGGTGGGTCATGCAACACCCGCCACAACTCATGTGGTCAAATATTATATAAATAAAAAATGTGGTTGGGGCCATGGTACTGACAGTCCCAACCAACCCTAATGGAACCAACTCCACATATACCATACATATTGTCAATTCAAGGGAACCCATATATGTAACCATGGAACATTTCAACTGGCGAGTGGAGTTAACTGCTTTCATATTTCATGACGAAGTTGACCATTCCATAGCCCACACCAAACCACCACAACCATATGTCATGTAGCATATCCGAATTGGGGAGTTGGGGGATTCTAACCCCCACCACCCCAACCTCCATTTTTCCGCCAAACCATCGTGCACTAGGTTTGCAGCCAAAGCAAGTTTCGCAAACCCCTCTGCAAAGATATAAACTCAACCTTTTCAGCGCTAGGCTGGAGAAGCCGTGGAAAAATGGAATAGGAGCGGAATGGCAGTAGCTGACAAAACCATGAATCAATGGAACCTTTCCTAGAATCGAGGAGTGGAACCCTAATGCAAGAGAATGTGAAGATGTATGAAAGATTCCATGGAGGTGGAATTTCTGCATTATCGGTAAAGCTATCAAGTTTATAGTCATTTTTCACAGACTCCTGTGAGTGGCGCAGCATGGTGAAGTAAGATTCACCATCCGAGAATCATAGCTTGTAGGTGCCTGTAATTCCAGGAATCTAATAATAATATTGAGGAATCTACAAGAGATTCCTCGAGGATGAATTTTTCTAATGCTCAAAATGCAAATGGATCTATACTATTTTTTCTCGTAAATTTTCAAGGATCACGATGGAAAGATCATATTTTTCATCCGAGAAGCAGTATCTACGCCGCCCATCGGAGAGGAATTTTTTTGGAATCAAGGGGAATATAAATAATTCTAAAGTAGTGAGTTTTGGACTAAAAGGTACTGATTGGAACAGTTGGAAATCAATTTACAATTTACTTGTCACCATGAATTCATTATGCAGATAATTTCGCATATGAATTTTTTTATTTTTGACCATTTTTTAACCCGGTAGTACATGATGTAGTTATGTTATGCTGCTGTTATTGGCAGAGATGAGGTATTACTGAGATCCTCAAAGTTAATTAAGTGCCGAGGGATACTTGTTGCCACATTGATGTGAGAATGTATTAGCTTTTCATGTCAAGGAAATCGCAGTTTGAGCGAGCTGTCATGTAGGGATAACCTCCCATGAGAGACATGCCACCATTTTTAGGTATTTTTCCTTGTTATGCAAAAAGAATATTCCTAACCTGGACATCATCCTCATTTACGACATTATAGGAAGGCTGCATCACCACTCACTTGACATCGGTGCCCGTAGACGCAACCCACATTGTGTAGACTCAATTATCAAACATGTCGTGTTATTGATGTGTTGTTCATCATTTATGTTCCATCTTGTTTAAGCATACACATGTTATTTTATGCATATTTGTCAATGTAAGCTATTTTGAACATCGTAGAAGCTAAAATATAATATGGATAATTCTCTAAAGGAAATTAAGCTTCGAATCACAAAAATATCTCAGTGATCTCTGGGAATTCGGTATATAAGTCCAAATATGTTGAAAATGATGCACAAGAAAAATAGCTCAACACAATCAAGCTAAGTGCCGGAAAAATAGCAAGAAGAAACATACATAGAAGGAGACTCAACGAGATCTAAAGAAAATGATGAAAAAAACGAGTCTCAAAAGGGAAACAAAGTGATGTAAATATGGATTTCTAAAGGACATAAAAACGATGGAAAAATGTTAGAAAATAGCAAAGGTAGGTCAAAATAGACTTCTCAACTCAACAAATTTTCTACTAAATGCGACAGAGGTGTACTTCTATGTACCCAGTTGGTTTTTTTCCCTTCCTCTAAAATGAAAAAATCCTAAGAGTATCTAGGCCTAGATGAACAAGAAAAATCGAAGAAACCTTCTTAACACGCTTTAGAAAAAACTATCAACAAGATTTTGGAAAATGGAAAAAAATATGGATGGGACAATGCATGTCTTTGACCTCTATTTTCATAAGCATTACGTGCAGGTTTTGGGCCCAAAACCTCTCACCGCCACCACAGTTATGCTACAGGTGTTGGCTCTCCAAGACCCTGTTCAGAGATCTGCTCGTACGAAAGACTGTCTCGCACACCTGTACCCGTGGACTCCGCAAAAGGGAAATAAAAACCCGAAGAACAAAATATTTTTCCAAAGACAGAATAAAAATCTAAAAATAGAAATAGAAAGTGAGGAAAGAAAAATGTTGAAAAAATAGTCACCAAGGTTCCTCAATTTTTAGCAAGCAGAGTCGACATTTTAGTATAATTTTTTGTGAGAAGTGTACCAAAAATCCCTCACTTTCAAGCTACTTGTGATAAATTTCCTGTAATAGAAAAAATGAGGATAGTTGCATTTGTCACTTAATGATCATGTTGAAATAAATGTTAGAAACACTACAAAACAATAGAATATGATAGTTGCAATTATGTCATTAAGAAATGAAAAATAAATGTTTGAAACCCTACAAAATATATCATGCAAAAAAGAAATAGCAAATAACACACGACTCTGAAACGAAAGCAGACCCAATGAAAAGAGAATAATACTTATTGTCATTGAATCAAAATGAATACATATGGTGCAAGAGAATTGTGCGTACTTGATCTACAAATCCCCCTTGTGATGTCCTTGAATACCATGTGCTTCAACTTCATCTCTCTCTCTCCTAATGGATTTTTGGGCAAAAAGAAGAGGTGATGGTTTGAAATTATAAATGAGAGCTAAAATGTCACTGAGATGATATTGAGGATGATGAGAATAGTTATTTGTAGAATGAGGAGAACATCTATTTATAATAAAATATTAAGGTAGATATAGCATTTATAATAATAATAAAAAATGTTAGACTAAATAAAGATCTCAGCCACCAGGAATATTTTTATTATATTTTAGAGGGAAAATATATGTGCAATGAGAAAAGAGTATTTATTTATTAAATCAACACATAAATCATGATTAATTGAGTTGATTGGTAGAAAATGGTTAAAGTAATTATGAAATAAAAATGACCTATTAACTGACTTTAGGGATAATAAAGTCAATAATTTCAAGTATTTATTGGGTATTTATTAAAAAAATTCTCTTGAATAAGACTAATTATATTAAAAGCATATGGTACAAATGGAGTTACAAGAAGGATAAACTAGATAACGTGGGAAAAACCGGAAATGAACAACAACCTCCTCGTCCCATATCATAGCCCAAGAGAGATACAGAGAGTATCCTTAAGAGAAACAAGTGAGAATGAGAGACAAACACTTGAAATTACCTGAGATGGGTAGAAGGCAGAGACAAGAATTCTACCTAGAATGTAGAATCCTTGATACGACATTCCTTTCCTCCTCTGTTCATATGGAATTTGGACATCTCAGCCGCCCTCCGTGGGTGCGCCGAGGCCACTCGAAGATTGTTGATGATCAAGGGAAGAGTCTCCCGATTTGAGTTGGAGGAGTGCAGACTCATGATGATCATTTGCCTGAGTATCTCGAGAGCATTCGACTCCTCCAGTGGTCTGCCAATTTTGTTTCCATCTCGTAGCAACGCAACCTCCTCATCCTCTTTAAACCTCCTTCCCATCCAAACTAAGGGAGTCACAGGTCATCCTCGTGGAACCAAAAGGTTTCTAGCTTTTAGATTTCAATTTTAAGTCCTCTTTCTTTTGGGAAAGGCATACGATGTCACGGAGTTCAAGAGGCCGTGCTCGAGGATAGTGATGGCATTTAGAAAATGTTAAAAACAAAATCTTTTCATAACTCAAGGTCTCGAGACTCAGAGGAAATTCCACTTTAGAGACAGAATTATATCCTGAAAAACTTTGCTTAAGCCTGACCTCCGCACGTACCGCTATATGTATGCGCCTTTCTTTTCGGAGGGATCCGTAGCTAGAAAGCATCCCGCAGAGTCGTCGATGACTTTGGAGACAAAGAAAGAAGTGCCAAAGAAGAGGAGGTAAGTTTGGAAGCCTCGACCCAAATGGGAAGTTTGGTGATGATTGTTGTGGAGGCATCGAAATCTTCGGGAACCGAGTGGTAAGGAATAGCCTCACATTTCCCAAAAACATTGGGTCACCAGTTTAAGGCTGATTAATCCCTCATTAAAATCAAATACAACTATGAAGGCGCCCTTTCAGCAGTAAGGAACACCGCTGTTTTTGGTCAAAGTGGAATGAATCCATTGGTACAAATCAGCAGAAGGAGGCCATAAACCTCATTGAAACAAAAGCCACGCACATTCCTCGCAAATTTTTATGTTGGTTTTCAAGGTCCGGATGGGAATTTCTGCCGAGGTACATCCTCCAATTTATCTACCAAAAGGCTTGTGGGCCTCCGTGGAAGAGAAGTCTTCTTAGAAGATCGTGCATGGACAACATCTTTGTAGGAGAAGGCTTCGTGCGGAAGAAGGTTTGCCAACAACCGCTCTCATAGGTGAAGGACAAACCACAGAGGCATCCTTTTCAATATGATAAAATGAGAGAGTGCGTAGAGTTCTCAAGTTGCTTTACCTCCATATAAAATATGCCGAGAGGTCAAGGAATACCCACTGATTCTTAGAATGAGAAAAAGATCTTTACCGTATATGTTGAATGAACCCATAGTAGCACGGATTTCCCGTATAGAAGGACAATCTAAATCGAAAGGAATTGGATAGAGTCGTGGGTCCTTTTCCGCTAGATCTCAACGGAGGCTAAAGTGTCGAGCTTTGCTAGCTCACTTCTACGCCGTGCAATCTCTTGGTATTCTTCCTTTCCTTTGGCATTATGGGTGTCATGGCACCAAAGGAAGGGGGTACCGCGTGACCGCAAGCAGGTTCAGCTGGGAGCGACTCGTAGCACCGTGAAGCCTTCTCGTGACTCCACACCTTGCCGGCATCGAACCACGTTGCCTTCGAGAAGGGAGATTCCTCCCATCTTGTATGCGTAGGAACCACAATCCTTCAAATCATAGAGAGCTCCTTTCCGTCTCACTCGAGTGATCAAAAATTTTTATGAGTCACCACCTCCAACCTAGCTTTCCTTCTCCATGATTGTTGTTCACACGTTGCGGCATGTGGTTCTTCGAAGGCATCGTCCGATCTTAGCTCTATCTAAGCCAAGGCCGCAGCACTGGACAATGTGAAAGGAGAGTGATATCATAAACCCCAGAGTTCTTCATCTTAGGATTAATGAATTTTCCTCAATTTGAAATAATTATTAAATAATGGTTTAATAATTATCTCATGAGAGAAATATGAGTTAAATATGGAATTATAAATAAAAAATTATTTATTATATTATCTATGAGTGTGTTTATGTCGTAAATTTGTTAGAAATAATTGTTAAATAATGATTTAATAATTATTTTGAGAGAATACAATAATTATTTATTTATTTATTTATTCTAACAAGGTTTCTTTGATTTTAAAGAGTGAATAATTTAGGAAAATGGTTCAATTTATTTCCTAAGGTGAAAGTTGGTTTTAATGTTTAAAAACCCATGCTACATGGTATTTCAATAAACCTAGTAGGAAATGTATAGGTGATCATATTTTGGGTGATAATAAGGTATTCTCTCAATAATAGAGAAGTGAGATATGTGCCCTAGTTAATGTGAAAACCTCACCTTATGGAAAACCTCATAACACACTCTCACAAAAAAACCTCGAAAACCCCTCCACCCCCAACCATATTAACATTACATTAGTTATATCTAATTACAAATATTCACCTATTTGTTAATAAAAACATGAAACAAAATGTTGGAAACATCGAGAGGGGGAGAGGGGGTGGAATCAGATTCCTTTAAATTAGAGCCTTAGTTAATCTTCAATTATTATCGTTGTTTGTACAATGATAGCAAAAGAACAAAGGAACACAAACGTGCATAGTTTTTAAGGTGGAAACCCACTGGGACAAAACCACCTAATGCTTTTCTAATACCCTCTTTAATATTCAACTCCAATTGAAAATAAAGCTCCAACTTCCTAGAATCTAGAAAAGCATTCTTCTCCAAATTTCCCATTGGATGGAAGCTTCCAACACCCAAGATTCTTCAAGAGTCAACCAAATGGATGCCCCAACACCCAATGAGCTACAACTCACCCTAACAATACCACCCTACCACCCTATAGAAGAATAAAAGAAGAATGGACTTACTGTGTGGAAAATGGTCCACTTTAAAATGATATAGAATGATGTGTATATGAAGAAACACTGCACTACAACCCCAACTATGACAACCACCTAATGATGATCCTAGACCTCCCAAGACCGCTCTCAATTTGTAGATAGACATTTGTAATAATTTTTACAATAATGTATTTAAAATGACTTAGTACAATGATACCTTTATAGTGACCGTATGTACGCCACTCTGAAGATTTCATGTGATGAACTTCTTTGCCGCTGTTCTACAATTTTGTTGTCAGTTTATCATGGTACCCTTTGTTGCACCTTTGCTTTGCTTTGCTTCTAGAAAGTCCGTCCTTTTCAACCTTGACAACACATGATCCAACTTTTCTTTACCTTCTAGGAGCTCGATATTAAATCTAGAGGATCTCTGGTTTCTATCCAATATATGATTTTTAGTCCGTAGTAGTCATTTACAAGCCTTCTTTCAATGCCAGGTTCAACTCAATTTGGATTCTTCAAGGGAGAGTTATCCCAATTTCTCACAATGCCATAATTATGGACTCAAGCTTGGCAGAGAAAGCAGGTTAAACGTGTCACGTGTCAAGAGCTATTCAAAATTAAATTGATAGAGAAAATTGTAGTCTTCAGGCATTATCTCGGCCACTTTACAAAATTCCAATCCAATACTCAGAGAGAGAGAGTTATGAAGATTTTCCCAAGGTCACTTCTTTGAGATGAATTTGGGAGCCTGCTAAAAAATACTCACTTCCACAGATCATATCTCCAAAATATTATGACCTTGATTCGAAATTTTTTACAGTAGCTTCCTTAGGATTTCGATTTCACCAATATTTTCAAATTTTCTTTAACCTCGTAGAAAAAAATTTAGAGCGAAAATTCCACGATGACTTTTTTTAGATAGCGAAATCTCCTACATAAGGAGGCTATGAGGATCACAATTTATATAAATGCTTAGGTTGAGAGGGGATTCAACAAGTGAACGTGGGAGGGATTTTAGGAATAAAATTATAAATTATTGACATTTCAATTATCTATGACGCAACCCCATGGGGTTTTATCCCACTAACTAGGTGTTACAAAACTCAACATGAATATCTCTCAAACCATGAAGAATTACGTGGTGTGCCATATATCAACGAAAAATATCTCGACAAGTAGAAACTATAGAAAGTGTTCTTGACCTAGAATATAGTAAATTGGTAGGCTTTTAAAATTCAATGTGCAATATTGGGGTAGCCCTCGCCGCTACTTTCTACGACATCAATGATAATCGCCGATCAACAAATAATTTATTTTTCATTTTTTTTTGTGATATATTAATTTCAATTTTGTATCATTTTAATTGATTTTTTATTAAATAATAATGACTAAATTGAAATATGAAAATAAGCAAGAACATTAAAAGATCAAACTAAAAAAATAATTAAAAAGAAAAACTAATGGAATTAATTTTTATTTTCTAACATTATGATTTATGAAGATTTATTTTACATTTTGTATATAAGATGAGCATAACAAGGGCTAGTAGTACAGTACCGCCACTTAAATTTAAATATATAATTTAATTAACCGAAAAGTAATAAAGACAATGTCATGAAAAATAAAACAAATTAATAAAATATTGTATTGTTGAATGTCATCTTACCTTAATTAAACTAAAATAATAATAAAATATTAAATATTAGGTCAAAAATTAAAACAACTAATAAAATACTATACTATTGAATGTCATTGCCAAAAATTAAAAGAATATGGGTAAGTATATTATATTAACATATATAGACTTTAGTATATATGTTTATTTTTTTATATATATTTACATGTGTTTTATTTTATTAATATATATAATTTTTATAACTAAATTTACTAAAACACATTTTAATAAATATAAGTCATTTTAAATTAAAAATATGGAGAAAAAATTATAATGCATGAAAATGGAAATAACAGGAAAAAAATGAAAATAATAGAAAAAATTAAACAAAAGAAATAAAACAAAAAAAAAATTAGTACCTAATAGAAATGGGAAATGACTAAACTCTTTATAAAATAAATATTTAAAAATATAATTCACAAAGTTAAATAAAAAATCATAAAATTAAATAAAAGGGAAATAAAAACAAAAAAATAGTAGCTAATAAATTAAGAAGTTACTAAAAAAGCTCATAATAAGACATGAACCAATTAGAAAAATAAATAAATTTAAATAATAATGAAAAAACAGTAAAAATTTAATTCTAATGTTAAACTATAGATAAATGAAAAAAATGGTCAAAGACAAACTAATAAGGTTACTAAAACAACTCACAAAAGACCACAACTAATGAGTTTACAAATAAATAAATTTAGATAATAATAAACAAATAATAAAAATTGAATTCTAATGTTAAACTATAGATAAATAGCAAAAAAAATTGGTCAAAAGACAAACTAATAAAGAAATGTAAAAAGACAAAATTAAATGTGTTATACCATGCCACAAATATAATAAATAAAATATAGATATATATTTATTTTAATAGGAAAAACTCCTTTTGTTTTTATTTTAAAATTTATGAGGACGTGAAAATTGTTTGAGAATCTTATATAAAATATAAATATAATAATATAGTTGCACAATAGTAATAGTAATAGTAAGAGGCAGAGAACGACATATTGCGAAGTGGCGTAGCTAGGGTTTGGACTGGTCTGCAAGCGGTAGGCTTTCTTTCAATAATTTGGAGGAGGGCAGGGCCCTGTTCGCAGGCTTTCATAGGTAGGGTTTGGCCCTGGCCCAATAGATGCATCGCGTAGGGGTCCAAGGGGCCCGATATTTCAAACAAATAATTTTGGAAAAAGGAAAAGGTCCTCTTGAAGGGGTGCAGATCCTTGGCTCTGCTAGTATGGAGAAAGAGGAGATAAAAGGTAGAAAAAAGGCAGGAGGGAAAACCAAGGAGACCCAACAACAGAAACGGACAAATGGCATCAAGATCTCGGAAGGTAAAGAAAAAAGGGATGCCATTCCCGATCAAAAATCTCTAGAAATAGAGAGAAAAGACAAAGGTTCTGAGGAGACCGAGGCACGGGCCCACCATGAGGCGGCGTTGGATGGTTCAATAACTACTGACCAGAAGCAGGCAGACCTGGGGTGCTGCAAGCCCAAAGCCAAAGAAAGTCTAAAGGTAATCATCACTGACCCGAAAATGCAGGATTACCATGACCACATGTCTATCCATGCTGTTATTTGTAGATTTGTGGGTTTTTGGCAATTGGAGAAAGCATTATGCTTCTAGATTAGACAACAATGGAAGCCAAAGGGAGATGTAAAGCTGCACCTAGGAGAAAAAGGTTTTTTCACGGTCGTCTTTGCAAACCTGGAGGACCGAGACCACATTTTTTATGGCGGCCCTTATTTTTATGCTTCGGTTGGCCTCTATATGAGACCATGGAAGCTGAAATTTGCTCCGAAACTGGAAACTTTCACACATGTTCTTGTTTGGATTCATCTTTTCTCTCTTCCTATTGACTATTGGAGACCTGCGGCGTTGGAATAGATTGGCAAAAAATTGGGGACCTTCATCCAGGCCTCAAAGGCCACTCTTTAAAAAAGGTACATCTCTTGTGCCCGTCTTTGTGTTGAAATGGACGTTTCTGGGGCTTTACATGATGGGTTATGGTTAGAATTCAGAGATGAGCTGTTCTTTCAAGCCAGAGATTATGAACAAATTCACTTCCGCTGTCAGAATTTCCATGAACATGTTCACATGTTTCAGGAATTCCCTATGAACAAAATGTCTAAGAAGCCCAAAGAAACCTTAGTGAAGAATCAAGAAGGTTTCACCCGTTCAAATGGTAGATAGAGAGCCAATAGGAAATCCCAACCGAAAGAAGGAACTTATTTCAAAGCCATAGTCAATACCTTTGAGATTCTGGCAGAAGACTCTGTTGTAACTGATACCCTACAAACACAAGACCATTAGCAGCAAGCTCTGAACGTTCCCGCATAGGATGACATAGTTCCCCACACGGAGTCACAAAGGAAAAGTCACAAGGAACTAATCAAGCAACGAACCTAGAAGGAGATGTAGAAATGATAGCCAGTGAGATGGGCATAGAGGAAATGGAACTCAGTGACATCCTCGAAAGGGAAGGTATGGATCTTAACTCCATGGTGGAACAATGGAAGCAGAAAGGAATGGAACATATCCCCAAGGAGGAAATAGACAAGGTAAACTATTTATTTTTATCAAGACAGGATGTAGAGCTACAAGGGCAGAAGCAGAGTCATGGAGCCACCAAGGGTCTTGGAGTCATTGCTCAGGGTTTTCACCTTACCAACAACAATTTCAGACACAGAAAAAAGAGAGGACGTCAATCAAATAATGAAGCACTTTCTGAGCTTGGTCAGCTTCTCCTCAACTCGGGTAAGATGAAACCCCTTGAGGCTTTCACGTTCACCTCCTAAATTTGTTAATCATGAAGATCCTCTCATGGAATGTAAGAGGGCTTAATAGCCAAAGGAAGCAAAGACTCCTAAGAAAGAATATTAAAAATGAAAACCTGAATATGATTTTCTTAAAGGAAACCAAATGTTCTAGCCTGAAAATCAAGGGAATCAGCAAAAAAATTGGTAAAAGAATGAATTACACAGAAGTAGAAGGCTATGGTTTGGTAGGAGGTCTGGCTACCTTCTAGAATCCCCATTCCATTCATCTAATCAATGTCGAGGCTACCAGATCATACATCTCCCTGGAGGTGCAAATTATAGGGGAAGCCAGCACTTTTGTATGCACAAACGTCTACAGTCCCCAAAAATTAGAGTACAAACTGATGTTGTTAAACCGTCTCTCAGAGATGCATCAAAGACATCCAACTGCTAAAGCAATTTATGGTGGAGATTTCAACATGATCACCATGTTGGCAAAGAAGAAGGGAGGTATTAGAACTTTAAACAGGGATGCTGAGGCCTTCAACAATTTCATCCAAGAAGCAAACTTAGTGGATATCCTCCCCAAGAATGGCATGTTCACCTGGAATAACAAGAGGGGAGGGGACAGACAGATTGCCTCCATACTTGATCATTTTCTCATTACTGATACCATCCTTTTGGATGGGGTCACTGTTGAGTCGGATATCATCCCTTGTGGTTGATCAGACCATTGGCCCGTCACCCTAGACACTACCATCCTAGGGACCCTGAAAAACAGACCATTCAAATTTGAAAAATTTTGGTTAGGTCATCCTGAATTCTTAAATAACATCAAAATTTAGTGGCAAGAACCGTTGGATACCCGAGGCACCAAAATGTATAGGCTGTAGGCTAGGCTAGAGCACATCAAGGCTTGTCTCCGCTCCTGGAACCAAGAGGTCTTTGGCAATATCTTCAAAGATAAAAAAGAATTAGAGGAACAATTGGCTCAGATCCATATTGACTGGCTCAATGGAAACATCAACCAGGATTCTATCAGCCAGGAATAGATCCTCATGAAAAAATGGAATGATAGATGTTAGCAGGAGAAAATATTATGGAAGCAGAAATCCTGCATCGAGTGGCTCAAGGAAGGGGAAAATAACACTCAATTTTTCCATTGCTCGACTGTGGACTACAGATGTGCTAACAAAATCACCAGTTTGATGGATGAGCAAGGTACCACCTATAGCTCTCATCAGGACATTTCTTCCCTCCTCGTTGTCCACTTCAGCCACATCGCAACAGAACCAGAGATTGATAGAACTTAGGCTAGAAGGGAGGTCTTTAACCCCATTCCCAAGCTCATTACAGAGGACCAAAATAAATCCCTAAACTGCCTAGTTACCTTGGGGGAAGTGGAAGAGGTAGTGAAGGAAATTCCTAATGGTAAGGCACCTAGGCCGGATGGCTTCACTATAGATTTTTTCAAAGCTTGTTGGGATATCGTTCAGCTTGAAGCTTGGGGGTGGTGGAAGACTCCTGCAATTCTAACTTTATCCTCAAGTCCCTCAACTCCACTTTCATTGCCTTGATTCTGAAAGAGGAAAATACCAACAACCCTTCAAAGTTCCGACCTATTGCTCTATGGAATGTGCTTTACAAGATCATCTCTAAAGTAATGGCCAACAGATTAAAACCCATTCTCCCCTTAATCATCTCAGAGGAGAAATCTGGTTATGTAGAAGGTAGGGAGATCATGGAAAATGTCTTAATTTCTTAGGAGATGGTTCATACTCTTCAAGCCCAGAAAAAAGTAGGAATGATCATTCAGCTTGACCTCTCAAAGGCCTATCATAAGGTCAGTTGGGAATTTATTGAGGATATTCTTGCTGCTTTTGGTTTCGATCAATGGTGGATCAAGTGGATTCTAGCCCTGGTAAAAAATCCTAGCTATTCCATACTGGTTAATGGTGCACCTTCTTTCCCCTTCACCCTCTCTCGAGGTATCCACCAAGGAGATCCTATCTCCCCTTTTCTATTTTTCATTGCGATGGAAAACCTGAGTAGGATAATCAAATCTGCTAAGTATAGTAACTCCATCAAGGGTCTCCAGCCCCTGTCGAACTGCCCAGCCACCACTCATCAGCAGTTTGTGGACGATACCATGCTTCATGGTACCCCCATGGTCAAAGAAGCTTGGGGTTTCAAAGATATCCTGGATCTTTTCTATTTAGCTTCGGGTATGGACCTGAATCTGGATAAATCTTCCATTTTCTTTTTCAACACTCCTCTGGCCATCCAAAGCCATCTCACGATGATTCTTGGGTTCAGTAGAAGATGCCTCCCCTCCAAATACCTTGGCATCCCTCTCACTGATAAACCTTGGCAAAAGCTCCACTGGGAGAAGCTGCTCTCCAGACTCAAAACTTGTTGTAATGGCTGGACCAGCAGAGTCCTTAACTTCATTGGTCGCTTAACATTGACCAAGGCTGTTCTTCATGCCATTCCTCAATTTATTCTCTCCATCCTACCAGTGCCCAAAGGAGTCCTCCAAAAGATCAGAAATATTCATCGGACCTTCCTTTGGTCAGGAAGAGCAGTCAAATAGAAGTGGGCTCTCGTGGCTTGGGAGAAACTTTGTAAACCCAAAATCATAGGGGGTCTAGGGCTTTGTGACCTGGAAACAGTGAATAGAGCAAGTGGGGCCAAGCTTTGGTTGAGGTGGATCAAATATCCTAATTTTCCCTGGGCTAGATTGTGGAAAGCTAAGTATGCTGAGGATTGGAACTAGCAAGAACTCATTAGAATGATGGACATTCAAGCTGGCTCCCCCATCTGGAACCTGGTGAAAGCTAATCGACACATTATCTCCAATCACTGCTTTTGGGAAATTCGGAATGGGAAAATGACCCTTTTCTGGGAAGATGATTGGCAGCAATTTCCTAAGCTGGAGTGCCCAAATTATCTTTCCCTGCAAAGAAAATACTAGGAGCAGGGAAATTTCTGAGTTTATCAGTACTGGGTGGACAGCAGGGAGAACCCACATTGGAGACACTGGCACCTCAATATGCCCACTGAAACAGATGTTATGGCCAACCTTTCCCTCTCCTTGAGTTCCTCTTTGGGAACATGAAGGATCCATATTTCCCAGGAGGATGACCAACTCAGATGGGGAAAAATGGAGGGGGGAACCTACAACCTAAGGGAAGCTAAGCTCTACATTGAACAGCGTAATCTGGAAGAGAAAATGCAAGGGCATCAAAATGTATGGGATGAAATTTTTTGGCCGAAAATTAAAACCTTCTTATGGTTACTTTTGCAATGTAAAACCCTAACTTGGGAGAACCTCTGCAAAAAGGGTTTCTATGGTCCTTCCCACTGTCCACTCTGTTTGAGCAAGGAGGAGTCCATGAACCATCTCCTCAACACTTTCTTGTGGTCAAATAATCTTTGGATGTGGATGGAGGATATCTTTAGATAGACAGACATAGACAGGGACTCCATTCATAATACTATTGCCAATTGGCGGTCAAATTTTTCTAACTGTGACACTGTCAACAACCTTTGGAAACTAAGCCCTAGGTTCATTGTTTGGTCTACTTGGAAAGAATGAAACAGGAGAATATTTCAGCAGGAAACCAGGCACGAATATGACGTTAAATTAACCATTATAGAATATGAAAGAAACTGTTCTAACCCACAACAAAGCAGCTCAGACAGAGAGATTTTCATAAAATGATAGGCGTATCTTACTGATGTTTGGGTTGGGGGCTGCCATGAACCTCAATTCTCCTACGCTGCGGCCTCAACCTCCTCCATCTTTGCAGCCCTAGCAGCTTCTTAATCTGGGTTTTCTCAAGCTTAATTTTGATGGTGCCTCCGGGGGCAACCCTGGCCTCGCTGGCTATGGTGGTGTTATTCGCAATGACAAAGGAGAAATTCTGCACATTTTTAGCCTTTCCTTGGGGGAAGCTACTAACAATGAGGTGTAATTTTCAGCCTTGGAACAACTTCTACGTATCCCGATTCATTTGGGTAGTGGCACAGCTATGGTGGAAGGAGATTCCCTTCTTGCTATCTCTGTGGCAAGGAGGCTTCAAAATGGCACTCATCCTGAGTGGGTTTCCAAACATTGGCGTTTAGCCATGGTTACCGGGCTCATAGCCAAACATCTTACTACTCTCAAAGGTGTTGTTCTTCAGGCTATCCGACATAATGCGAATGCTTTGGTGGACTCCCTTGCTAACCATGTGGTCGACCACCCGCATGCCATCATCAACACCTGTTGGCACGATGTTAACTTTCCTAGCCTCCGTGATGAATGCATTCAAATTTCTAGGCAAGACCTTTCACGTACGTCTAGGAATGTTAATGACCTTCATAGTACAGATCCTCAATGGTTCATGTGGGTCATCCAAATCATCCTATCCATGATCTTTATTATTTGTATAAGACATAACAGGAATTTTCACCTTGTCAAGCTTTGGAAAAGGTGGAGGTATTAGGGTAATTACAAAAATCAGATTAAGTTTAAGGGAAGGACGGACACGTGGTCTCGAATCTTGAGGATTAAGAAAGGTTTAATGCATGTCATGCGCTTTCATAATTGGTAAATTGCTGCTCACCTTATGGGAATCCAAGATGGCGACAGATGGGACAAGGTGGCGATCCCAGCCCATTCGACCGCACCATGGTCCTCACCTCTCTCTATTAATACTATACCAAACAGGGACTCTTACCATTGTTCTCGGCTTACCTTTGATTTTAGGCTTTGCTATTATGTTTCCATTGTCGAGTTCAGATACCTATCTTCTATTTTTGAGTTTTCCACCATGTCTGAGTGAATCCTTTGTTGCTCTAAGGCTGTGAAGAATCTCAAAAGGGCTCAGGACAGCTTTGAGCAGTCGGTCCCTAACAAAGGCAAGACCATCATCTGTGAACTTGATGAGGAGGTTAGTAATGCCAGAGTAGGTTTGAACAATAATGACATCAAGGAGGAGATGGACTGGATCACAGATCCCGGAACCCCAACCACACGGGCCATGCGATTTCTGAGAACTTAGGAGATGGCATGGAATATGAAGACTACGATTACCAAAGCCCTCAGCAGGCAAGGAGTGGTGGTTAAAGAGGCCTACCAAGCTCACTCCCTTACCTTTGCGAAGAATTCTGCTTGTCTGGACAAGCTAGAAGTCTCCATCAATTTGCTCACGGAGGAGATGAAAATGCTCACCAGGCGCCTTGAAGGTTTCATCTGGCTCTTTGAGCAGTATCTTCGTTATGTTTTAAATGTTTTGATTGAGATCTCGACTGACAACTCCAAGACCACCATTAATTCACCGCCAGCCCAACCTCGACCAGCCAGGTGGAGATGATGCGGTCTGAGTGCTAGTTCGGCAAAGCTTAAAAGTGTTCTTTCCTACCCACCAGATAAGCCGACCTTAAGTCCCCTGCCTTTTCTCTGCTTATTTGTCTCATCAACTGTGAGTTGAGCCAGTGGGCTTTTTTAGCCCTAGTTTTATTTTTGTTTCTCACGCAGACGGCATCCCCGGTGGTTGGCCGGTTTGTCATGACATCCTTCCCAGCTCAGTTTTGTCTAGGGAGGCCGCGCGGCTCGGCTCGCTGTCACTGACATCTCTTGCCAGTAGCCTTGTGGCTGCCTTGGATGTCGCCATTTTTGCCTCCTGCCTCCCACTTGCAATATGCTCGTATTGTAACCATATTTGTATCCTGCCAGATCTAATAGACGCCTACTTACACAAAAAGAGAGAAGTACCTAAGAATTTATTGTACTTTATTAATATAAATTATATGTATTAAAGAAACCCTATTATAATAATCTATTAACATATTATAATATTAAAACCTTTCTTTATTTAAATATTTATTATTAAATTAGGTTTAACTTTATATTGTCAGTGTCTTATATTCTTGATTATGAATAAGTGGCTTTTTAAAAACTTTTGTTAAAATAAATTTCAAAATAAACCAATAAAACTTTCTCATTTAAATATTATTAATGTTTATTGCATTACCTTATTATAATATTTATAATTTGTAAAGATTTTAATTGATAACTTATATTATTTAAATTTTTGAAATCAACTTTACTAATTAACGCCTAGTTTTCATCATTATTTTTAGCAATGATGTATCTTCATTTATTCATTAAGAATGATCATCTTTTTTCAAATCTTGTTCTGAGGATGAACCATTAGATGGTTCAAATGTTGACCAAATCTATCATGTGATTAATCCAGACATTTATCTAAGATTACCAGGGATCATCATATTGTGCTAGAGAGTATCTCTTCCATGCAAATGTTACATTACAACATCTTGCCCATTTAACCTGAGAACTTTTATCAATAATAAATGTAAAAGCTACAAAAATTATAGTAGTTTCATTTTGGCTAACTAATGTTGTTTTTTTTTAAGATTTTCGGGAAATTTATAGTTTCACATTTTTTAATAAGCCATTTTGTTATATTTTAAAAAAATAAAAAATAAAATAAAAAATAAAATAAAAATAATTTTTTTGGTTGAATTTAACTGATAGATTGTAAAAATGTTAATTTCTTGCGTTTGAACTCTCGTTATAATCTAAGCGTCTTAAAAGTTTCTTAGAATGTTAAATTTAATGAAAATCACATTAAAACCAAATATCATGATTGGACTAAAAATTGTTTTGTAAAAAATCGAACAAACTTAATAAGTAAAATTGTTAATAAATATCATTTCATTTTATTATATCTAAGATAATGTATATGTTTTTTCTTTCATGCTTTAACTGTGTTGAATGACATTTAACATCTCAAATTGATTAATAACTGGTTGTAGAGTCTGTGCTCTTCAATTATTATTTTGGGAGGATTGATTGTGTAATATTAACAATAGCAGTATTTAGGTTAAGAAATTTTGGATTATTTTAGAAATTGTGAATGTGCACTTTTTATTATTTAAAGTTTTGCTTATATTGAAATTTTCAAAGAAAAAGAGTAAATTTGGATGAAACTTTACCTAGTCTAAAAATAAATTAGTTCTAGAAAAAAATAAATTTATTTATGTATTAATTTGTATTTTTAAAAATTAATTTATGATAAAGTGTTCATTCAAAATAAAAAGACTTTAAGTGAAATGTTGTAAAGATCAACATTTTAATAATATATATAAAGTATTGCCCGCAGGCATGGTTTAGTGATCGCGGGACGCATTGTTAAGGTGTCTGTTTCGTTAAGCAGTCACGAGTTCAAGTCTCGTCTTATTCGTGTAGAAATTTGAATAACCGATATGTTATCCACCGAGATTCTCCCCGATCACACACTATTTTAGCTTCATGCATAATACAAAATCTCTTCTTACCATTGGATCATCACATGCGAAATAAAATCAATTGTAAGATGCACACATTAAAGCCATAAAAATTCACACATATGAACACAAAGATTTTCATGGGAAAGCCAGCTGAAACTTCAACTATCTCAGATATTGGTACATGTCATGGAGATCATGTAACAATCATAGTACAAGTTTGCAAGCTCTCATGCACTACCCCTTGCTAAGCACACTATCAAGCTAGATCTAGCAAACTCATGCTCCAACCTTTAGCCATTTGATAGCCAACTAATTGCATTTTTCAAGCTATGGGATGGTCTCTTTATATAGATAAACCACTGAGCTGAATCGCACAATCCTCATATTGATTACTCCACCTAATTGCAAGCAAAAATAGCAACAAGATGGAATGGCCAACCGATAGTTAACCCGTCTTTCACCTATTTCGCACTCGGTCTCCACCGGAACTGTCCATGCAATCGGCTAATCGATGTATTCTTACTTGATTTATGTATTTATAATTAGTGAATTAATTAATAATTAATTCACACCACTCACTAATTGTATCTATTAGTTAACTTGGATACAAAAAGCTCAACTATGTTTAGATTAGTTAAACTCAATACAACTCCACTAACTTCCTCAATCAACTCCACTAAACTTATTACATATTCTAACCGAAGTCTTCAAGTAATAGCTTCACTTAAACCTTAGGAAAAGCATATTTCTTCACAAATGTAAGTATGTGCCACATCCAGCATCAAACCGAAGTGCTCCAAGAGAATAAGATAATGTTTATAGTCCAAATATTATTAAGAGCTAATAATATTTCCGACTTCCATATTTTTAGGAGAGGCAAATAAAAATAGCCTCGTGACGAAAAATATCTCATCTATTTTTACCAAACATGTCGCATGCTTCAAGAATCTCCAACTGAATCTCCTAATCATGCCCTTATGTCTAAAAATAGACATATTCCAAAATATTCTTCCGACAAAAATCACATGTGTGGTCCCCACCTAGCGAGGTGATCACTTTCCAACTAGGATCGTGAAAGATGTTTCAGAGGCCTCCTCACTGCTTTGTTGCCATTTTCAACACTCCCTCTCAACAAGAAAGGACCTGCCTTTGCATGCGACATGCAACTCCATGCATTCGCCCCGCAACCTCCACAAGCGCCATGCACCCATGCATTTACCATGCACCCTTGCATACGCCATGCAAACTCATGCATGCACCATGCAACTCCATGCATATGCTATGCACCCTTTGGCATGCACCATGCAAACTCATGCATCTTCTCCGCAACCTCAAACCGAATAGGCTCCAAACAACTCAACCGCCCTGATGCATCTAGCATCTATCATCAAAGTCTTCGACTACGGGTACCAACCGCACATGTGTCATCGCAACCATCGCGCCGTTGAACTCTGCACCCATGCACTCTTGCACTTGCCGTCAACCTCCGATCCGCGCTCCGCGCATCCGACACCGTCACTTGACCGCCCGCATCACTCCAACCGATCTTGCCATCGCCGGTGGGCACCAGATGTGCAAGACCCAATCCATGAGATCCACACCATCTCATGAATCCGCCTGCAATCTCCTCTTGGGATTACTCATGCATGTCGCCCCACCTCATGCCCGGTGGTATAGCCGCATGCACTCCCTCCCCGCCCATCCGGCACGAAATTTCTCCTCGCATGAGTGGTCTCTTCCACTCCATGATCCTCTTGTGGCCGCTCCACATCCCCGAGGTTCACTTTCACACTCGCATGCAAAACCCGTCCTCCCTCTCAAGCTTCAGCTTGCATGTCTTTTCTCGCTCGCATGCAACACTTGCTCCCTCCTCAAGCTTCAGTTGCATATCTTCCTTGCACTTCCCATCAACAGAAGCTCCGTAGACATCCCATCTACTTCAATACCTCGCATGCAAACTTGCTCCTCTCACCGCCTGCATGCCTTTCATGCACTTCCCATCGCCAGAAGCTCCGTACATCCCATCTACTCCAAGTCCGTAGAGACTTTCGCCCGAATCCCAACCTTCTTGACTTGTCCTCACGCCGCATAAGCCGAGAGGGCTCCCTCTCAACCACCAATTCACTAACCTCTTCTTTGCTCCTCAAAGCTTTTCATGCATCTTGTACCTCAGTGCATGTAGATTCTTGGCTCGCACACATTGCAATTGTCCCGCCATCGCAAAATTTTCTAACAAAAGAGCTGATTTTAAATCGATGATATCTCCCTCATCCGAGCTCCGATTCGACCGATTTTTTTTTTCAATTTGGGTATTTTTTCGCAAGGAATCCAAATATGCTATTTGTTTCTGAAAATATTTCACCAAAAAAGTGAAAAAAGTTTCGGATATTCTGCAAACTCGCTTGCCCAAAAATTCCTTTCTCATTCCATGTGGAAAATCTATAACACAAATCCATTACCACGTAGAAGTTAGTATACACTAAGAAAGCATACATCTAGATTCCCCTGATCTCACAATATTTAACTTCTTGCAAAATATAGGATCATTCCAGTGTTAATCTTTTGCGGAAAATTAATTGCACACACATGTGAAGCATAAATAAAAACAATCTCACATAACACAATTGTTTAATGGGAAAGAATGAAGCTGAAAACCCAAACTATCATATATTATGTATCATGGAGATCATGTAACAATCCTCATACAAAGCTTAGTACATCAAGCTCTGAGTACAATTAATCGTCACACACTAATTAGGAAAAGTTTACAAATCCATGCACCGATCTATGCCCTCCTGCTACTTTGCCTCCAACTAGCTCATTAGCGATTAGATAATTCCACTTGAATCCCTCTCGCCAGTGCATTGATTATCATTGGAAACTCCAATGTATATATAGATGCAATCCATGCATCACTATGGTCACAACAGATAGTCCATCTTGCCCTTTCACCTATCTTTGCCTTTGGGTCACCATTGAATGCAAAGATACCTTGTAGTTAGCTGCTTTGTATTTTTCAGTTGATTAATGAGTTATTATTTGATAATTAATTAACTAGTCGTCATATCATCTACTAGTCTGAATCAATCATTTAAGATTAGATACAACTAGCTCGTGAGTCTAACTAAGTTAAATGAATACAACTCCATGAACTACTCTTCCAACTCTCTCTTGCCACTTCAGTTATGTCGAGTCTTCCATGCATGAAATCATTAAACCCTTGGAATTCTATAATTCGCCCGACCCATGCTTTGAAAAATGAATGTTTGAAATTAAGTCTATCAAGAGAATAAGTTGTTGTTTATTGTCGGATTATTATTAAGAACTAATAATAACCGACATGCATCTATTTTTAGATCAGCGATCTATAAATAGACTTCACCCAATCTTCTAAAAATAGAATCTCATCTATTTTTCACATTTGACCAACCATCTACAAATAGCCTCTTGCTACATATAGAATATGCTCACCATGTCTAAAAATAGACATACACCTAAAAATAGCCTGTGTGGGCCCCACCTAGTTTAGGTGATTATTTTCCAACTAGGATCAAGGATGATGTTTCGGGATGCCTCCTTCACTATTTCTTGTATTGTGCAGCATTATTCCCCATATTTATGCAACATTGGATAATAGGCAGGTTGATCATCAGACATCTATTATCGAGATTGAAGGTAGGATTTGTGATCAATTTGTTTCTATTTTGATTTACCCTGGATCTAACTATAGTTATATAAGTCTTGACCTGGTGGATAAGTGTGGTTTCAATATACATGCAGGATCTTGGTTAGTTCATTTGGCTACATGTACTAAGAAAAGAGTTCATCATTGGGTAAGATCTTGTTCATTTGAGATTAACGTTATGTCTACATCAGCACATTTAAATATTCTTTCATTAAGAGAATATAGTATTCTATTGGGTATGGATTGGTTATAAATTCAAATGTATAAGGTATATTGTTATGATAATTCTATTGAGTGCTTGGATGACAATGAATAAAAAAGAATATTGCATGGTAAGAAGAAGGCTACATCAGTTAGAATGGTTACAACTATGCATACAAAGCACAATCACAGGAAAAGATGTGTCCTATTTGCAGTGCATATTTCCAGTGACAAAGGTAGGGATATTGAGGATGCAGAGGTCTCGAATCGATACCTGGTTTTGTATTAATTTCAAGATGTATTTCTAGCAAAGGTATTGGAGTTACCGCCTCATAACAATGTGGAATTTTCTATTGAGTTGATGCTAGGAACAACACCAACATCGAAGGAACATTACATGATGAGCACTCCATACTTGCGGAAATAAAGTTGTAGTTAAAGGAAATGCTAGATAAGGGATAAATTAGGCCAAGTGTGTTGCCTTGGGATGAGTCAGCATTGTTTGTGAAGAAGCAGGATGGTACTCCTAGGTTTTTTATTTATTACAAGAAATTGGACAAGGTGACGATAAAAAATGGGTATCTCATGTTGAGGATTGATGTCTTTTTCGATCAGATGAAGGGAGAAGAAGTGTTCTCGAGGATTAACTTGAGATCAGGATATCACCAGGTACACATCATAGAAGAGGACATCTACAAGACTACTTTCCAAACCAGGTATGGGAATTATGATTTAGTTGTGGTACCTTTCTGTTTTAGTAATGTTCCAACTAATTTCATGTGATTGATGAATAGTGTGTTGCGTCCTTATATGGACAAGTTTGTGATTTTATTCATTTATGATATATTGATATATTGTAAGAATGAGGAAGAAAATTTCGAATAGTTAGCAAAACTATTGAGATTATTAAGATAGAATCAGTTGTATGCCAAGCTTAGTAAATGCAGTTTAATTTAGAGAGAGGTTCATTACATGGGGAATGTGGTTTCCATGGAAGGTATAGTAGTGAATTTGAAAAATATCAAAGTTATCATGGAATGGGAAGCTCATAGGAATATGGATGAGTTAAAATAGTTCATGGGGTTAGGAGGTTACTACAATAAGTTTATGAGGAGATTCTCGAAGATTGCATATCCTATTACATCATTACAGAGAAAAGGAAATACATTTTAATGGATAGAGGAATGTGAAACCCATTTTCAGTAGTTGAAGTAGTTGTTTACCAATGCTCCATTTCTAAAGATTACAAATCTAGATAAATAATTTGTGGTATGTACAAATTCTTGCAAGAGAGGGCTTGGTGGAGTTCTGATGCAGGAAGGACATATAGTATGCTATGATTCAAGGAAATTGAATGAGCACGAGCAAAGATATGTGACACATGATCTTGAGTTGGCAACATTCATCCATGCATTGAAGACGTGTAGAAACTATCTTCTTAGAAAAGGGTTCTATTTTATGAGTGACCATAGTAGGCTGAGGTATTTGTTTGACCAACCTAATTTGAATTCTAGACAAGCTAGGTTGTTATATACAATCAATGCGTTTGACTTCAATATCATATATATTAAGGGTAAAGAGAACATGTTTGTATATTCTCTTAGTAGAAGAGTACAAATAAATCACATAGAAGCTATGAGTTTCTATGGGACATATTTACATGATCAGATATTTCAGGAAAGATAATAGGATGACAAGTACCTTAAACTTAAGCACATGTTACAGCAGTAGGGTACAGGTGAACAATATGTAGATTATCATCTCACGACATATGGTTTGATAAAATTTAGGGACAAGGTCTATGTGATAGATGATAGTGCAATAGAGAAGTTTATATTACCGGAATTATAGTTCAATCCATATTCAAGTCACCCGGCATATCAAAAGACATTGAAAACAATTAAGAAGTTCTACCATTGGCCGAATTTGAAGAAAGAGGTGGCAGTGTTTATTGCGAGATGTTTGGAATATAAACATGTAAAAGAAAAGTGTAAGCATGTAGGTGGTTTATTAAATATGATTATGATTTGAGAGTGGAAATGGGAGGTCATTTCCATGGAATTCATTATAGGTTTTTCAAGGACATGTAGACAACATGTTTCTATCATGGTTGTGGTTGACAAGTTGAGTAAGGTAGCTCACTTCATTCTAGTGAAGTGTACTCTTTCATCTAGTGGGGTAGCTTAGGTCTTCATTAGAGATATAATGTGGTTGCATGGAGTTATGAAGAATATTATATCCGATAAATATGCCAAGTTCACTTCCAGGTTCTCGAAAGAGTTATTTGTAGGTTTGGGCACAAATTTGGCCCTTAGTACAACTTATCATCCACAGAAAAATGGAAAGATAGAGAGGGTATCAAGAATATTTTAATATGAGTCCGTTTGAGGAACTTTATGGAAAGATTTGTAATCCTCCCATCAATTAGTGTGATTCAGTGAACAGGGTATTGATAGGACCAAACATGTTGGCAGAAATGGTACAGGAAATGCAAGTTATCAAGAAGAATCTAAAGGCATCATAGGATAGATAGAAGAGTTATGCAGATCAAAATAGGATGTTTAAGGAGTTTTAGGTCGGTGAATAGGTGTACTTGCGCATGAAGCCAAAGAGGAGCTCCTTAAGGATTGGATGATGTGCCAATATGGAACCTCTGTATTGCATGCCTTTCAAGATTCTTGAGATGATTGGACTAGTATCCTACCGAATTGCACTGAATCCAACAATGAAATTCCATGATGTTTTCCTTCTGTGATTACTTAAGAAGTATGTGGAAGATTTTGATCATGCGATCGACTTGTATGTATTACAAGCGGATCCAGAAGGAGAATTCTAGTTGAAACCTAAACGCACTTAGCAAATAAATATACTCATGCTATGGAATCGAGAAATCAAGCAAGTTAAAGTGGAGTTGAAGCACTTTAGGCCTAATGAATCTAGATGGGAAATGGTTGACAAAATGCACACTATGCATGCTTCTCTATTCATTGGTTGAAGATGCCTATATGATGTAAATGTTGCATGAGGTTGTGTTATAAATATCCATGGGAAAAATGTATTTTCATTTTTTATAAGTCTCATTAAATATTGAGGACGGTGCTCCCCCAAGGGGGGGGGGGGGTTTGTAACAACCTCGGTTAAAAATCCATGTAATAAAGTTAATAAAGGAAAAAATAAAACCAAGGTCATGGAACACGTATTCCAAGCTGAATGTTGGGAAAAATCATAGTAAAATGGATTATTGGTGATTAATTAATGGCTATAGAAATTGGCAAAGGAAATGGAAAAGGAAAAGTGGTATTTATTGACATTTTATTTATGAAATAATGGAAAATAGGAGAAGATGAAGGTGAAAGGTCACAAAATTTCATGAGGAGGAAATTGAAGGAAAATTAATGAAAAATGAAGAAAAAGAGACCTCAATGAAAAAAATGCTTCTAAGGATAAAATCTTAGCTTTTTGTTAAGTTTACCTTGGAGCTCTCTCTCTCTCTCTCTCTTGCACACTTAGAGTTTCTTGGAGCATTCTTGGAGCACATTGGAAGGTAAAGGAAAGGAAGAAAACATAAGGGGATAGTGGAATCAATAAATACAACTTGATTTCTTTGTAGGTATCGAGTTGTATGTATGATTTACTTGTTGGTTTTGGAATGAATGATGTATGGATGTGGTTATTTGGTTATGATCTGTCATTGGCATTGAGGGTTTCCTATATTAATGATGGTTTTTCCTTGCTTCGCCATTTCCTCGATAGCCTTGGTGTTATGCGTTCTTTATTTTCTTTATTTTTTGATTGGTTCTCATGTTCCTTATGGATGTGGGTTGAGTTATTAGTTCCTAGAGCCTTGGTTGGTTTTCGGCCTCCAATTTGTCATGATTCTTTTGATGAAACCATCCATTTTTGCATCATTCCATTAACCCATTCTCATCATTTTTAACCGTATTTCTCCATAAACACACCAAATTCACGAAAACATCATTAATATTTTTTAGGCTTCCATAATTATTATTTCATTGCTCTTTGTTTGATATACTATATAATATTTTTTTTTATTTCAAAGTCTTGTAGTCTTTAGATAAACTTTACTTTCACAAATTAATATACTAGTTTTCTTTCCAAATTTATTAGATTAAATTTCTCTTAAAAAAAAATAGTATTTATTTTCAAGTTCATATAATAATATTATCTTTCAAGTTCACTAGAGTATAAATTTCCATTGTTAGAATAGATATTGTAAGACCTTTTTTTACAATAATTTTTCTTTGAATTCATTTCCAAGTCTTGAGTTTGAATTAAAAAAAAACGTGCAATTATTCATAGATAGTCTTTCATTAATTTTTTGCATCTTTCTTATTTTCCTTTTTTTTCTTTGAATTGGAAGAAGATGTCCTAGCACATATAGTGCATGTACACTTCACAAGTTCATGGAACCCCGAGTTTGAAAATTAATGACTAGTAATTTAAGAGTTAATTAAATTTCCCAACAGTTGGACAAACACTCTAGAATCCTTGGAACAACTTGAGTTGAGTTACTAGTCTTGGAAGCCTTGCTTGGAAAAGCGCTTTGGAGCCCTTAGTGGGTTGAGTTACTAGTCATAGAGAATTGGTTGGAAAAACGCTTTGGAGCCTATGATAGCTATGGGTTGAGTTACTAGTACTAGAGTCTGGTTGGATCAACTGCTCTGTAGCCCTAAACAACTTGGATAGAGAGCAATCTATTCATGTTAGTGATGTTCGGTCGTGAGGTGGAATCACTAGTTGAGGGTTGAGGTGATTTGGGTTATGGTAAACCTAGTTTTGTTTTGTTTGGTTTATTCCATGAGATCCCACATTCGTGCTTGGAATATGGTCCGGGGGTGATTAGATGAAAGATATGTTTGGTTCAACTCAATCTATGGTCAGGTGGTATGTGAATTCTGTGACTTGGTTGGCATTCTTATATGTTAATAAGATTTATTCTTCTATGATTATTTATGTATAATTGTTGGAATTATGTTGGTGATATTAAGGTTGGGCTTCCTTGGTTTATATGTTGGTTATTTTATAGTTATAAGTTGTTCATATGATGTGCATCTTCTATGTCTCTGGTCATGAATTGGTTATTGATTGATCGATTAATGAATACAACTATGTGGAGAGGGAATAGGGCCTTCTCAGTGATTATTTGGTGAGATTATTGAGTTGATGAACATATATGTATTTATAACCTTAAGGTACTATGTACTCAAAGTGTTTGTATAAATGAGTAACTTGGACCTCCAACGTGTCGGGGTCATAAATTTGGCATACAAGCTCAATTTGACTATCATAATACCTCATTTCTAAGATATCCACGAGGAGCCAAAAAAAACAATTAAATTGGTTTAACACTTTTTCATTCTCTCTGTTTTCCTTTAAAATGTCGCTTATTCCCTCAAAACAAACTCCAAAGTCTAGAACCCGAAAAACTGCCAAAAATAGAAAGTTGTGTTAAATTTAAGGAAACAAAACTGAAATTTGCATCAAATTAGGATGATAGCAGTGTGATCATGTGTCATTGGGTGTTTATAGACAATTTTGGACATGTGTTCCTCATTTTCCATAAGTGCATCTTGTAAACTGAGTCTCACACACTAACTCTCATTTCATGTTTACCCTAGGAAGCTTGTGTATTTGGGTAAATGTGGGAGGGGTTGTTGCAACTCCCTTGCTCCCATTGAGTGAGGAGTGAAAACCCTCATGAAAATTTTAATAAAATAATTTTTTTCCAATTTTTTCTTCCAAACATCCAATTTGTCTTGAAGTTGCCATTGTCTCTTTTAAATGTTTGTCAATTTGTCTTCCATGTGCCCCTGAGTTCTATGGAGGCTATTCATGAAAGAAATGACTGCATTCCTATGTATTAAATATTCTTAAAAAATTATAAGAATTATACATTTTTAACACTAAAAAGATAAAATATAATATTTTTATTTTTTATTTTTAATTACTTTATCTCTCTAAATTTGTTATAAAATTATGTTACTTCATATGGATATCAAAATTTTTTATTTACCATTGAGAGTGAGAGTGAAGGTCTTTAAATGTGCTTCATATTGTGTTGTAATATAAACTAACCAACCACAATGAAATAATCAAAAGTATCCAACCATGTATATATTATTATTATTATTATTTTTATGGCCTACTTCCTCATATTGAGTCATAGAATACCCCTCTCCATGCAATTAAAAGAATCATAAAAAAAAATTAAGTTATAATTTTATTATATATATATATATAATTTGAAGTCATGTAAATTCTTAATTTCTATATAAATTTTGTTAATTAATTAAATTAATTAAAAAGGTTGAAAGAGCATAACTTCTTTGGAGATAACTATCAACCTTTATTTTTGTGTACTATTGAGATTATGTTAGAATATTGTATAAATCTTAAATCACTACCACTCATATGATAATTATTGATAATTAAATTAATATTATGAAAATCGTATTGTATAACGAGCCTAGATCCATCTTAACCCTGGATCTATCAATCACCTAGAGGGATCAAATATCTTAGGCGCAAACATATTTCGAGTGCAAAACTTGATTGGTGCTTGATAAATATTGGGTTAAGATGGATCTAGGTTGGTTATATAATACTATATAATATCTATATTTGTATCAATGTATCTCTTTATTATTATCCCTCTTTATCTCACCCCCCAAACATACACACTCTCTCTCCATATATATCTATCTCTCTTTCGCTCCATCTTCCTCTCCCTCTCTCCCTCTTCCCCTTCTCTCCCTCTCGCTCTTCCCCTTCTTTCACTCTCTCTCTCCTCTCTGCCTCATTCTCTCTTCATCTCTCTCTTGTCACTTCCTCTCTCACTCTCCACCTTTCTCGCTATATATATTTCTTCTTCCTTCCCTCTCTTTCCATCCTGCTCCATCTCTCTCTATCCTCTCTCTTACATCCTCTCTCTTCCTTTCTCTCCCACGTCCCTCTATCTACCCCCCCACCCCAAATATTTCTCTCTCTCTATATTCCTCCAACTCTATCACTATCTCCCGCCCTCTTCTTCTCTCTCTCCTACCCATCTATGTGTATTTTCCTCTCTCTCTTCCCCTTCTCTCCCTATCTCTCTCCAATCCTCTTATTTGTATTGCCTCCTATCCTCTCTCCCCCATTCTTTCTCCACATCTCCCTTGTCACTCCCTCTTTTTCTAAGTCTATCTCTCCATGTATTTGTTCTTTCCTCCATCTCTCTCCCCCATCAAATCCATATCTCTCTCTCTCCCTCTCTCTTTATCTCTCTCTCCCTTTGTCTCTCCCCTTGTGTGTCTCTTCCTTCCTCTCGCTCTCCCTCTCTCTCCTTCCATCACACACACACTCTCTCTCTTTCTCTCTCTCTCTCTCTAACCTCTAGCTTTGTCACTATCTCCCTGCCTCTCCCCACGCCATTCTCTTAAATTTTATCCCATTATATTGTGTTTAATAAAGTATCTAAACTAAAAAAAAAAAAAAACTCAATTGGTTGTAAATTATTAAACCTATATTTTGGATTGATCATCTCAAAGAAAAACAATAATGAAAAAATGAAAAGAATCATTCACTATCTTTCCTCTATTATTATGAGTCACTTTTCTTTCTCTCATCACTTGGATCCTTTAAGATGGATCTATGTTGGTTCTTAATAATATTATTTATATTATACAAATTTCACATCTTTATCTATAAAAGTATTCTCATTTTAAATTTATTAAAACCTTAGTTTAATTTATATGAGAATATTTTTAGTAGTTGTGAGGATATAGAGTTTAGATATATTTTAAATAATTATAACCTTTTTTTTTAGATTTAATTGAAAAAAAATGTAAAAATTAAATTAGAATTGAATGTGAAATAAGTTATGTTTTAAGATGTACCATTACTAATAAGATTGGAATATGGTATTGTAACAAAGCATATTTACAAGTTAATAATATCCATGATAAAGTGGGGGTGAATATCCACGGTTAAGAATTTTGTAATATTGTTATAAAATATTTTGATTGTTAAATAAGTAATGCTTTTTGGGCATGTGGTATTGATACACTATGGTATTGGAGCATGGTATTGTAAGAAGGCCTATTCAAATGGTCATAATATCAAATGATAATATGGAGGTGAATATCCATGGTCAAAAATCTTGTCATATTGCAATAAAATATTTTGACTCTGAAATAAGTTATGTTTTATAAAATATTTTGACTATGAAATATAGTTATGTTTTATAAAATATTTTGACTATGAAATAAATTATGTTTTTTAGGCATGTTGTATTGATAAGCCATGATATTGGCCCATGGTATTGTAACAAAACCTATTTACAATAAAGTGGGGGTGAATATCCATTGTTAAGAATCTTGTCATATTGATATAAAATATTTTTATTATGAAATAAGTTGGGATTTTGAGTTTGTGATATTGATAAGACATGGTATTGGAATATGATATTGCAGCAAATCTTATCCACAAGTTAATAAAAAATAAATTTTATTTATTTTATTACTTTTAACCTTTTAAAATTAATTGAACCAACATTTAAATGTTTACACTCATCCCATGTTTATATTACTTTTAATTTTTTGTTTATTACTTTTAACTCTTTGTTTATTATTTTTATCTTCTTATTATTAATTAGGCCAACATTCAAATGTTTACACTCGATCCTCAACATCACTTTTAACTTTTTATTTTTTTTAATTGACCCGGCATTTAAAATTGTTCACATACTTACAATTCTACCTACACATCTACCCTATATTGGGTTTACACATTTACATTACAACTGCACATCTACCCCATAAAATGTTGTTGAGGCGCCTCTGTGCAATAAACACATCCATATTAATATTTTTTTTTTTTTTTTATAAATCCTATATATTAAAAACTTATAACAAAATATTCCACTCAAAATTACTTAAAAATTAATTAGGATGTTTTATATAATAATTTCGCAAGTAATGGCTTCGAAATTTAATGTTATGTTTTCCAAATACAAGTTGCATATTTTTGCATAATATTAAAAGTGGTTACCATGTTAGGTATACAATTTCAGTGGGCTTAATAGCCTATGTTTCCTAGGTCACAAGTTTGTTTAAACTTAATGCCTTATAAAATATTCATATATCTATGTAGACTTTAATAATCAAATAGCTATACATATTGTCACACAAATAATAAATCACATACATCAATTTTTTTGCACTATGCTTTTCACTACCAAAAATATGAATCATTATTATTGAATCCTATCAATCCAATTCAACAAGAAACCCAACATTCTATAACTCAACACAAAAACTCAACATTCTTTACGACAACAACCATTATAATCACATCCTACCACTCCAATTCAGCAAGAAAGAAAATCAACTCCTACCAATCCAATTCAGCAAGAAAGAAAATCAATTCCTACCAATCCAATTCAGTAAGAAAGAAAATAAAATCCTACCAATCCAATTATATATATAAAAAACTCAATATTCTATACAACAACAAACTAGTAACATTAAACTACCCCAACAACAAACTAGTAAGATTAAAGTACCCCAACCAACATTTAAAGAATGTATGTGATAAAATTCCCTTGATGTAAGTGATAAGAGATATTAGCATTTACAATAAAATCATAAGGGATTTATGCATCAAGAGTTCTCGAAAGAAATAAACAAACCCTTTTACTATTCAAATAATTGTCTAATCTTATGCTTGGATGTCCTATCAATCCAAGGTATAGAGATCTTAGCAATTTTTTGTTCAACTACATATTGGGAAAATGACCATCTCAAATACCTTAATTTACTTTGGAGCATCCATTAATTTAATGACTAATGAGACCATGGAAATGTTAAATATTTGGAATTTCATAAGACCAACTCCAACAGTATTAGAAGTGGTTGACAAATCAATACTACAATTAGTAGGAATTTTAGAAAGTATTATAGTGAATATCGATTCTTGGGAATAACCCAATAATTTTCTTAATCTGCAGGCTAAACCAAACATAGGGCCATATCCACTGCAAATAAGAAATGGAACACTAGATATTATGTAAGTCTGGCCAAGTGTTGGGTCTAGCAACAATTGAAACACACAAAGTTATTGGTTCCTAGTTACAAAATATAGAATCGCGATAGATCGCTTACTGTGATTCCTTCACTGTTGTTGTCGAAGAAGAAGTGGCACTTCCGTTCCTAGCTGGACAGGTCACGATCCGTGAGCTTGCTACATCCAGATACTTGTACACATGCAAAGAAGAGACAACATGCAACGTAATATTTCACACTTTATAAATATCGATCAGTCAGAGAGGAACGAATGAAATTTCATTATATAATGGACAAACACAATCATGGAACCAATAGCAGAGTCATGTATATTAAGATATGTGAGAGTGATTACAACCGGTGCTCTGACGTCATGATCTTCCTTCGACAGGGTTCCAGTGGGACATGTCTCACAAAGCTCGTCAGGGATTTGAAAAAACTCTCTCTCTCATAGGGTTCTCCTTAGCTCTGCTCTTGATTGTCACTCAGCTATAATTTCCTTCCCAAAAGTTCAGCTAGCTAGAAAATGGAGAGGGCAGGCTTTTATAGAGGGAGAAGGAGAGGTTAGGCTCCCTATAATCATGGGGGAGAGCCCTATCTCTTAGGAAGGTTCCATGAGAGGTGGAAAACCACTTCCTAATTAGGGAGATATGAAGGCAAACAACCCAATCTCATTTTGATGATCTGTTCTGAAGTTGTTAGAATCAAATTTCCGCCTTCTATTATTAAAAAAAATTCCTTAATAGGCTTGGCGCTGGCACAACACAGGGACAGAGTGCTAGATGGCGCGCCCACTAGTGTGCATTTTCCCCCGTTGGCGCGAGGGATGAACTGGCTACCCGTACCAATGCAAAAACATGGGTTTTTAGGGTTTTTCAGAGGAAATGTTCTTTAGGAGAATTATTTTCATTATGCAAAAGGATGCAATCAAGGTTTTTTCAGGACATTTTACCATTCACAGGTCACGGGAATAGTCCTCCAATGTACGGGACGAGGGATTGCAGGGACGGTGACAAAATGCTGTGTAACAGATGCCCCCTAAAGCATGAGGTCCGAGAGAGAGGGAGGGGTGAAATTCTTTATGAGAACACGTTCAATTGAAAACACTGTCATTGGAAGATGTGCGAATACAAATAAAACTGATATCTCTAATACATGATATGTGGTATGGGCGCAACCATCCATAGGAAACAATGAGATCCAAGGTATGGACGTAGCCATCCAGAAAATAAGGATCAACAAGTAGACTCAGGTATGGTCGCAACCATCCAATCAAATGAGTCATGTAATAAATCATAATAATCCACAAAGAACCCGCAACCTGGATATTTATTAGACAAAATCCAGGGTCTTGTGCTCCATATCGACCCGAAAAAAGTACAAGTTCGAGCATGCGAATATGTGAGTTGAAGTCGAACATGCAAGAACATCGTTTGATTAGCAGCCCATAATGATGGCTGTTAACAGGTGCGAGAGAAACCACTAATAATGCTGATGGTTCTCAAGGTAAAAAAGGTACAATCCATGGAATGTGAATAGTGAGCTGGCGTCGAACACCCACATAATCATCTGATCGAAGGCCAGTAATGAAAACCTTGCATCGAATGCGAAGAACCTACCATTGAGGCATGCAGGCTCCAAGGTACCTGAAGGGAGTCTCTAGATTAGCTTCTCGGATAATGAGCTGAAGTCAAAAGGAAGTGACCTTGATTGAAGGTGGGCCATAATGTTTCCCACATCATTGACATGAGATAGAGGGATATAATGTTTGTGATTCTAGACCAACAGAGAATTAGAGGGAGGTTGAAAACTACAGAGGCCAACTTCTCTTGAACATATCGACGACACGACATTGGATTTGGAAATATTTGACATCAAGGGATCTGAGGTCATGGTGACGTGGCAAAGAGAAAATGAGCGGTCAAAAGAGATTACCCAAACCCATGGAGGTAAGCAGATAACGAGATGAGATGTCCCCAACTCGACACGAATGCAGACAAGTGCCATGTTCAAGAGCGACATATTGCCGACATGACTATAATACTGGTTCCATTTTCCCCCACCATTTCTGGCGAGTACCGCAATTATTTTTGAAAACAAGCTTGAAGGGGATAGCATATGCTTGCGATATAAGTTTGTCCTTCAGACAAATCCAACCTAGTACATTTTACGAGCCCTAGGAAGGAGGAACTAGAGTAACGTCATTACGATGGAGTCCGATGTCATCAGTTTTTAACGAGTCAGACAAAGGAAGAACTTGACGTCTTTTCATGTTTAGAGAGTTTCAAAAGACAACAGAAAAGAAAACTCCAGCAAGTCCCTTTCCTTGAATAGTCCCTCAGATTCGAAAAGGTAGAAAACAATACCTGAGAGAACCTCCTAGTCATGATAGGCTAGGGTATTCCTTTTTTGTAAATAATCTATCCCAGCCCGAAAAAGGGGTAAACATATACTGGGTAGATGTCGTTTCGTAGCCAATTTAATGAGCTCAAAATGCCAAGTGACTCAATGATATTTTCAGTTTTAGAGAGTCAAAAAAGAGTTGAAAGGTGACTCTAGTAGTGAATTTTTCATGTTTTTATCGAGTCTGAAAAAGTATATAATACAACTTGTGTCTTTTCCCTAATTGCATGAAAACCTGTCGCTGCACAAAAAGCAAGTGTAAAACCCATTTTTCGACAAAAATATAATAAAATACTGGAAAAGCAAGTCCTAAAACCTAATTTTGATTTGAAAAGTTATAAATATTACAAATAGTAAAAACTTATTCACTTTTCACCTTTTTACCTCTTTGTAGAGTGATAGTGATCCATTTCCTTTGCGATCTCGAGGTGATGATTGTGAACAATCTAGTGGACTAATCCGGATTCCGTCTTCTTCAGGTAAGAGTTGCTTCCATTAGCCATATTTTAAGTCATATTTCATAGCTTTTGATTGTCATTTGGAATCCCCGAGGGGAGGAATTTCAAAATTAGTGCCTTCGCGATTGGCACAGGTTTCAGGCACAAACCCGCACCAGGTGGCACGACTGTTAGAAAAACAACTGCGCCAACCACACAACCCAACATTCCGTTTGAAATTAACAAAAATAGAGCCAATGCATTGTTGTTTTAAGTACCCAAGGGATCTTAGAATGTGTTTATGACCAAATTGATCCAGGTACAAAGAAAAAATGGTAATTGAATGGAAGGAAAGAGAGCACAGTGAGGAAGATGAATTGGAAATGGGAAATGAGCAGTGTTTGAATGCTCTCCGGAATTGCGGGCTCAAGAAATTCTTTAGGACATTGCGTCTCCGAGCCCAACCTGAATTACTACAATATCTTATCAATATCTGGGATGAGGATCAGGAGAAGTTCAGACTTCGAGATCAGGAAATTGAACTCGAAGTTTCAGACATGTACTTCATCACTAGACTGTCACGCGGGGGTCTAGTTCCTATCTTGACTGGCACCAAGCCTTCAGGTGAAAACATGACAATGGTCATGGACAGGGTGTGCCGAGGGGCATGCAAAGGGACATGTAGCGGAAAGGTAGACATTCCCTAATCTAGCACTAAGAGTAGTGCTACATACCATTACGCGGGCTGCAGGGTCACAAGCACCGCATGAGGCTACAAAGACACAGCTCCTTCTTGCATCAGAGTGCATGAACCCAACAGTGTTTGACTAGGCCACAACCGTGACTATGAACATCAAACGACAACTAACCAAATGCAAGAAGACCAAACTGAAAAAGTTTGGATATGGGTCAATCTTGGTATCGTTCTTCTTGGAATGACTACCTATCTTCCAGTGCCAGGGGGCCATAGTCCCGGATCCACCGTTGAGAGAGCCATGGATGGCTCAATGGGTGGCATTGATGCCCAGGGCAGGGGGCAACCAGCAGATGTCATGGTAGCCCGAGTTCTTTGGATGGTTCTGACGAAAGCTGATTGTCGTAGAGGACTGGCCTTATGCAGGCATAGATTTTATTAGAGACCCAGACCTTCCGCTCCCGGAAGGAGAGGACTAGGACGAGGATCTGGGTAAGACTCTTTTTAATTTTATGAGTTTTATGATTTTTTGGTATACATGCATGTTCTAACAGTTGATCCTATATGTATGCAGATGTTGGCCCAAAGAGGCCCGCCGGAATGTCACGAGTAGCGAGGAGGACCCCTCTTGCTTATGAACCTCAAGATGAGGGGGACGAGGGGGATGAGCTTGTACAAAACCTATAGGGTATTGCTTGCGGAGTTCTGGATTATTCTTATTTAGCCGATGTTACCTTAGCTTATCAGAGGCACACCGTGGGGGTGCCGAGACGACTCCACCGCTTACTAAGGCAGTTGGTGCAGGTAGTGACTTGCTACCACGAGCACCATGCCGATTAGTCACCTAGGATATTTATTTGCATATTTTTTGAGAGACATTTAGTCTCTGGATGTAACTGAAACACACATGTATATTTTGGTTTCATATGATGTACACGTTGCAAAAAATTGACATATATATATACATCTATTTTCTACATGGATCTTGATTACATATGATGATGTTTTTATATGTTATGAAAATGTCTAATACAATGTTATCTGATGTATCGGCTAAGTAATCTGCATAAATAACAACCCAATGGAAAAGTTAAAAGTTCACAAAATGCATCAAACCAACATATTTTATTTTTACACAAGCTTAAAAGCACAAACACAAACTATGCTTGAAAAAATAGGCATGCCCCCCCAGCATGATGACTCAATTCAAGGTGTACATGCCCCCCAAGCTTCAGTCCATATGAAAAATGGAGTGAAGGTTCAAAACACAAGAGTAAGAGACTTGACCTGAATTTTCCGAAATCTAACAAAACTCGAATTGAACGGGAACGTGTTTCATTGTTTTAATGAGGTTGACACACTTAAAAGAACTATCCTCAAAGCAACTTGTTTCATTGTTTAAGGAGCTTGACACAAGAACAAGAACTATGCTTCGACGATCTCAAAGGAGCAGGTTCAGGAGGGGGAGAACTAGATGCAAAATGCTCGAGACAATTAGACATTGCCCCTAGGCTGGGCATAAAAGAGGAACGATGATGCCCATCACTCCATGGTAGATCTTAGAGAGACATAGCCTCCACGATAGCTTTGTCATATGGAAAAAATTATCTCAAAGGATCGAGCGAATTTTCATCGCCGAGCCAAGGGGATTGAGAATAAACATCAAGAGCCATGCTCAAAGGAGAATTATCAGCAGGAGGAGGATCCGATGCAACAATGATCTCACAATAATTGATTTCAACCGGGGTCAGAGGCATCAATTCTCTAAAAGAGGCAACCTGTTCAGAAGAAGGGATGATCCATGGGTCATTCGACCTAGAGATCATATTGACTTGAACGGTGTTTGGTGGTGGAATGGGGAAAATACCCATGAGAACGGGGTCCTTGAAAAGACCTGGTCCTATACTGTTGGGGGGATTAGGAATTTAATCCATGTATGTCACATTGTTCTCAGAAGAGGAGGTAAAGAAATACAACTGATTGACAGTAATGATCTTTCCCTCATGTGGAAACTTCAAAAGTGGAAAGAGGGTGGACGGAATGCACAACATGGCGTGGGTCCAACTGCGACTGAGTAGAAGATTGTAGTTGAGTTTTGCATCAACAAATTCCACTTCAACGTTGACTATCTTTCCTTGCAATGTAATCAGTAGACTCGCGAGAACACCCAATGGTTTTGATTCCCTTCCATCGAATGCCTCAAGGGCATTAGGAGATGAAGTGAGGGCTGGAGAGCCAATGGCCTTCCAGCAAGCAGATGACATAACACAGGTAGAGGCACCTTCGTCCATAATGGCTCTGTGAATATTGAGGTCGTTAATGCCGACTTGTATAACAAGCGCGATCTGGTGCGGAAGTTAGGGGACGAAATTATCTAGATCGAAGGTGAGAAGGCTAGAATCGGCAGGATCAATTCCGCCAATTGTAGATAATAAAGATTTCCGTTGAGACAGAAAAATATGAAGTACTTCCAATGCAGACATCGCGGAAGGCACCTATGCCAAATCCTCAACAGTGCTGTAATGCTGAGCAGCACGGGTGTTCGGATTATAGGAAGACTTTCGGAGAACACCTTTGGAAGGTGGCCATACAACGGGTTCAACACTGGGCCTTTCAATCTCAAGAGGACCAGAGGCAGGCAGGGGAGGAGGGCCATCAATGACTTCCTTCCCAGCTACCTGGTGTGATCCGGCATAATCCTTCAACCGAGTGGAAATATAAATAGGTGCAGCGCCATTCATCATGAAAGCCTGAGACCCAAACGGTGCAGATGGCGAAGGTTTCTCGACCATCTGGGTCTGCTGAGATGGGAAAGTTTCCTTAAGAACTACCGAAGTTCCCTTAGAGCCCTTAAGAAGTTGACTAACCTTAGATCATCTAGGACAATATTTAGTGTATTGGTCTTCATCACAAATTAGGCAAGGGTACTTCGGTTTTCACTGTGAACCATCATCAGCACGTGGTTTGGACGATTCTGGTTTTGGGGCATCAGATTTGGCTTTGCCTTTGCCCTTATTTTTCCTTTTGGAAGTCTTGTCCGCAGGATTTTCATGGACGACGTTGACCTCCGCGGTCTTACAAGAATCTGGAGTAGCCTAAGGAGCATAATTTTTGGAAGAATTCGAATTTTGCTTCCCATTGGAAGATTTGCAAGAAGCCTGAGAGACAGAACCAATAACACCGTCTACCAATGGAGTATCTGGCACTTTAGAGGTCCCTGGTTGCGGGGCATCAGTCAAGATGTCGTATAACATGCCAGACTGAGAGTACACTAAATCGAGGTACTGGGCACGAGAAATGGCTTGTTCCTCGTGTTGGATTGCAACAAGATGAGGAGCTTAGTGGAAAGAAGTCGCCTTCACTAAGTGGGCCTTGGGGGTATTTTTAGCGCCAAGGAATCTATTTTTAGACTATGTCTATTTTTAGACATATGGATCATGTTCTATGAGTTGCGGGATGCTATTTGTGGATGGTTGGTCAAGTCGGGAAAAATAGATGGAATTCTATTTTTGAAGCATATTAAGTGAGAAAAATATTTTTAGATTTCAGTCTAAAAATAGATATGTCGAATATTATTAGCTCTTAATAATATTTGGACTCTAAACATTATCTTATCCTCTTGGAGCACTTTAGTTTGATGCCTGGATGTGGCACATGCAAGCTGAAAGAAGGAATTACGCTATTCCTAGGGTTTAGTGGAGCTATTGCATGGTTGACTTCGGTTAGAACTCCTGACGAGTTTAGTGGAGTTGTATACAGTTTAACTTAGATGAGCTAGTTTTATCTAGTCTAACTGATTGATACAATTAGTGAGAGTGGTGTGAATTAATTATTAATTAATTCACTAATTATTAACTCATAAATCAACTAAATAATACATCAGTTAACTGCAGTGCATGGACAGTTTCAGTGGAGACCAGTGGAGAGGTAGGTGAAAGAGCAGTGTGACTATCAGTTGTGACTATACTGGTGCGTGAGATTTTCACACACATTGATGGAGATGCCAATGAGGATTGCGCAATATATACTAGTGGGATTCGAACCTGGATCTTGGTATTATCCATATTGGATTGCGCAGTAGAGGCAGGCTAACAGGTGGAGCAGATTGGAGCATGTGTTTTGCTAGATCTGAGCTTGTGTAGTGTGTAACAATTGGAGATTGTACTGAGAGCTTGTGAGGAGTTTGTACAATGATTGTTACATGATATCTATCATTATAATATACAGATAGTTGGGGGTTTTCATCTTTAAGCTTTCCCATAAATACTGTGTTTATATGTGTGATTGTTTATGGTTTTAATGTGCGCATGCGATTGTTTATATTTCCGCAAATTAATGATCAATAGTAGAAGAGGTTATGTATTATGCATGAAGCTCAAATAGTGTGTGATCAGGATAATCTCGGTGAATAATTTAACAGTTATTCAAATTTCTACATGGTATTAGAGCAGTATTGATCATTGGAGCAATTGCAAAACATTGAAGCGGTTGAGTTTTGTGCTGGTGGAATTCGAATTTGCAGCAGTGTTTTCTTGGTGTCGAAGTTGATATGTCTTTCAACGGATTGCGATTGGAGTATGCCCTTGAGGGCAGCTCGAATTATATTGCATGGAAGGACAGGATGGAGGCGGTGTTAGATGACAATGGGTTGAAGGAGTTCATAGATGCTGAAGTCCCAAAGCCTACTTCTAGCGATGCTGCCGTAATTGAGGCTTGGCAAAAGAAGACAACAAAGTGTCGAAGGATTTTGTTGGAGGGCGTGAAGGATCACATAGTGTCCAGCCTGCATGGTAAGGCTTCTCCATTCTTGATGTGGAAAGCCTTGACAGATTTATTCCAAAGCAAGAGCGACCAGAGGAAGTTGGCGCTCAAGGATAAACTTAGAAACATAAAGATGGAGAAAGGCGACAGTATGCCCAAGTACCTCACGAAGTTCATCCAATGCAGGGATGAGCTGGGAAGTGTGGGGGTGACTGTTGATGATGAGGACTTGGTGATATTGGCTCTCCTTGGGCTTCCGAAGAGTTGGCATTCCTATCAGGACTCTGTCAATGGTCGGGAGAAATTGCCAGGATGGGAGCGACTTTGGTCGGATCTTGTGCAAGAGGAGATAAGGCGAAGTACCAGGGACGGATCTTCATCAAAGAACTCTAATGAAGAGAATTGCGCTTTGGCTGCCAAAGCAAAGAAGGGGAAGAGCAAGAAAGCTTCTCATTCCGGTGTGAAAGGCAAGAAGCAGGACATGTCCAAGGTGAAGTGCTTTCACTGTCACCAGCACGGACATTATGCCACAAATTGTCCGCAAAAGAAGAAAAATAAGCATGCTGCTGGATCTGCAGCGGGAGAGGCCTTAGCCTCGCAGTTTGAGCTGGATTTTTCACTGATCGCATGCTTGGTATCAAGTGTGATGGGTTCAGTTTGGTTCTTGGACAGTGGTGCGTCTTTTCACATGACAAGAGATCGAGATTTGTTTTCTGATCTGGATGAGAAAGATCTTGGAGTGCACATCGAGATGGGCGATGATGGTAGATACAGTGCGACCGGTATCGGTACCATTTCCTTTGAGGGGGAGTCTGGTAAACCCTTCGTATGGAAGGAAGTGATGCATGTTCCAGGATTGAAGAAGAATCTTATCTCAGTGGCCATGTTAGAAGACAAGGGATATGATGTTGTCTTTAGCAAGGGAAAGGCTTTCCTGCGCAGTAAGGCAACTGGTGAGACCTGGAGGATAGGGGTTCGAGTTAAGAACCTTTATCAATTGCAGGTAGATGGCTGCGCAACAATGGCAGGCAAGGCAGAAGGAGTGGTGAGTCGGGATGATGGCGAGTTGTGGCACCGGAGATTGGGCCACCTTCACCATGGAGCTTTGAAGATACTGCAACAGATTTCTACTGGGCTTCCTAAGGGTACTCTTGCGCAGTCAGATCAGTGCAAGGGATGTACCTTGGGAAAATTTATGAAAGCCACCTTTCACGAGAAGGATAGTCGTGCCACGATGATCCTTGAGAGAATTCACACAGACGTGTGTGGACCTTTCTCAGTAGCTTCGACAGCAAAGCACAGGTACTATGTGATATTTGTTGATGATTTTTCTCGGAAGTGCTAGATCTTCTTCATGCAGAAGAAGAGCGAGACATACTCAAATTTATGTGAGTTCAAGGCACTAGTTGAGAAAGAATCGGGGAAGCAGGTGAAGGCTCTTAGGAGTGAAAATGGTGGTGAATTCATCTCTGGCAAATTCAAGGACTTTTGCAGCGCAGAAGGAATTCGAAGAGAGCTCATAGCACCTCATAACCCACAGCAGAATGGGGTTGCTAAGCAAAAGAACAGAACGATCGTGGGTGTTACACGGACGATGTTGCATGATCAGGGCCTTCCCATATACTTGTGGGCTGAGGCATGCAATACTGTAGTATATGTGCAGAACCGTTGTCCTCATAGGATACTTGGCATGAGTACACCCGAGGAGGCGTTTTCTGGTAAGAAGCTTGATATTTCCCATTTGAGGATTTTTGGTTCACCTGTTTACATTCATGTGACGAAGGATGCCAGGAAGAAGCTGGAGCCGACTGCAGAGGTTGGGATATTTGTGGGGTACACTGATACGCCCCACAACTATCGTGTGTATTTGCCAGACAGTCGCAAGACTGTTGTGCGACAGGATATCAAATTTCATGAGGAGAAAGCCATGAAGTGTTCGCTTGAGAGGGAGCCACACTTGCATGCAGATGAGGAGCTATTAGTTCCTAAGGATGAGCCTCAGGATGTGGATCAGCCACAAGAGGAGGTTCATGGAGTGGAAGAGACCACTCATGCAGCGCCAACCATCAGAGGGCGGAAGCGCACTACAAAAGCTGAGCAACTGATTCAGGATGCAGAGAAGATTGTAGGAGCACCTACATCACAGCGCAGACAGAGACAGTCACCTGACCGGTATACTAGATACATGGCTCTTATGAGCAAGTGTATCGTGACAGAGCCATCCTCTTTCGAGGAAGCTATGGAGGATCCCGCATGGGTAGATGCCATGGTGGAAGAGTATGATTCGATTGTCAGAAACAGTGCATGGGAGATTGTCCCGAGGCCGGAGGGGAAATCAGTGGTGGGTTCGAGATGGATCTACAAAGTGAAGCAGGCGACTGACGGGAGTGTGGAGAAGTACAAGGCAAGATTTGTTGCCCGAGGCTTCTCACAGATAGAGGGGATCGATTATGAGGAGACCTTTGCACCTGTCGCAAGGTATTCTTCCATACGGATGATTCTTGCTCTCTCAGCGCAGATGGGGTGGCACATTCATCAGATGGATGTGAAGATTGCGTTCCTCAACGGAGTCATTGAGGAGGAGGTGTACATAGAGCAGCCCGAAGGTTTCGAGATCTTCAGCAGCGAGTCGCATGTGTGCAGGCTCAAGAGAGCGCTGTATGGGTTGAAACAAGCACCTCGTGCTTGGTACACACAAATAGACAGTTATTTCACCGGACTTGGATTCTCCAAGAGTGAGGCGGATCCTAACCTATACCAGATTGTGGTGGAGGGTAAGTTGCTGATCATTGTACTTTATGTAGATGATTTGATTTTGACAGGTGATGAGCTGTTAATACTCTCATGCAAGGAGGATCTTGCAAAAGAGTTTGAGATGAAGGACTTGGGCCTCCTTCATTATTTCCTGGGATTGGAAATTTGGCAGCGCAGTGATGGATTGTTTGTTTCTCAGGGTAAGTATGCCCGGGAGATACTGGAGAAGTTCAACATGCATGGCTGCAAGCCTATTGATACTCCTCTTCCTGGTGGTTGGAGGAAGGAGGATGCTACTTCAGCGGAGGTAGTGGATGCCACTGTTTATCGACAGTTGGTGGGGTTGCTTATGTATCTGGTCAATACACGACCCGATATATGCTATGCAGTTAACTAGCTTTCACAAGCTATGGTTAAGCCTACCAAGCTCTTTTGGAAGGCGGGGAAGCATGTATTGAGATATCTCAGAGGCACATCGGGATATGGATTATGGTACAGACAGTCGGATGAGGTGAGGCTATGTGGCTTCACGGATGCAGATTGGGCAGGGAGCCCAACGGACAGAAAGAGCACATCTGGAGGGATTTTCAGTATCGGGTCGACAGCAGTTTCTTGGTACAGCAGGAAGCAGAGATCCGTGGCAGTCAGTTCAGCAGAGGCCGAGTATATGGCAGCGATTTTGGCTACATGCGAGGCTATGTGGATGAGGAAGATCCTGGTCGGGTTGTTCGGTTCACACTTAGAACCTACTGTGATTTATTGTGATAATCAGAGTTGCATCAAACTCTCGGTTAATCCAGTATTTCATGATAGATCTAAACACATTGACATCCCGTATCATCATATCAGATATTGTGTGCGACGAGAGAATCATGTTACTTTCACATACATTCTTACGGAGGATCGGGATGCGATATCTTGATGAAGGCTCACCGGGAGCAAATTCGGAATACCACGAGAGACGGGGATAGGGGTTGCGGATAATCCATATCTTGTTGAGAGGGAGTGTTGAAAATGCAACAAGATGATGGAGCTTAGTGAAATGAAGTCGCCTTCACTAAGTGGGCCCGCAGGCTATTTTTGGCGCAAAGTCTATTTTTAGACTATGTCGATTTTTAGACATATGGATCATGTTACATGGTTGCGGATGCTATTTGAGGATGGTTGGTCAAGTCGGGAAAAATAGATGGACATCTATTTTTAGACATACAGGTCGAAGTCTATTTTTAGACTGCCTGTCTAAAAATAGAACAGTCAAATATTATTAGCCCTTAATAATATTTGGACTATAAACTTTATCTTATCCTCTTGGAGCACTTCGGTTTGAGCTACGGATGTGGCATATGCAGCTGGCAGAAGGAAATTCGAATTTCCTATGGGTTAGTTGAGCTATTGCATGTTTGACTTCAGTTAGAACTCAAGTGATCGAGTTTGGTGGAGTTGATGGGAACGATTAATGGAGTTATTGTTCGGTTTAACCCATTGAGCTAGTTGTACCTAGTCTAAGCTGATTGATACAATTAGTGAAAGTGGTAATGAATTAATTATTAATTAATTCACTAGTGAAAACTCATAAATCAACTAAAGAATACATCAGTTAACTTCAGTGCATGGACAGTTTCAGTGGAGACCAGTGAAGAGGTAGGTGAAAGAGCAAGTGTGACTATCAATTGTGACTATACTGGTGCATGATATTTGCACACACATTGATGGAGATGCCAATGAGGATTGCGCAATACATACCAGTGGGATTTGAACCTAGATCTGGTAATTATCCATATTGGATTGCGCAGTTGAGGCAGGCTAACATGTGGAGCAGATTGGAGCATGTGTTTTGTATGATCTAAGCTTGTGTAGTGTGTAACAATTGGAGATTGTACTGAGAGCTTGTGAGGAGTTTGTAAAATGATTTTTACATGATCTCTATCATTATAATATATATATATAGTTGGGGGTTTTCAACTTTAAGCTTTCCCATAAATATTGTGTTTATATGTGTGATTGTTTATGGTTTTAATGTGCGCATGCAATTGTTTAATTTCTGCAAATTGATGATCAATAGTAGAAGAGGTTATGTATTATGCATGAAGCTCAAATAGTGTGTGATCAGGATAATCTCGGTGAATAATTTAACGAGTTATTCAAATTTCTACACCTCGGTTACACATGCCCCCAT